>JAUIMM010001755.1:0-464360 GCA_031769625.1 Taudactylus pleione | reverse complement strand
CCTCTTGTAGCAAACACAGACAGCTCAAAAATTTCACCGAATTTGTTGAAGAACAAGACCCACAAATGTGATGTCAAATGGTTTTTCTCCCATGTTGCATTTAAGAGAAAACAGCAAATGCTCGTTTTAGGCCAAAATGCATTGAAAGCAAAGGAAACAACAAAAGCGCATACTTTGTGATATCTCCTCTTGTAGCAAACACAGACAGCTCAAAATTTCACCGAATGTGTTGAAGAACAAGACCCACAAATGTGATGTGAAATGCCTTTTCTCCCATGTTGCATTTAAGAGAAAACAGCAAATGCTCGTTTTAGGCCAAAATGCATTGAAAGCAATGGAAACAACAAAAGCGCATACTTTGGGATATCTCCTCTTGTAGCAAACACAGACAGATCAAAATTTCACCGAATGTGTTGAAGAACAAGACCCACAAATGTGATGTGAAATGGCTTTTCTCCCATGTTGCATTTAAGAGAAAAACAGCAAATGCTCGTTTTAGGCCAAAATGCATTGAAAGCAATGGAAACAACAAAAGTGCATACTTTGTGATATCTCCTCTTGTAGCAAACACAGACAGCTCAAAATTTCACCGAATGTGTTGAAGAACAAGACCCACAAATGTGATGTGAAATGGTTTTTCTCCTATGTTGCATTTAAGAGAAAACAGCAAATGCGTGTTTTAGGCCAAAATGCATTGAAAGCAATGGAAACAACAAAAGCGCATACTTTGTGATATCTCCTCTTGTAGCAAACACAGACAGCTCAAAATTTCACCGAATGTGTTGAAGAACAAGACCCACAAATGTGATGTGAAATGGTTTTTCTCCCATGTTGCATTTAAGAGAAAACAGCAAATGCTCATTTTAGGCCAAAATGCATTGAAAGCAATGGAAACAACAAAAGTGCATACTTTGTGATATCTCCTCTTGTAGCAAACACAGACAGCTAAAAATTAACCGAATGTGTTGAAGAACAAGACCCACAAATGTGATGTGAAATGGTTTTTCTCCCATGTTGCATTTAAGAGAAAACAGCAAATGCTCGTTTTAGGACAAAATGCATTGAAAGCAATGGAAACAACAAAAGCGCATACTTTGTGATATCTCCTCTTGAAGCAAACACAGACAGCTCAAAATTTCACAAAATGTGTTGAAGACCAAGACCCACAAATGTGATGAGAAATGGTTTTTTTTCCCATATTGCGATTAAGAGAAAACAGCAAATGCTCGTTTTTGGCCAAAATGCATTGAAACCAATGGAAACAGAAAAACTGCATACTTGCGATATCTCCTCTTGTAGCAAACACAGATAGCTCAAAATGACACACAATGTGTTGAAGACCAAGGCCCACAAATGTGATGTGAAATGGTTTTTCTCCCCATGGTGTGTTCAAGATAAATCAGCAAAAGCTCGTTTTAGGCTAAAATGCATTGAAACCAATGTAAACAGCAAAAGTGCATGATTTGTGATATCTCCTCTTGTAGCAAACACAGACAGCTCAAAATTACACACAATGTGTTGAAGACCAAGGCCCACAAATGTGATGTGAAATAGTTTTTCTCCCATGTTGGGTTTAAGAGAAAACAGCAAATGCTCGTTTTAGGATTAAATGCATTGAAATTAATGGAAACTGCAAAAGAGCATACTATACCATATCTCCTCTTGTAGCAAACACAGACAGCTCAAAATTACACACAATGTGTTGCAGACCAAGGCCCACAAATGTGATGTGAAATGGTTTTTCTCCCATGTTGCATTTAAGAGAAAGCAGCAAATGCTCATTTTAGGCCAAAATGCATTGAAACCAATGGAAACAGCAAAAGTGCATACTTTGTCATATCTCCTCTTCTAGAAACCAAAGACAGCTCAAAATTACACACAAGTGTTGAAGACCATGGCCCACAAATGTGATGTGAAATTGTTTTTCTCCCATGTTGCGTTTAAGAGAAAACAGCAAATGCTCATTTTAAGCCAGAATACATTGAAACCAATGGAAAAAGCAAAAGGGCATACTTAGTGATATCTCCTCTTGTAGCAAACAAAGACAGCTCAAAATTACACACAATGTGTTGAAGGCCAAGGCCCACAAATGTGATGTGAAATGGTTTTTTTTCCCATGTTGCGTTTAAGAGAAAACAGCAAATGCTCGTTTTAGGCCAAACTGCATTGAAACCAATGGAAACAGCAGAAGTAAATGCTTTGTGATATCTCCTCTTGAAGCAAACACAGACAGCTCAAAATTACACACAATGTTTTGAAGACCAAGGCCCTCAAATGTGATGTGAAATGGTTTTTCTCCCATGTTGGGTTTAAGAGAAAACAGCAAATGCTCGTTTTTGGCCAAAATGCATTGAAATCCATGGAAACAGAAAAACTGCATTCTTTGCGATATCTCCTCTTGTAGCAAACACAGATAGCTGAAAATGACACACAATGTGTTGAAGACCAAGGCCCACAAATGTGATGTGAAATGGTTTTTCTCCCATGGTGTGTTCAAGATAAATCAGCAAATGCTCGTTTTAGGCTAAAATGCATTGAAACCAATGTAAACAGCAAAAGTGCATGCTTTGTGATATCTCCTCTTGTAGCAAACACAGACAGCTCAAAATTACACACAGTGTGTTGAAGACCAAGGCCCACAAATGTGATGTGAAATGGTTTTTCTCCCATGTTGGGTTTAAGAGAAAACAGCAAATGCTCGTTTTTGGATTAAATGCATTGAAATTAATGGAAACTGCAAAAGAGCATACTATACCATATCTCCTCTTGTAGCAAACACAGAGAGCTCAAAATTACACACAATGTGTTGAAGACCAAGGCACACAAATGTGATGTGAAATGGTTTTTCCTCCCATGTTGCGTTAAGAGAAAACAGCAAATGCTTGTTTTAGGCCAAAATGCATTGAAATCAAATGAAACAGCAAAAGTGCATACTTTGCCATATCTCCTCTTGTAGCAAACACAGAGAGCTCAAAATTACACACAATGTGTTGCAGACCAAGGCCCACATATGTGATGTGAAATAGTTTTTCTCCCATGTTGTGTTTAAGAGAAAAGAGCAAATGGTCGTTTAAAAACAAAATGCATTGAAACCAATGGAAACAGCAAAAGTAAATGCTTTGTGATATCTCCTCTTGTAGCAAACACAGACAGTTTATAATTACACACAATGTGTTGAAGACCAAGGCCCACAAATATGATGGGAAATGGTTTTTCTCCCATGTTGTGTTTAAGAGAAAACAGCAAATGCTCGTTTTAGGCCAAAATGCATTGAAAACCAATGGAAACAGCAAAAGTAAATGCTTTGCGATATCTCCTCTTGGAGTAAACACAGACAGCTCAAAATTACACAGATGTGTTGTAGACCATGGCCCTCAAATGTGATGTGAAATGGTTTTTCTCCCATGTTGTGTTTAAGAGAAAACAGCAAATGCTCGTTTTTGGCCAAAATGCATTGAAACCAATGGAAACAGAAAAACTGCATACTTTGCGATATCTCCTCTTGTAGCAAACACAGATAGCTCAAAATGACACACAATGTGTTGAAGACCAAGGCCCACAAATGTGATGTGAAATGGTTTTTCTCCCATGGTGTGTTCAAGATAAATCAGCAAAAGCTCGTTTTAGGCTAAATGCATTGAAACCAATGTAAACAGCAAAAGTGCATGCTTTGTGATATCTCCTCTTGTAGCAAACACAGACAGCTCAAAATTACACACAATGTGTTGAAGACCAAGGCCCACAAATGTGATGTGAAATAGTTTTTCTCCCATGTTGGGTTTAAGAGAAAACAGCAAATGCTCGTTTTAGGATTAAATGCATTGAAATTAATGGAAACTGCAAAAGAGCATACTATACCATATCTCCTCTTGTAGCAAACACAGACAGCTCAAAATTACACACAATGTGTTGCAGACCAAGGCCCACAAATGTGATGTGAAATGGTTTTTCTCCCATGTTGCATTTAAGAGAAAGCAGCAAATGCTCATTTTAGGCCAAAATGCATTGAAACCAATGGAAACAGCAAAAGTGCATACTTTGTCATATCTCCTCTTCTAGAAACCAAAGACAGCTCAAAATTACACACAAGTGTTGAAGACCATGGCCCACAAATGTGATGTGAAATTGTTTTTCTCCCATGTTTTGTTTAAGAGAAAACAGCAAATGCTCGTTTTAGGCCAAAATGCATTGAAACCAATGGAAACAGCAAAAGTAAATGCTTTGCGATATCTCCTCTTGGAGTAAAACACAGGACAGCTCAAAATTACACAGATGTGTTGAAGACCATGGCCCTCAAATGTGATGTGAAATGGTTTTTCTCCCATGTTGTGTTTAAGAAAACAGCAAATGCTCGTTTTTGGCCAAAATGCATTGAAATCAATGGAAACAGAAAAACTGCATTCTTTGCGATATCTCCTCTTGTAGCAAACACAGATAGCTGAAAATGACACACAATGTGTTGAAGACCAAGGCCCACAAATGTGATGTGAAATGGTTTTTCTCCCATGGTGTGTTCAAGATAAATCAGCAAATGCTCGTTTTAGGCTAAAATGCATTGAAACCAATGTAAACAGCAAAAGTGCATGCTTTGTGATATCTCCTCTTGTAGCAAACACAGACAGCTCAAAATTACACACAGTGTGTTGAAGACCAAGGCCCACAAATGTGATATGAAATGGTTTTTCTCCCATGTTGGGTTTAAGAGAAAACAGCAAATGCTTGTTTTTGGATTAAATGCATTGAAATTAATGGAAACTGCAAAAGTGCATACTTTGCCATATCTCCTCTTGTAGCAAACACAGAGAGCTCAAAATTACACACAATGTGTTGCAGACCAGGCCCACATATGTGATGTGAAATAGTTTTTCTCCCATGTTGTGTTTAAGAGAAAAGAGCAAATGGTCGTTTAAAACAAAATGCATTGAAACCAATGGAAACAGCAAAAGTAAATGCTTTGTGATATCTCCTCTTGTAGCAAACACAGACAGTTTATAATTACACACAATGTGTTGAAGACCAAGGCCCACAAATATGATGGGAAATGGTTTTTCTCCCATGTTGTGTTTAAGAGAAAACAGCAAATGCTCGTTTTAGGCCAAAATGCATTGAAACCAATGGAAACAGCAAAAGTAAATGCTTTGCGATATCTCCTCTTGGAGTAAACACAGACAGCTCAAAATTACACAGATGTGTTGTAGACCAAGGCCCTCAAATGTGATGTGAAATGGTTTTTCTCCCATGTTGTGTTTAAGAGAAAACAGCAAATGCTCGTTTTTAGGCCAAAATGCATTGAAACCAATGGAAACAGCAAAAGTGCATACTTTGCCATATCTCCTTTTGTAGCAAACAGAGATAGCTCAAAATTACACACAATGTGTTGAAGACCAAGGCACACAAATGTGATGTGAAATAGTTTTTCTCCCATGTTGTATTGAAGTGAAAACAGCAAAATCTTCTTTTAGGCCAAAATGCATTGAAACCAATGGAAAGATCAAAAGCACATACTTTGTCATATCTCCTCTTGTAGCAAACACAGACAGCTCAAAATTACACACAATGTGTTGAAGACCAAGGCCCACAAATATGATGTGAAATGGTTTTTTCTCCCATGTTGTGTTTAAGAGAAAACAGCAAATGCTCGTTTTAGGCCAAAATGCATTGAAACCAATCGAAACAGCAAAAGTAAATGCTTTGCTATATCTCCTCTTGGAGTAAACACAGACAGCTCAAAATTACACAGATGTGTTGCAGACCAAAGCCCACAAATGTGATGTGAAATGGTTTTTCTCCCATGTTGCATTTAAGAGAAAACAGCAAATGCCCGATTTTTACCAAAATGCTTTGAAACCAATGGAAACAGCAGAAGTACATTTTTTGTGACATCTCCTCTTGTTGTAAACACAGACAGCTCAAAATTACACACAATGTGTTGCAGACCAAGGCCCACAAATGTGATGTGAAATGTTTTTACTCCCATGTTGCGTTTAAGAGAAAACAGCAAATGCTCGTTTTAGGCCAAAATGCATTGAAACCCAATGGAAACAGCAAAAGTGCATACTTTGCCATATCTCCTCTTGTAGCAAACACAGACAGCTCAAAATTACACACAATGTGTTGAACACCAAGGCCCACAAATGTGATGTGAAATGGTTTTTCTCCCAAGGTGGGTTTAAGAGAAAACAGCAAATGCTCGTTTTAGGATTAAATGCATTGAAATTAATGGAAACTGCAAAAGAGCATACTATACCATATCTCCTCTTGTAGCAAACACAGAGAGCTCAAAATTACACACAATGTGTTGAAGACCAAGGCACACAAATGTGATGTGAAATGGTTTTTCTCCCATGGTGCGTTTAAGAGAAAACAGCAAATGCACGTTTTAGGCCAAAATGCATTGAAATCAAATGAAACAGCAAAAGTGCATACTTTGCCATATCTCCTCTTGTAGCAAACACAGAGAGCTCAAAATTACACACAATGTGTTGCAGACCAAGTCCCACAAATGTGATGTGAAATGGTTTTTCTCCCATGTTGCATTTAAGGGAAAACAGCAAATGCTCGTTTTCGGCCAAAATGCATTGAAACCAATGTAAACAGCAAAAGTGCATGCTTTGTGATATCTCCTCTTGTAGCAAACACAGACAGCTCAAAATTACACACAATGTGTTGAAGGCCAAGGCCCACAAATATGATGGGAAATGGTTTTTCTCCCATGTTGTGTTTAAGAGAAAACAGCAAATGCTCGTTTTAGGCCAAAATGCATTGAAACCAATGGAAACAGCAAAAGTAAATGCTTTGCGATATCTCCTCTTGGAGTAAACACAGACAGCTCAAAATTACACAGATGTGTTGAAGACCATGGCCCTCAAATGTGATGTGAAATGGTTTTTCTCCCATGTTGTGTTTAAGAGAAAACAGCAAATGCTCGTTTTTGGCAAAAATGCATTGAAATCAATGGAAACAGAAAAACTGCATTCTTTGCGATATCTCCTCTTGTAGCAAACACAGATAGCTGAAAATGACACACAATGTGTTGAAGACCAAGGCCCACAAATGTGATGTGAAATGGTTTTTCTCCCATGGTGTGTTCAAGATAAATCAGCAAATGCTCGTTTTAGGCTAAAATGCATTGAAACCAATGTAAACAGCAAAAGTGCATGCTTTGTGATATCTCCTCTTGTAGCAAACACAGACAGCTCAAAATTACACACAGTGTGTTGAAGACCAAGGTCCACAAATGTGATGTGAAATGGTTTTTCTCCCATGTTGGGTTTAAGAGAAAACAGCAAATGCTCGTTTTTGGATTAAATGCATTGAAATTAATGGAAACTGCAAAAGAGCATACTATACCATATCTCCTCTTGTAGCAAACACAGAGAGCTCAAAATTACACACAATGTGTTGAAGACCAAGGCACACAAATGTGATGTGAAATGGTTTTTCTCCCATGTTGCGTTTAAGAGAAAACAGCAAATGATTGTTTTAGGCCAAAATGCATTGAATCAAATGAAACAGCAAAAGTGCATACTTTGCCATATCTCCTCTTGTAGCAAACACAGAGAGCTCAAAATTACACACAATGTGTTGCAGACCAAGGCCCACATATGTGATGTGAAATAGTTTTTCTCCCATGTTGTGTTTAAGAGAAAAGAGCAAATGGTCGTTTAAAACAAAATGCATTGAAACCAATGGAAACAGCAAAAGTAAATGCTTTGTGATATCTCCTCTTGTAGCAAACACAGACAGTTTATAATTACACACAATGTGTTGAAGACCAAGGCCCACAAATATGATGGGAAATGGTTTTTCTCCCATGTTGTGTTTAAGAGAAAACAGCAAATGCTCGTTTTAGGCCAAAATGCATTGAAACCAATGGAAACAGCAAAAGTAAATGCTTTGCGATATCTCCTCTTGGAGTAAACACAGACAGCTCAAAATTACACAGATGTGTTGAAGACCATGGCCCTCAAATGTGATGTGAAATGGTTTTTCTCCCATGTTGTGTTTAAGAGAAAACAGCAAATGCTCGTATTTTGGCCAAAATGCATTGAAATCAATGGAAACAGAAAAACTGCATTCTTTGCGATATCTCCTCTTGTAGCAAACACAGATAGCTGAAAATGACACACAATGTGTTGAAGACCAAGGCCCACAAATGTGATGTGAAATGGTTTTTCTCCCATGGTGTGTTCAAGATAAATCAGCAAATGATCGTTTTAGGCTAAAATGCATTGAAACCAATGTAAACAGCAAAAGTGCATGCTTTGTGATATCTCCTCTTGTAGCAAACACAGACAGCTCAAAATTACACACAGTGTGTTGAAGACCAAGCCCACAAATGTGATGTGAAATGGTTTTTCTCCCATGTTGGGTTTAAGAGAAAACAGCAAATGCTCGTTTTTGGATTAAATGCATTGAAATTAATGAAACTGCAAAAGAGCATACTATACCATATCTCCTCTTGTAGCAAACACAGAGAGCTCAAAATTACACACAATGTGTTGAAGAACAAGGCACACAAATGTGATGTGAAATGGTTTTTCTCCCATGTTGCATTTAAGAGAAAGCAGCAAATGCTCATTTTAGGCCAAAATGCATTGAAACCAATGGAAACAGCAAAAGTGCATACTTTGTCATATCTCCTCTTCTAGAAACCAAAGACAGCTCAAAATTACACACAAGTGTTGAAGACCATGGCCCACAAATGTGATGTGAAATTGTTTTTCTCCCATGTTGCGTTTAAGAGAAAACAGCAAATGCTCATTTTAAGCCAGAATACATTGAAACCAATGGAAAAAGCAAAAGGGCATACTTAGTGATATCTCCTCTTGTAGCAAACAAAGACAGCTCAAAATTACACACAATGTGTTGAAGGCCAAGGCCCACAAATGTGATGTGAAATGGTTTTTTTCCCATGTTGCGTTTAAGAGAAAACAGCAAATGCTCGTTTTAGGCCAAACTGCATTGAAACCAATGGAAACAGCAGAAGTAAATGCTTTGTGATATCTTCTCTTGAAGCAAACACAGACAGCTCAAAATTACACACAATGTTTTGAAGACCAAGGCCCTCAAATGTGATGTGAAATGGTTTTTCTCCCATGTTGGGTTTAAGAGAAAGCAGCAAATGCTCGTTTTAGGAATAAATGCATTGAAATTAATGGAAACTGCAAAAGAGCATACTATACCATATCTCCTCTTGTAGCAAACACAGAGAGCTTAAAATTACACACAATGTGTTGAAGACCAAGGCACACAAATGTCATGTAAAATGATTTTTCTCCCATGTTGCGTTTAAGAGAAAACAGCAAATACTCGTTTTAGGCCAAACTGCATTGAAATCAATGGAAACAGCAAAAGTGCATACTTTGTGATATCTCCTCTTATAGCAAACACAGAAAGCTCAAATTACAAACACTGTGTTGCAGACCAAGGCCCACAAATGTGATGTGAAATGGTTTTTCTCCCATGTTGCAATTAAAAGAAAACAGAAAATGCTCGTTTTTGGCCAAAATGCATTGAAACCAATGGAAACAGCAGAAGTAAATGTTTTGAGATATCTCCTCTTGTAGCAAACACAGACAGCTCAAATTTACACACAATGTGTTGAAGACCAAGGCCCACAGATATGATGTGAAATGGTTTTTCCCCCATGTTGCGTTTAAGAGAAATCAGCAAATGCTTGTCTTAGGATAAAATGCATCGAAATCATTAGAAAAAGCAAAAGCGCATTCTTTGTGATATCTCTTCTTGTAGCAAACAGTGACAGCTCAAAATTACACACAATGTGTTGCAGACCAAGGCCCACAAATGTGATGTGAAATGGTTTTTCTCCCATGTTGCGTTTAAGAGAAAACAGCAAATGCTCGTTTTAGGGCCAAAATGCATTGAAACCAATGGAAACAGCAAAAGTGCATACTTTGCCATATCTCCTCTTGTAGCAAACACAGAGAGCTCAAAATTACACACAATGTGTTGAAGACCAAGGCCCACAAATGTGATGTGAAATGGTTTTTCTGCCATGTTGTATTGAAGAGAAAACAGCAAAAGCTTTTTTTTGGCCAAAATGCATTGAAACCAATGGAAACAGCAAAAGTGCATACTTTGTCATATCTCCTCTTGTAGAAACCACAGACAGCTCAAAATTACACACAAGTGTTGAAGACCATGGCCCACAAATGTGATGTGAAATAGTTTTTCTCCCATGTTGCGTTTAAGAGAAAACAGCAAATACTCGTTTTAAGCCAGAATACATTGAAACCAATGGAAACAGCAAAAGGGCATACTTTGTGATATCTCCTCTTGTAGCAAACAAAGACAGCTCAAAATTACACACAATCTGTTGAAGGCCACGGCCCACAAATGTGATGTGAAATGGTTTTTGTCCCATGTTGCGTTTAAGAGAAAACAGCAAATGCTCATTTTAGGCCAAACTGCATTGAGATCAATTGAAACAGCAAAACAGCATACTTTGTGATATCTCCTCTTGTAGCAAAACACAGACAGCTCAAAATTACACACAATGTGTTGAATACCAAGGCCCACATATGTGATGTGAAATAGTTTTTCTCCCATGTTGTGTTTAAGAGAAAAGAGCAAATGGTCGTTTAAACCAAAATGCATTGAAACCAATGGAAACAGCAAAAGTAAATGCTTTGTGATATCTCCTCTTGTAGCAAACACAGACAGTTCATAATTACACACAATGTGTTGAAGACCAAGGCCCACAAATATGATGTGAAATGGTTTTTCTCCCATGTTGTGTTTAAGAGAAAACAGCAAATGCTCGTTTTAGGCCAAAATGCATTGAAACCAATCGAAACAGCAAAAGTAAATGCTTTGCGATATCTCCTCTTGGAGAAAACACAGACAGCTCAAAATTACACAGATGTGTTGAAGACCATGGCCCTCAAATGTGATGTGAAATGGTTTTTCTCCCATGTTGTGTTTAAGAGAAAACAGCAAATGCTCGTTTTTGGCCAAAATGCATTGAAACCAATGGAAACAGAAAAACTGCATACTTTGTGATATCTCCTCTTGTAGCAAACACAGATAGCTCAAAATGACACACAATGTGTTGAAGACCAAGGCCCACAAATGTGATGTGAAATGGTTTTTCTCCCATGGTGTGTTCAAGATAAATCAGCAAAAGCTCGTTTTAGGCTAAAATGCATTGAAACCAATGTAAACAGCAAAAGTGCATGCTTTGTGATATCTCCTCTTGTAGCAAACACAGACAGCTCAAAATTACACACAATGTGTTGAAGACCAAGGCCCACAAATGTGATGTGAAATAGTTTTTCTCCCATGTTGGGTTTAAGAGAAAACAGCAAATGCTCATTTTAGGATTAAATGCATTGAAATTAATGGAAACTGCAAAAGAGCATACTATACCATATCTCCTCTTGTAGCAAACACAGACAGCTCAAAATTACACACAATGTGTTGCAGACCAAGGCCCACAAATGTGATGTGAAATGGTTTTTCTCCCATGTTGCATTTAAGAGAAAGCAGCAAATGCTCATTTTAGGCCAAAATGCATTGAAACCAATGGAAACAGCAAAAGTGCATACTTTGTCATATCTCCTCTTCTAGAAACCAAAGACAGCTCAAAATTACACACAAGTGTTGAAGACCATGGCCCACAAATGTGATGTGAAATGGTTTTTCTCCCATGTTGCGTTTAAGAGAAAACAGCAAATGCTCGTTTTAAGCCAGAATACATTGAAACCAATGGAAACAGCAAAAGGGCATACTTAGTGATATCTCCTCTTGTAGCAAACAAAGACAGCTCAAAATTACACACAATGTGTTGAAGGCCAAGGCCCACAAATGTGATGTGAAATGGTTTTTTTCCCATGTTGCGTTTAAGAGAAAACAGCAAATGCTCGTTTTAGGCCAAACTGCATTGAAACCAATGGAAACAGCAGAAGTAAATGCTTTGTGATATCTCCTCTTGAAGCAAACACAGACAGCTCAAAATTACACACAATGTTTTGAAGACCAAGGCCCTCAAATGTGATGTGAAATGGTTTTTCTCCCATGTTGGGTTTAAGAGAAAGCAGCAAATGCTCGTTTTAGGAATAAATGCATTGAAATTAATGGAAACTGCAAAAGAGCATACTATACCATATCTCCTCTTGTAGCAAACACAGAGAGCTTAAAATTATACACAATGTGTTGAAGACCAAGGCACACAAATGTCATGTAAAATGATTTTTCTCCCATGTTGCGTTTAAGAGAAAACAGCAAATACTCGTTTTAGGCCAAACTGCATTGAAATCAATGGAAACAGCAAAAGTGCATACTTTGTGATATCTCCTCTTATAGCAAACACAGAAAGCTCAAATTACACACACTGTGTTGCAGACCAAGGCCCACAAATGTGATGTGAAATGGTTTTTCTCCCATGTTGCAATTAAAAGAAAACAGAAAATGCTCGTTTTTGGCCAAAATGCATTGAAACCAATGGAAACAGCAGAAGTAAATGTTCTGAGATATCTCCTCTTGTAGCAAACACAGACAGCTCAAATTTACACACAATGTGTTGAAGACCAAGGCCCACAGATATGATGTGAAATGGTTTTTCCCCCATGTTGCGTTTAAGAGAAATCAGCAAATGCTTGTCTTAGGATAAAATGCATCGAAATCATTAGAAAAAGCAAAAGCGCATTCTTTGTGATATCTCTTCTTGTAGCAAACAGTGACAGCTCAAAATTACACACAATGTGTTGCAGACCAAGGCCCACAAATGTGATGTGAAATGGTTTTTCTCCCATGTTGCGTTTAAGAGAAAACAGCAAATGCTCGTTTTAGGCCAAAATGCATTGAAACCAATGGAAACAGCAAAAGTGCATACTTTGCCATATCTCCTCTTGTAGCAAACACAGAGAGCTCAAAATTACACACAATGTGTTGAAGACCAAGGCCCACAAATGTGATGTGAAATGGTTTTTCTGCCATGTTGTATTGAAGAGAAAACAGCAAAAGCTTTTTTTTGGCCAAAATGCATTGAAACCAATGGAAACAGCAAAAGTGCATACTTTGTCATATCTCCTCTTGTAGAAACCACAGACAGCTCAAAATTACACACAAGTGTTGAAGACCATGGCCCACAAATGTGATGTGAAATAGTTTTTCTCCCATGTTGCGTTTAAGAGAAAACAGCAAATACTCGTTTTAAGCCAGAATACATTGAAACCAATGGAAACAGCAAAAGGGCATACTTTGTGATATCTCCTCTTGTAGCAAACAAAGACAGCTCAAAATTACACACAATCTGTTGAAGGCCACGGCCCACAAATGTGATGTGAAATGGTTTTTGTCCCATGTTGCGTTTAAGTGAAAACAGCAAATGCTCATTTTAGGAATAAATGCATTGAAATCAATGGAAACTGCAAATGCGCATACTATACCATATCGCCTCTTGTAGCAAACACAGAGAGCTCAAAATTACACACAATGTGTTGAAGACCAAGGCACACAAATGTGATGTGAAATGTTTTTTCTCCCATGTTGCATTTAAGAGAAAACAGCAAATGCTCATTTTAGGCCAAACTGCATTGTGATCAATTGAAACAGCAAAACAGCATACTTTGTGATATCTCCTCTTGTAGCAAACACAGACAGCTCAAAATTACACACAATGTGTTGAATACCAAGGCCCACATATGTGATGTGAAATAGTTTTTCTCCCATGTTGTGTTTAAGAGAAAAGAGCAAATGGTCGTTTAAACCAAAATGCATTGAAACCAATGGAAACAGCAAAAGTAAATGCTTTGTGATATCTCCTCTTGTAGCAAACACAGACAGTTCATAATTACACACAATGTGTTGAAGACCAAGGCCCACAAATATGATGTGAAATGGTTTTTCTCCCATGTTGTGTTTAAGAGAAAACAGCAAATGCTCGTTTTAGGCCAAAATGCATTGAAACCAATCGAAACAGCAAAAGTAAATGCTTTGCGATATCTCCTCTTGGAGTAAACACAGACAGCTCAAAATTACACAGATGTGTTGAAGACCATGGCCCTCAAATGTGATGTGAAATGGTTTTTCTCCCATGTTGTGTTTAAGAGAAAACAGCAAATGCTCGTTTTTCGCCAAAATGCATTGAAACCAATGGAAACAGAAAAACTGCATTCTTTGCGATATCTCCTCTTGTAGCAAACACAGATAGCTCAAAATTACACACAATGTGTAGAAGACCAAGGCCCACAAATGTGATGTGAAATGGTTTATCTCCCATGGTGTGTTCAAGATAAATCAGCAAATGCTCGTTTTAGGCTAAAATGCATTGAAACCAATGTAAACAGCAAAAGAGCATGCTTTGTGATATCTCCTCTTGTAGCAAACACAGGCAGCTCAAAATTACACACAATGTGTTGCAGACCAAGGCCCACAAATGTGATGTGAATGGTTTTTCTCCCATGTTGCATTTAAGAGCAAACAGCAAATGCTCATTTTAGGCCAAAATGCATTGAAACCAATGGAAACAGCAAAAGCACATACTTTGTCATATCTCCTCTTGTAGAAACCACAGACAGCTCAAAATTACACACAAGTGTTGAAGACCATGGCCCACAAATGTGATGTGAAATGGTTTTACTCCCATGTTGCGTTTAAGAGAAAACAGCAAATGCTTGTTTTAAGCCAGAATACATTGAAACCAATGGAAACAGCAAAAGGGCATACTTAGTGATATCTCCTCTTGTAGCAAACACAGACAGCTCAAAATTACACACAATGTTTTGAAGACCAAGGCCCTCAAATGTGATGTGAAATGGTTTTTCTCCCATGTTGGGTTTAAGAGAAAGCAGCAAATGCTCGTTTAGGAATAAATGCATTGAAATTAATGGAAACTGCAAAAGAGCATACTATACCATATCTTCTCTTGTAGCAAACACAGAGAGCTTAAAATTACATACAATGTGTTGAAGACCAAGGCACACAAATGTCATGTAAAATGATTTTTCTCCCAAGTTGCGTTTAAGAGAAAACAGCAAATGCTCGTTTTAGGCCAAACTGCATTGAAATCAATGGAAACAGCAAAAGTGCATACTTTGTGATATCTCCTCTTATAGCAAACACAGAAAGCTCTAATTACAAACACTGTGTTGCAAACCAAGGCCCACAAATGTGATGTGAAATGGTTTTTCTCCCATGTTGCAATTAAAAGAAAACAGAAAATGCTCGTTTTTGGCCAAAATGCATTGAAACCAATGGAAACAGCAGAAATAAATGTTTTGAGATATCTCCTCTTGTAGCAAACACAGACAGCTCAAATTTACACACAATGTGTTGAAGACCAAGGCCCACAGATATGATGTGAAATGGTTTTTCTCCCATGTTGTGTTTAAGAGAAATCAGCAAATGCTTGTCTTAGGATAAAATGCATCGAAATCATTAGAAAAAACAAAAGCGCATTCTTTGTGATATCTCTTCTTGTAGCAAACAGAGACAGCTCAAAATTACACACCATGTGTTGAAGACAAAGGCCCACAAATGTGATGTGAAATGTTTTTTCTCCCATGTTGCATTTAAGAGAAAACAGCAAATGTTTGTTTTAGGCCAAACTGGATTGAAATCAATGGAAACAGCAAAAGCGCATACTTTGTGATATCCCCTCTTGTAGCAAACACAGACAGCTCAAAATTACACACAATGTGTTGAAGACCAAGGCCCACAAATATGATGTGAAATGGTTTTTCTCCCATGATGTGTTTAAGAGAAAACAGCAAATGCTCGTTTTAGGCCAAAATGCATTGAAACCAATGGAAACAGCAAAAGTGCATACTTTGCCATATCTCCTTTTGTAGCAAACAGAGATAGCTCAAAATTACACACAATGTGTTGAAGACCAAGGCACACAAATGTGATGTGAAATAGTTTTTCTCCCATGTTGTATTGAAGTGAAAACAGCAAAATCTTCTTTTAGGCCAAAATGCATTGAAACCAATGGAAAGATCAAAAGGGCATACTTTGTCATATCTCCTCTTGTAGCAAACACAGACAGCTCAAAATTACACACAATGTGTTGCAGACCATGGCCCACAAATGTGATGTGAAATGGTTTTTCTCCCATGTTGCATTTAAGAGAAAACAGCAAATGCTCGTCTTAAGACAGAATACATTGAAACCAATGGAAACAGCAAAAGGGCATACTTTGTGATATCTCCTCTTGTAGCAAACAGAGAAAGCTCAAATTGCAAACACTGTGTTGCAGACCAAAGCCCACAAATGTGATGTGAAATGGTTTTTCTCCCATGTTGCATTTAAGAGAAAACAGCAAATGCCCGATTTTTACCAAAATGCACTGAAACCAATGGAAACAGCAGAAGTAAATTTTTTGTGACATCTCCTCTTGTAGCAAACACAGACAGCTCAAAATTACACACAATGTGTTGCAGACCAAGGCCCACAAATGTGATGTGAAATGGTTTTTCTCCCATGTTGCGTTTAAGAGAAAACAGCAAATGCTCGTTTTAGGCCAAAATGCATTGAAACCAATGGAAACAGCAAAAGTGCATACTTTGCCATATCTCCTCTTGTAGCAAACACAGAGAGCTCAAAATTACACACAATGAGTTGAAGACCAAGGCCCACAAACGTGATGTGAAATAGTTTTTCTCCCATGTTGTATTGAAGAGAAAACAGCAAAAGCTTCTTTTAGGCCAAAATGCATTGAAACCAATGGAAACAGCTAAAGTGCATACTTTGCCATATCTCCTCTTGTAGAAACCACAGACAGCTCAAAATTACACACAAGTATTGAAGACCATGGCCCACAAATGTGATGTGAAATGGTTTTTCTCCCATGTTGCGTTTAAGAGAAAACAGCAAATGCTCGTTTTAAGCCAGAATACATTGAAACCAATGGAAACAGCAAAAGGGCATACTTTGTGATATCTCCTCTTGTAGCAAACAAAGACAGCTCAAAATTACACACAATCTGTTGAAGGCCAAGGCCCACAAATGTGATGTGAAATGGTTTTTGTCCCATGTTGCGTTTAAGAGAAAACAGCAAATGCTCATTTTATGCCAAACTGCATTGAAACCAATGGAAACAGCAGAAGTAAATGCTTTGTGATATCTCCTCTTGTAGCAAACACAGACTGCTCAAAATTACACACAATGTGTTGGAGACCAGGGCCCACAAATGTGATGTGAAATGGTTTTTCTCCCATGTTGGGTTTAAGAGAAAACAGCAAATGCTCATTTTAGGAATAAATGCATTGAAATCAATGGAAACTGCAAATGCGCATACTATACCATATCTCCTCTTGTAGCAAACACAGAGAGCTCAAAATTACACACAATGTGTTGAAGACCAAGGCACACAAATGTGATGTGAAATGGTTTTTCTCCCATGTTGCATTTAAGAGAAAACAGCAAATGCTCGTTTTAGGCCAAACTGCATTGAGATCAATTGAAACAGCAAAACAGCATACTTTGTGACATCTCCTCTTGTAGCAAACACAGACAGCTCAAAATTACACACAATGTGTTGAAGACCAAGGCCCACATATGTGATGTGAAATAGTTTTTCTCCCATGTTGTGTTTCAGAGAAAAGAGCAAATGGTCGTTTAAACCAAAATGCATTGAAACCAATGGAAACAGCAAAAGTAAATGCTTTGTGATATCTCCTCTTGTAGCAAACACAGACAGTTCATAATTACACACAATGTGTTGAAGACCAAGGCCCACAAATATGATGTGAAATGGTTTTTCTCCCATGTTGTGTTTAAGAGAAAACAGCAAATGCTCGTTTTAGGACAAAATGCATTGAAACCAATGGAAACAGCAAAAGTAAATGCTTTGCGATATCTCCTCTTGGAGTAAACACAGACAGCTCAAAATTACACAGATGTGTTGAAGACCATGGCCCTCAAATGTGATGTGAAATGGTTTTTCTCCCATGTTGTGTTTAAGAGAAAACAGCAAATGCACATTTTAGGCCAAAATGCATTGAAATCAAATGAAACAGCAAAAGTGCATACTTTGCCATATCTCCTCTTGTAGCAAACACAGAGAGCTCAAAATTACACACAATGTGTTGCAGACCAAGTCCCACAAATGTGATGTGAAATGGTTTTTCTCCCATGTTGCATTTAAGGGAAAACAGCAAATGCTCGTTTTCGGCCAAAATGCATTGAAACCAATGTAAACAGCAAAAGTGCATGCTTTGTGATATCTCCTCTTGTAGCAAACACAGACAGCTCAAAATTACATACAATGTGTTGAAGGCCAAGGCCCACAAATGTGATGTGAAAAGGTTTTTCTCCCATATTGCATTTAAGAGAAAACATCAAATGCTCGTTTTTGGCCAAAATGCATTGAAACCAATGGAAACAGCAGAAGTAAATGTTTTGTGATATCTCCTCTTTTAGCAAACACAGACAGCTCAAATTTACACACAATGTGTTGAAGACCAAGGCCCACAAATATGATGTGAAATGGTTTTTCTCCCATGATGTGTTTAAGAGAAAACAGCAAATGCTCGTTTTAGGCCAAAATGCATTGAAACCAATGGAAACAGCAAAAGTGCATACTTTGCCATATCTCCTTTTGTAGCAAACAGAGATAGCTCAAAATTACACACAATGTGTTGAAGACCAAGGCAAACAAATGTGATGTGAAATAGTTTTTCTCCCATGTTGTATTGAAGTGAAAACAGCAAAATCTTCTTTTAGGCCAAAATGCATTGAAACCAATGGAAAGATCAAAAGGGCATACTTTGTCATATCTCCTCTTGTAGCAAACACAGACAGCTCAAAATTACACACAATGTGTTGCAGACCATGGCCCACAAATGTGATGTGAAATGGTTTTTCTCCCATGTTGCATTTAAGAGAAAACAGCAAATGCTCGTCTTAAGACAGAATACATTGAAACCAATGGAAACAGCAAAAGGGCATACTTTGTGATATCTCCTCTTGTAGCAAACAGAGAAAGCTCAAATTGCAAACACTGTGTTGCAGACCAAAGCCCACAAATGTGATGTGAAATGGTTTTTCTCCCATGTTGCATTTAAGAGAAAACAGCAAATGCCCGATTTTTACCAAAATGCACTGAAACCAATGGAAACAGCAGAAGTACATTTTTTGTGACATCTCCTCTTGTAGCAAACACAGACAGCTCAAAATTACACACAATGTGTTGCAGACCAAGGCCCACAAATGTGATGTGAAATGGTTTTTCTCCCATGTTGCGTTTAAGAGAAAACAGCAAATGCTCGTTTTAGGCCAAAATGCATTGAAACCAATGGAAACAGCAAAAGTGCATACTTTGCCATATCTCCTCTTGTAGCAAACACAGAGAGCTCAAAATTACACACAATGAGTTGAAGACCAAGGCCCACAAACGTGATGTGAAATAGTTTTTCTCCCATGTTGTATTGAAGAGAAAACAGCAAAAGCTTCTTTTAGGCCAAAATGCATTGAAACCAATGGAAACAGCTAAAGTGCATACTTTGCCATATCTCCTCTTGTAGAAACCACAGACAGCTCAAAATTACACACAATGTTTTGAAGACCATGGCCCACAAATGTGATGTGAAATGGTTTTTCTCCCATGTTGCGTTTAAGAGAAAACAGCAAATGCTCGTTTTAAGCCAGAATACATTGAAACCAATGGAAACAGCAAAAGGGCATACTTTGTGATATCTCCTCTTGTAGCAAACAAAGACAGCTCAAAATTACACACAATCTGTTGAAGGCCAAGGCCCACAAAAGTGATGTGAAAAGGTTTTTCTCCCATATTGCATTTAAGAGAAAACAGCAAATGCTCGTTTTTGGCCAAAATGCATTGAAACCAATGGAAACAGCAGAAGTAAATGTTTTGTGATATCTCTTCTTGTAGCAAACAGAGACAGCTCAAAATTACACACAATGTGTTGAAGACAAAGGCCCACAAATGTCATGTGAAATGTTTTTTCTCCCATGTTGCATTTAAGAGAAAACAGCAAATCTTCGTTTTAGGCCAAACTGCATTGAAATCAATGGAAACACCAAATGCGCATACTTTGTGATATCTCCTCTTGTAGCAAACACAGACAGCTCAAAATTACACACAATGTGTTGAAGACCAAGGCCCACAAATGTGATGTGAAATGTTTTTTCTCCCATGTTGCATTTAAGAGAAAACAGCAAATGCTCATTTTAGGGCAAAATGCATTGAAATCAAATGAAACAGCAAAAGTGCACACTTTGCCATATCTCCTCTTGTAGCAAACACAGAGAGCTCAAAATTACACACAATGTGTTGAAGACCAAGGCACACAAATGTGATGTGAAATGGTTTTTCTCCCATGTTGCATTTAAGAGAAAACAGCAAATGCTTGTTTTAGGCCAAAATGCATTGAAATCAAATGAAACAGCAAAAGTGCATACTTTGCCATATCTCCTCTTGTAGCAAACACAGAGAGCTCAAAATTACACACAATGTGTTGCAGACCAAGGCCCACATATGTGATGTGAAATAGTTTTTCTCCCATGTTGTGTTTATAAGAAAAGAGCAAATGGTCGTTTAAACCAAAATGCATTGAAACCAATGGAAACAGCAAAAGTAAATGCTTTGTGATATCTCCTCTTGTAGCAAACACAGACAGTTCATAATTACACACAATGTGTTGAAGACCAAGGCCCACAAATATGATGTGAAATGGTTTTTCTCCCATGTTGTGTTTAAGAGAAAACAGCAAATGCTCGTTTTAGGACAAAATGCATTGAAACCAATGGAAACAGCAAAAGTAAATGCTTTGCTATATCTCCTCTTGGAGTAAACACAGACAGCTCAAAATTACACAGATGTGTTGAAGACCATGGCCCTCAAATGTGATGTGAAATGGTTTTTCTCCCATGTTGTGTTTAAGAGAAAACAGCAAATGCTCGTTTTTGGCCAAAATGCATTGAAACCTATGGAAACAGAAAAACTGCATTCTTTGCGATATCTCCTCTTGTAGCAAACACAGACAGCTCAAAATTACACAGATGTGTTGAAGACCATGGCCCTCAAATGTGATGTGAAATGGTTTTTCTCCCATGTTGTGTTTAAGAGAAAACAGCAAATGCTCGTTTTAGGCTAAAATGCATTGAAACCAATGGAAACAGCAGAAGTAAATGTTTTGTGATATCTCCTCTTGTAGCAAACACAGACAGCTCAAAATTACACACAATGTGTTGAAGACCAAGGCCCACAAATGTGATGTGAAATGGTTTTTCTCCCAAGGTGGGTTTAAGAGAAAACAGCAAATGCTCGTTTTTGGATTAAATGCATTGAAATTAATGGAAACTGCAAAAGAGCATACTATACCATATCTCCTCTTGTAGCAAACACAGAGAGCTCAAAATTACACACAATGTGTTGAAGACCAAGGCACACAAATGTGATGTGAAATGGTTTTTCTCCCATGTTGCGTTTAAGAGAAAACAGCAAATGCACATTTTAGGCCAAAATGCATTGAAATCAAATGAAACAGCAAAAGTGCATACTTTGCCATATCTCCTCTTGTAGCAAACACAGAGAGCTCAAAATTACACACAATGTGTTGCAGACCAAGTCCCACAAATGTGATGTGAAATGGTTTTTCTCCCATGTTGCATTTAAGGGAAAACAGCAAATGCTCGTTTTCGGCCAAAATGCATTGAAACCAATGTAAACAGCAAAAGTGCATGCTTTGTGATATCTCCTCTTGTAGCAAACACAGACAGCTCAAAATTACACACAATGTGTTGAAGGCCAAGGCCCACAAATGTGATGTGAAAAGGTTTTTCTCCCATATTGCATTTAAGAGAAAACATCAAATGCTCGTTTTTGGCCAAAATGCATTGAAACCAATGGAAACAGCAGAAGTAAATGTTTTGTGATATCTCCTCTTTTAGCAAACACAGACAGCTCAAATTTACACACAATGTGTTGAAGACCAAGGCCCACAGATGTGATGTGGAATGGTTTTTCTCCCATGTTGTGTTTAAGAGAAAAGAGCAAATGGTCGTTTAAACTAAAATGCATTGAAACCAATGGAAACAGCAAAAGTAAATGCTTTGTGATATCTCCTCTTCTAGCAAACACAGACAGTTTATAATTACACACAATGTGTTGAAGACCAAGGCCCACAAATATGATGGGAAATGGTTTTTCTCCCATGTTGTGTTTAAGAGAAAACAGCAAATGCTCGTTTTAGGCCAAAATGCATTGAAACCAATGGAAACAGCAAATGTAAATGCTTTGCGATATCTCCTCTTGGAGTAAACACAGACAGCTCAAAATTACACAGATGTTTTGAAGACCATGGCCCTCAAATGTGATGTGAAATGGTTTTTCTCCCATGTTGTGTTTAAGAGAAAACAGCAAATGCTCGTTTTTGGCCAAAATGCATTGAAATCAATGGAAACAGAAAAACTGCATTCTTTGCGATATCTCCTCTTGTAGCAAACACAGATAGCTCAAAATGACACACAATGTGTTGAAGACCAAGGCCCACAAATGTGATGTGAAATGGTTTTTCTCCCATGGTGTGTTCAAGATAAATCAGCAAATGCTCGTTTTAGGCTAAAATGCATTGAAACCAATGTAAACAGCAAAAGTGCATGCTTTGTGATATCTCCTCTTGTAGCAAACACAGACAGCTCAAAATTACACACAGTGTGTTGAAGACCAAGGCCCACAAATGTGATGTGAAATGGTTTTTCTCCCATGTTGGGTTTAAGAGAAAACAGCAAATGCTCGTTTTTGGATTAAATGCATTGAAATTAATGGAAACTGCAAAAGAGCATACTATACCATATCTCCTCTTGTAGCAAACACAGAGAGCTCAAAATTACACACAATGTGTTGAAGACCAAGGCACACAAATGTGATGTGAAATGGTTTTTCTCCCATGTTGCATTTAAGAGAAAACAGCAAATGCTTGTTTTAGGCCAAAATGCATTGAAATCAAATGAAACAGCAAAAGTGCATACTTTGCCATATCTCCTCTTGTAGCAAACACAGAGAGCTCAAAATTACACACAATGTGTTGCAGACCAAGGCCCACATATGTGATGTGAAATAGTTTTTCTCCCATGTTGTGTTTATAAGAAAAGAGCAAATGGTCGTTTAAAACAAAATGCATTGAAACCAATGGAAACAGCAAAAGTAAATGCTTTGTGATATCTCCTCTTGTAGCAAATACAGACAGTTTATAATTACACACAATGTGTTGAAGACCAAGGCCCACAAATATGATGGGAAATGGTTTTTCTCCCATGTTGTGTTTAAGAGAAAACAGCAAATGCTCGTTTTAGGCCAAAATGCATTGAAACCAATGGAAACAGCAAAAGTAAATGCTTTGCGATATCTCCTCTTGGAGTAAACACAGACAGCTCAAAATGACACACAATGTGTTGAAGACCAAGGCCCACAAATGTGATGTGAAATGGTTTTTCTCCCATGGTGTGTTCAAGATAAATCAGCAAATGCTCGTTTTAGGCTAAAATGCATTGAAACCAATGTAAACAGCAAAAGTGCATGCTTTGTGATATCTCCTCTTGTAGCAAACACAGACAGCTCAAAATTACACACAGTGTGTTGAAGACCAAGGCCCACAAATGTGATGTGAAATGGTTTTTCTCCCATGTTGGGTTTAAGAGAAAACAGCAAATGCTCGTTTTTGGATTAAATGCATTGAAATTAATGGAAACTGCAAAAGAGCATACTATACCATATCTCCTCTTGTAGCAAACACAGAGAGCTCAAAATTACACACAATGTGTTGAAGACCAAGGCACACAAATGTGATGTGAAATGGTTTTTCTCCCATGTTGCATTTAAGAGAAAACAGCAAATGCTTGTTTTAGGCCAAAATGCATTGAAATCAAATGAAACAGCAAAAGTGCATACTTTGCCATATCTCCTCTTGTAGCAAACACAGAGAGCTCAAAATTACACACAATGTGTTGCAGACCAAGGCCCACATATGTGATGTGAAATAGTTTTTCTCCCATGTTGTGTTTATAAGAAAAGAGCAAATGGTCGTTTAAAACAAAATGCATTGAAACCAATGGAAACAGCAAAAGTAAATGCTTTGTGATATCTCCTCTTGTAGCAAATACAGACAGTTTATAATTACACACAATGTGTTGAAGACCAAGGCCCACAAATATGATGGGAAATGGTTTTTCTCCCATGTTGTGTTTAAGAGAAAACAGCAAATGCTCGTTTTAGGCCAAAATGCATTGAAACCAATGGAAACAGCAAAAGTAAATGCTTTGCGATATCTCCTCTTGGAGTAAACACAGACAGCTCAAAATTACACACAATGTGTTGAAGACCAAGGCACACAATGTGATGTGAAATGGTTTTTCTCCCATGTTGCATTTAAGAGAAAACAGCAAATGCTCGTTTTAGGCCAAAATGCATTGAGATCAATTGAAACAGCAAAACAGCAATCTTTGTGATATCTCCTCTTGTAGCAAACACAGACAGCTCAAAATTACACACAATGTGTTGAAGACCAACACCCACATATGTGATGTGAAATAGTTTTTCTCCCATGTTGTGTTTAAGAGAAAAGAGCAAATGGTCGTTTAAAACAAAATGCATTGAATCCAATGGAAACAGCAAAAGTAAATGCTTTGTGATATCTCCTCTTGTAGCAAACACAGACAGTTTATAATTACACACAATGTGTTGAAGACCAAGGCCCACAAATATGATGGGAAATGGTTTTTCTCCCATGTTGTGTTTAAGAGAAAACAGCAAATGCTCGTTTTAGGCCAAAATGCATTGAAACCAATGGAAACAGCAAAAGTAAATGCTTTGCGATATCTCCTCTTGGAGTAAACACAGATAGCTCAAAATGACACACAATGTGTTGAAGACCAAGGCCCACAAATGTGATGTGAAATGGTTTTTCTCCCATGGTGTGTTCAAGATAAATCAGCAAATGCTCGTTTTAGGCTAAAATGCATTGAAACCAATGTAAACAGCAAAAGTGCATGCTTTGTGATATCTCCTCTTGTAGCAAACACAGAAAGCTCAAAATTACACACAATGTGTTGAAGGCCAAGGCCCACAAATGTGATGTGAAATAGTTTTTCTCCCATATTGCATTTAAGAGAAAACAGCAAATGCTCGTTTTTGGCCAAAATGCATTGAAACCAATGGAAACAGCAGAAGTAAATGTTTTGTGATATCTCCTCTTGTAGCAAACACAGACAGCTCAAATATACACACAATGTGTTGAAGACCAAGGCCCACAGATGTGATGTGAAATGGTTTTTCTCCCATGTTGCATTTAAGAGAAATCAGCAAATGCTCGTCTTAGGCTAAAATGCATCGAAATCATTGGAAACAGCAAAAGCGCATTCTTTGTGATATCTCTTCTTGTAGCAAACAGAGACAGCTCAAAATTACACACAATGTGTTGAAGACAAAGGCCCACAAATTTGATGTGAAATGTTTTTTCTCCCATGTTGTATTGAAGAGAAAACAGCAAAAGCTTATTTATGGCCAAAATGCATTGAAACCAATGGAAACAGCAAAAGCGCATACTTTGTCATATCTCCTCTTTTAGAAACCACAGACAGCTCAAAATTACACACAATGTGTTGATGACCATGGCCCACAAATGTGATGTGAAATGGTTTTTCTCCCATGTTGCGTTTAAGAGAGAACAGCAAATGCTCGTTTTAGGCCAAAATGCATTTAAACCAATGGAAACAGCAAAAGTGCATGCTTTGTGATATCTCATCTTGTAGCAAACACAGACAGCTCAAAATTACACACAATGTTTTGAAGACCAAGGCCCACAAATATGATGTGAATTGGTTTTTCTCCCATGTTGTGTTTAAGAGAAAACCGCAAATGCTCGTTTTAGGCCAAAATGCATTGAAATCAATGGAAACAGCAAAAGCACATACTTTGTGATATCTCCTCTTGTAGTAAGCACAGACAGCTCAAAATTACAAAGTTTTGTTGAAGACCAAGGCCCACAAATTTGATGTGAAATGATTTTTTTCCCATGTTGCATTTAAGAGAAAACAGCAAATGCTCGTTTTAGGCCAAAATGCATTGAAATCAATGGAAACAGCAAAGTGCATACTTTGCCATATCTCCTTTTGTAGCAAACAGAGATAGCTCAAAATTACACACAATGTGTAGAAGACCGAGACCCACAAATGTGATGTGAAATAGTTTTTCTCCCATATTGCGTTTAAGAGAAAACATCAAATGCTCGTTTTTGGCCAAAATGCATTGAAACCAATGGAAACAGCAGAAGTAAATGTTTTGTGATATCTCCTCTTGTAGCAAACACAGACAGCTCAAATATACACACAATGTGTTGAAGACCAAGGCCCACAGATGTGATGTGAAATGGTTTTTCTCCCATGTTGCATTTAAGAGAAATCAGCAAATGCTCGTCTTAGGCTAAAATGCATTGAAATCATTGGAAACAGCAAAAGCGCATTCTTTGTGATATCTCTTCTTGTAGCAAACAGAGACAGCTCAAAATTACACACAATGTGTTGAAGACAAAGGCCCACAAATGTGATGTGAAATGTTTTTTCTCCCATGTTGTATTGAAGAGAAAACAGCAAAAGCTTATTTAAGGCCAAAATGCATTGAAACCAATGGAAACAGCAAAGTGCATACTTTGTCATATCTCCTTTTGTAGCAAACAGAGATAGCTCAAAATTACACACAATGTGTAGAAGACCGAGACCCACAAATGTGATGTGAAATGGTTTTTCTCCCATGTTGTTTTGAAGAGAAAACAGCAAAAGCTTATATTAGGCCAAAATGCTTTTAAACCAATGGAAACAGCAAAAGCGCATACTTTGTCATATCTCCTCTTGTAGCAAACACAGACAGCTCAAAATTACACACAATATGTTGAAGACCAAGGCCCACAAATGTGATGTGAAATAGTTTTTCTCCCATGTTGTTTTGAAGAGAAAACAGCAAAAGCTTCTATTAGGCCAAAATGCATTTAAACCAATGGAAACAGCAAAAGCGCATACTTTGTCATATCTCCTCTTGTAGCAAACACAGACAGCTCAAAATTACACACAATGTGTTGAAGACCATGGCCCACAAATGTGATGTGAAATGGTTTTTCTCCCATATTGCATTTAAGAGAAAACAGCAAATACTCGTTTTAAGCCAGAATGCATTGAAAGCAATGGAAACAGCAAAAGGGCATACTTTCTGATATTTCCTCTTGTAGCAAACACAGACAGCTCAAAATTACTCACAATGTGTTGAAGGCCAAGGCCCACAAAAGTGATGTGAAAAGGTTTTTCTCCCATATTGCATTTAAGAGAAAACAGCAAATGCTCGTTTTTGGCCAAAATGCATTGAAACCAATGGAAACAGCAGAAGTAAATGTTTTGTGATATCTCTTCTTGTAGCAAACAGAGACAGCTCAAAATTACACACAATGTGTTGAAGACAAAGGCCCACAAATGTCATGTGAAATGTTTTTTCTCCCATGTTGCATTTAAGAGAAAACAGCAAATCTTCGTTTTAGGCCAAACTGCATTGAAATCAATGGAAACACCAAATGCGCATACTTTGTGATATCTCCTCTTGTAGCAAACACAGACAGCTCAAAATTACACACAATGTGTTGAAGACCAAGGCCCACAAATGTGATGTGAAATGTTTTTTCTCCCATGTTGCATTTAAGAGAAAACAGCAAATGCTCATTTTAGGGCAAAATGCATTGAAATCAAATGAAACAGCAAAAGTGCACACTTTGCCATATCTCCTCTTGTAGCAAACACAGAGAGCTCAAAATTACACACAATGTGTTGAAGACCAAGGCACACAAATGTGATGTGAAATGGTTTTTCTCCCATGTTGCATTTAAGAGAAAACAGCAAATGCTTGTTTTAGGCCAAAATGCATTGAAATCAAATGAAACAGCAAAAGTGCATACTTTGCCATATCTCCTCTTGTAGCAAACACAGAGAGCTCAAAATTACACACAATGTGTTGCAGACCAAGGCCCACATATGTGATGTGAAATAGTTTTTCTCCCATGTTGTGTTTATAAGAAAAGAGCAAATGGTCGTTTAAACCAAAATGCATTGAAACCAATGGAAACAGCAAAAGTAAATGCTTTGTGATATCTCCTCTTGTAGCAAACACAGACAGTTCATAATTACACACAATGTGTTGAAGACCAAGGCCCACAAATATGATGTGAAATGGTTTTTCTCCCATGTTGTGTTTAAGAGAAAACAGCAAATGCTCGTTTTAGGACAAAATGCATTGAAACCAATGGAAACAGCAAAAGTAAATGCTTTGCTATATCTCCTCTTGGAGTAAACACAGACAGCTCAAAATTACACAGATGTGTTGAAGACCATGGCCCTCAAATGTGATGTGAAATGGTTTTTCTCCCATGTTGTGTTTAAGAGAAAACAGCAAATGCTCGTTTTTGGCCAAAATGCATTGAAACCTATGGAAACAGAAAAACTGCATTCTTTGCGATATCTCCTCTTGTAGCAAACACAGACAGCTCAAAATTACACAGATGTGTTGAAGACCATGGCCCTCAAATGTGATGTGAAATGGTTTTTCTCCCATGTTGTGTTTAAGAGAAAACAGCAAATGCTCGTTTTAGGCTAAAATGCATTGAAACCAATGGAAACAGCAGTAGTAAATGTTTTGTGATATCTCCTCTTGTAGCAAACACAGACAGCTCAAAATTACACACAATGTGTTGAAGACCAAGGCCCACAAATGTGATGTGAAATGGTTTTTCTCCCAAGGTGGGTTTAAGAGAAAACAGCAAATGCTCGTTTTTGGATTAAATGCATTGAAATTAATGGAAACTGCAAAAGAGCATACTATACCATATCTCCTCTTGTAGCAAACACAGAGAGCTCAAAATTACACACAATGTGTTGAAGACCAAGGCACACAAATGTGATGTGAAATGGTTTTTCTCCCATGTTGCGTTTAAGAGAAAACAGCAAATGCACATTTTAGGCCAAAATGCATTGAAATCAAATGAAACAGCAAAAGTGCATACTTTGCCATATCTCCTCTTGTAGCAAACACAGAGAGCTCAAAATTACACACAATGTGTTGCAGACCAAGTCCCACAAATGTGATGTGAAATGGTTTTTCTCCCATGTTGCATTTAAGGGAAAACAGCAAATGCTCGTTTTCGGCCAAAATGCATTGAAACCAATGTAAACAGCAAAAGTGCATGCTTTGTGATATCTCCTCTTGTAGCAAACACAGACAGCTCAAAATTACACACAATGTGTTGAAGGCCAAGGCCCACAAATGTGATGTGAAAAGGTTTTTCTCCCATATTGCATTTAAGAGAAAACATCAAATGCTCGTTTTTGGCCAAAATGCATTGAAACCAATGGAAACAGCAGAAGTAAATGTTTTGTGATATCTCCTCTTTTAGCAAACACAGACAGCTCAAATTTACACACAATGTGTTGAAGACCAAGGCCCACAGATGTGATGTGGAATGGTTTTTCTCCCATGTTGTGTTTAAGAGAAAAGAGCAAATGGTCGTTTAAACTAAAATGCATTGAAACCAATGGAAACAGCAAAAGTAAATGCTTTGTGATATCTCCTCTTCTAGCAAACACAGACAGTTTATAATTACACACAATGTGTTGAAGACCAAGGCCCACAAATATGATGGGAAATGGTTTTTCTCCCATGTTGTGTTTAAGAGAAAACAGCAAATGCTCGTTTTAGGCCAAAATGCATTGAAACCAATGGAAACAGCAAATGTAAATGCTTTGCGATATCTCCTCTTGGAGTAAACACAGACAGCTCAAAATTACACAGATGTTTTGAAGACCATGGCCCTCAAATGTGATGTGAAATGGTTTTTCTCCCATGTTGTGTTTAAGAGAAAACAGCAAATGCTCGTTTTTGGCCAAAATGCATTGAAATCAATGGAAACAGAAAAACTGCATTCTTTGCGATATCTCCTCTTGTAGCAAACACAGATAGCTCAAAATGACACACAATGTGTTGAAGACCAAGGCCCACAAATGTGATGTGAAATGGTTTTTCTCCCATGGTGTGTTCAAGATAAATCAGCAAATGCTCGTTTTAGGCTAAAATGCATTGAAACCAATGTAAACAGCAAAAGTGCATGCTTTGTGATATCTCCTCTTGTAGCAAACACAGACAGCTCAAAATTACACACAGTGTGTTGAAGACCAAGGCCCACAAATGTGATGTGAAATGGTTTTTCTCCCATGTTGGGTTTAAGAGAAAACAGCAAATGCTCGTTTTTGGATTAAATGCATTGAAATTAATGGAAACTGCAAAAGAGCATACTATACCATATCTCCTCTTGTAGCAAACACAGAGAGCTCAAAATTACACACAATGTGTTGAAGACCAAGGCACACAAATGTGATGTGAAATGGTTTTTCTCCCATGTTGCATTTAAGAGAAAACAGCAAATGCTTGTTTTAGGCCAAAATGCATTGAAATCAAATGAAACAGCAAAAGTGCATACTTTGCCATATCTCCTCTTGTAGCAAACACAGAGAGCTCAAAATTACACACAATGTGTTGCAGACCAAGGCCCACATATGTGATGTGAAATAGTTTTTCTCCCATGTTGTGTTTATAAGAAAAGAGCAAATGGTCGTTTAAAACAAAATGCATTGAAACCAATGGAAACAGCAAAAGTAAATGCTTTGTGATATCTCCTCTTGTAGCAAATACAGACAGTTTATAATTACACACAATGTGTTGAAGACCAAGGCCCACAAATATGATGGGAAATGGTTTTTCTCCCATGTTGTGTTTAAGAGAAAACAGCAAATGCTCGTTTTAGGCCAAAATGCATTGAAACCAATGGAAACAGCAAAAGTAAATGCTTTGCGATATCTCCTCTTGGAGTAAACACAGACAGCTCAAAATTACACAGATGTGTTGTAGACCATGGCCCTCAAATGTGATGTGAAATGGTTTTTCTCCCATGTTGTGTTTAAGAGAAAACAGCAAATGCTCGTTTTTGGCCAAAATGCATTGAAACCAATGGAAACAGAAAAACTGAATACTTTGCGATATCTCCTCTTGTAGCAAACACAGATAGCTCAAAATGACACACAATGTGTTGAAGACCAAGGCCCACAAATGTGATGTGAAATAGTTTTTCTCCCATGTTGGGTTTAAGAGAAAACAGCAAATGCTCGTTTTAGGATTAAATGCATTGAAATTAATGGAAACTGCAAAAGTGCATGCTTTGTGATATCTCCTCTTGCAGCAAACACAGACAGCTCAAAATTACACACAATGTGTTGAAGACCAAGGCACACAATGTGATGTGAAATGGTTTTTCTCCCATGTTGCATTTAAGAGAAAACAGCAAATGCTCGTTTTAGGCCAAAATGCATTGAGATCAATTGAAACAGCAAAACAGCAATCTTTGTGATATCTCCTCTTGTAGCAAACACAGACAGCTCAAAATTACACACAATGTGTTGAAGACCAACACCCACATATGTGATGTGAAATAGTTTTTCTCCCATGTTGTGTTTAAGAGAAAAGAGCAAATGGTCGTTTAAAACAAAATGCATTGAATCCAATGGAAACAGCAAAAGTAAATGCTTTGTGATATCTCCTCTTGTAGCAAACACAGACAGTTTATAATTACACACAATGTGTTGAAGACCAAGGCCCACAAATATGATGGGAAATGGTTTTTCTCCCATGTTGTGTTTAAGAGAAAACAGCAAATGCTCGTTTTAGGCCAAAATGCATTGAAACCAATGGAAACAGCAAAAGTAAATGCTTTGCGATATCTCCTCTTGGAGTAAACACAGATAGCTCAAAATGACACACAATGTGTTGAAGACCAAGGCCCACAAATGTGATGTGAAATGGTTTTTCTCCCATGGTGTGTTCAAGATAAATCAGCAAATGCTCGTTTTAGGCTAAAATGCATTGAAACCAATGTAAACAGCAAAAGTGCATGCTTTGTGATATCTCCTCTTGTAGCAAACACAGAAAGCTCAAAATTACACACAATGTGTTGAAGGCCAAGGCCCACAAATGTGATGTGAAATAGTTTTTCTCCCATATTGCATTTAAGAGAAAACAGCAAATGCTCGTTTTTGGCCAAAATGCATTGAAACCAATGGAAACAGCAGAAGTAAATGTTTTGTGATATCTCCTCTTGTAGCAAACACAGACAGCTCAAATATACACACAATGTGTTGAAGACCAAGGCCCACAGATGTGATGTGAAATGGTTTTTCTCCCATGTTGCATTTAAGAGAAATCAGCAAATGCTCGTCTTAGGCTAAAATGCATCGAAATCATTGGAAACAGCAAAAGCGCATTCTTTGTGATATCTCTTCTTGTAGCAAACAGAGACAGCTCAAAATTACACACAATGTGTTGAAGACAAAGGCCCACAAATTTGATGTGAAATGTTTTTTCTCCCATGTTGTATTGAAGAGAAAACAGCAAAAGCTTATTTATGGCCAAAATGCATTGAAACCAATGGAAACAGCAAAAGCGCATACTTTGTCATATCTCCTCTTTTAGAAACCACAGACAGCTCAAAATTACACACAATGTGTTGATGACCATGGCCCACAAATGTGATGTGAAATGGTTTTTCTCCCATGTTGCGTTTAAGAGAGAACAGCAAATGCTCGTTTTAGGCCAAAATGCATTTAAACCAATGGAAACAGCAAAAGTGCATGCTTTGTGATATCTCATCTTGTAGCAAACACAGACAGCTCAAAATTACACACAATGTTTTGAAGACCAAGGCCCACAAATATGATGTGAATTGGTTTTTCTCCCATGTTGTGTTTAAGAGAAAACCGCAAATGCTCGTTTTAGGCCAAAATGCATTGAAATCAATGGAAACAGCAAAAGCACATACTTTGTGATATCTCCTCTTGTAGTAATCACAGACAGCTCAAAATTACAAAGTTTTGTTGAAGACCAAGGCCCACAAATTTGATGTGAAATGATTTTTTTCCCATGTTGCATTTAAGAGAAAACAGCAAATGCTCGTTTTAGGCCAAAATGCATTGAAATCAATGGAAACAGCAAAGTGCATACTTTGCCATATCTCCTTTTGTAGCAAACAGAGATAGCTCAAAATTACACACAATGTGTAGAAGACCGAGACCCACAAATGTGATGTGAAATAGTTTTTCTCCCATATTGCGTTTAAGAGAAAACATCAAATGCTCGTTTTTGGCCAAAATGCATTGAAACCAATGGAAACAGCAGAAGTAAATGTTTTGTGATATCTCCTCTTGTAGCAAACACAGACAGCTCAAATATACACACAATGTGTTGAAGACCAAGGCCCACAGATGTGATGTGAAATGGTTTTTCTCCCATGTTGCATTTAAGAGAAATCAGCAAATGCTCGTCTTAGGCTAAAATGCATTGAAATCATTGGAAACAGCAAAAGCGCATTCTTTGTGATATCTCTTCTTGTAGCAAACAGAGACAGCTCAAAATTACACACAATGTGTTGAAGACAAAGGCCCACAAATGTGATGTGAAATGTTTTTTCTCCCATGTTGTATTGAAGAGAAAACAGCAAAAGCTTATTTAAGGCCAAAATGCATTGAAACCAATGGAAACAGCAAAGTGCATACTTTGTCATATCTCCTTTTGTAGCAAACAGAGATAGCTCAAAATTACACACAATGTGTAGAAGACCGAGACCCACAAATGTGATGTGAAATGGTTTTTCTCCCATGTTGTTTTGAAGAGAAAACAGCAAAAGCTTATATTAGGCCAAAATGCTTTTAAACCAATGGAAACAGCAAAAGCGCATACTTTGTCATATCTCCTCTTGTAGCAAACACAGACAGCTCAAAATTACACACAATATGTTGAAGACCAAGGCCCACAAATGTGATGTGAAATAGTTTTTCTCCCATGTTGTTTTGAAGAGAAAACAGCAAAAGCTTCTATTAGGCCAAAATGCATTTAAACCAATGGAAACAGCAAAAGCGCATACTTTGTCATATCTCCTCTTGTAGCAAACACAGACAGCTCAAAATTACACACAATGTGTTGAAGACCATGGCCCACAAATGTGATGTGAAATGGTTTTTCTCCCATATTGCATTTAAGAGAAAACAGCAAATACTCGTTTTAAGCCAGAATGCATTGAAAGCAATGGAAACAGCAAAAGGGCATACTTTCTGATATTTCCTCTTGTAGCAAACACAGACAGCTCAAAATTACTCACAATGTGTTGAAGGCCAAGGCCCACAAAAGTGATGTGAAAAGGTTTTTCTCCCATATTGCATTTAAGAGAAAACAGCAAATGCTCGTTTTTGGCCAAAATGCATTGAAACCAATGGAAACAGCAGAAGTAAATGTTTTGTGATATCTCTTCTTGTAGCAAACAGAGACAGCTCAAAATTACACACAATGTGTTGAAGACAAAGGCCCACAAATGTCATGTGAAATGTTTTTTCTCCCATGTTGCATTTAAGAGAAAACAGCAAATCTTCGTTTTAGGCCAAACTGCATTGAAATCAATGGAAACACCAAATGCGCATACTTTGTGATATCTCCTCTTGTAGCAAACACAGACAGCTCAAAATTACACACAATGTGTTGAAGACCAAGGCCCACAAATGTGATGTGAAATGTTTTTTCTCCCATGTTGCATTTAAGAGAAAACAGCAAATGCTCAATTAAGGGCAAAATGCATTGAAATCAAATGAAACAGCAAAAGTGCACACTTTGCCATATCTCCTCTTGTAGCAAACACAGAGAGCTCAAAATTACACACAATGTGTTGAAGACCAAGGCACACAAATGTGATGTGAAATGGTTTTTCTCCCATGTTGCATTTAAGAGAAAACAGCAAATGCTTGTTTTAGGCCAAAATGCATTGAAATCAAATGAAACAGCAAAAGTGCATACTTTGCCATATCTCCTCTTGTAGCAAACACAGAGAGCTCAAAATTACACACAATGTGTTGCAGACCAAGGCCCACATATGTGATGTGAAATAGTTTTTCTCCCATGTTGTGTTTATAAGAAAAGAGCAAATGGTCGTTTAAAACAAAATGCATTGAAACCAATGGAAACAGCAAAAGTAAATGCTTTGTGATATCTCCTCTTGTAGCAAATGCAGACAGTTTATAATTACACACAATGTGTTGAAGACCAAGGCCCACAAATATGATGGGAAATGGTTTTTCTCCCATGTTGTGTTTAAGAGAAAACAGCAAATGCTCGTTTTAGGCCAAAATGCATTGAAACCAATGGAAACAGCAAAAGTAAATGCTTTGCGATATCTCCTCTTGGAGTAAACACAGACAGCTCAAAATTACACAGATGTGTTGTAGACCATGGCCCTCAAATGTGATGTGAAATGGTTTTTCTCCCATGTTGTGTTTAAGAGAAAACAGCAAATGCTCGTTTTTGGCCAAAATGCATTGAAACCAATGGAAACAGAAAAACTGAATACTTTGCGATATCTCCTCTTGTAGCAAACACAGATAGCTCAAAATGACACACAATGTGTTGAAGACCAAGGCCCACAAATGTGATGTGAAATAGTTTTTCTCCCATGTTGGGTTTAAGAGAAAACAGCAAATGCTCGTTTTAGGATTAAATGCATTGAAATTAATGGAAACTGCAAAAGTGCATGCTTTGTGATATCTCCTCTTGTAGCAAACACAGACAGCTCAAAATTACACACAATGTGTTGAAGACCAAGGCACACAATGTGATGTGAAATGGTTTTTCTCCCATGTTGCATTTAAGAGAAAACAGCAAATGCTCGTTTTAGGCCAAAATGCATTGAGATCAATTGAAACAGCAAAACAGCAATCTTTGTGATATCTCCTCTTGTAGCAAACACAGACAGCTCAAAATTACACACAATGTGTTGAAGACCAACACCCACATATGTGATGTGAAATAGTTTTTCTCCCATGTTGTGTTTAAGAGAAAAGAGCAAATGGTCGTTTAAAACAAAATGCATTGAATCCAATGGAAACAGCAAAAGTAAATGCTTTGTGATATCTCCTCTTGTAGCAAACACAGACAGTTTATAATTACACACAATGTGTTGAAGACCAAGGCCCACAAATATGATGTGAAATGGTTTTTCTCCCATGTTGTGTTTAAGAGAAAACAGCAAATGCTCGTTTTAGGCCAAAATGCATTGAAACCAATGGAAACAGCAACAGTAAATGCTTTGCGATATCTCCTCTTGGAGTAAACACAGATAGCTCAAAATGACACACAATGTGTTGAAGACCAAGGCCCACAAATGTGATGTGAAATGGTTTTTCTCCCATGGTGTGTTCAAGATAAATCAGCAAATGCTCGTTTTAGGCTAAAATGCATTGAAACCAATGTAAACAGCAAAAGTGCATGCTTTGTGATATCTCCTCTTGTAGCAAACACAGAAAGCTCAAAATTACACACAATGTGTTGAAGGCCAAGGCCCACAAATGTGATGTGAAATAGTTTTTCTCCCATATTGCATTTAAGAGAAAACAGCAAATGCTCGTTTTTGGCCAAAATGCATTGAAACCAATGGAAACAGCAGAAGTAAATGTTTTGTGATATCTCCTCTTGTAGCAAACACAGACAGCTCAAATATACACACAATGTGTTGAAGACCAAGGCCCACAGATGTGATGTGAAATGGTTTTTCTCCCATGTTGCATTTAAGAGAAATCAGCAAATGCTCGTCTTAGGCTAAAATGCATCGAAATCATTGGAAACAGCAAAAGCGCATTCTTTGTGATATCTCTTCTTGTAGCAAACAGAGACAGCTCAAAATTACACACAATGTGTTGAAGACAAAGGCCCACAAATTTGATGTGAAATGTTTTTTCTCCCATGTTGTATTGAAGAGAAAACAGCAAAAGCTTATTTATGGCCAAAATGCATTGAAACCAATGGAAACAGCAAAAGCGCATACTTTGTCATATCTCCTCTTTTAGAAACCACAGACTGCTCAAAATTACACACAATGTGTTGATGACCATGGCCCACAAATGTGATGTGAAATGGTTTTTCTCCCATGTTGCGTTTAAGAGAGAACAGCAAATGCTCGTTTTAGGCCAAAATGCATTTAAACCAATGGAAACAGCAAAAGTGCATGCTTTGTGATATCTCATCTTGTAGCAAACACAGACAGCTCAAAATTACACACAATGTTTTGAAGACCAAGGCCCACAAATATGATGTGAATTGGTTTTTCTCCCATGTTGTGTTTAAGAGAAAACCGCAAATGCTCGTTTTAGGCCAAAATGCATTGAAATCAATGGAAACAGCAAAAGCACATACTTTGTGATATCTCCTCTTGTAGTAAGCACAGACAGCTCAAAATTACAAAGTTTTGTTGAAGACCAAGGCCCACAAATTTGATGTGAAATGATTTTTTTCCCATGTTGCATTTAAGAGAAAACAGCAAATGCTCGTTTTAGGCCAAAATGCATTGAAATCAATGGAAACAGCAAAGTGCATACTTTGCCATATCTCCTTTTGTAGCAAACAGAGATAGCTCAAAATTACACACAATGTGTAGAAGACCGAGACCCACAAATGTGATGTGAAATAGTTTTTCTCCCATATTGCGTTTAAGAGAAAACATCAAATGCTCGTTTTTGGCCAAAATGCATTGAAACCAATGGAAACAGCAGAAGTAAATGTTTTGTGATATCTCCTCTTGTAGCAAACACAGACAGCTCAAATATACACACAATGTGTTGAAGACCAAGGCCCACAGATGTGATGTGAAATGGTTTTTCTCCCATGTTGCATTTAAGAGAAATCAGCAAATGCTCGTCTTAGGCTAAAATGCATTGAAATCATTGGAAACAGCAAAAGCGCATTCTTTGTGATATCTCTTCTTGTAGCAAACAGAGACAGCTCAAAATTACACACAATGTGTTGAAGACAAAGGCCCACAAATGTGATGTGAAATGTTTTTTCTCCCATGTTGTATTGAAGAGAAAACAGCAAAAGCTTATTTAAGGCCAAAATGCATTGAAACCAATGGAAACAGCAAAGTGCATACTTTGTCATATCTCCTTTTGTAGCAAACAGAGATAGCTCAAAATTACACACAATGTGTAGAAGACCGAGACCCACAAATGTGATGTGAAATGGTTTTTCTCCCATGTTGTTTTGAAGAGAAAACAGCAAAAGCTTATATTAGGCCAAAATGCTTTTAAACCAATGGAAACAGCAAAAGCGCATACTTTGTCATATCTCCTCTTGTAGCAAACACAGACAGCTCAAAATTACACACAATATGTTGAAGACCAAGGCCCACAAATGTGATGTGAAATAGTTTTTCTCCCATGTTGTTTTGAAGAGAAAACAGCAAAAGCTTCTATTAGGCCAAAATGCATTTAAACCAATGGAAACAGCAAAAGCGCATACTTTGTCATATCTCCTCTTGTAGCAAACACAGACAGCTCAAAATTACACACAATGTGTTGAAGACCATGGCCCACAAATGTGATGTGAAATGGTTTTTCTCCCATATTGCATTTAAGAGAAAACAGCAAATACTCGTTTTAAGCCAGAATGCATTGAAAGCAATGGAAACAGCAAAAGGGCATACTTTCTGATATTTCCTCTTGTAGCAAACACAGACAGCTCAAAATTACTCACAATGTGTTGAAGGCCAAGGCCCACAAAAGTGATGTGAAAAGGTTTTTCTCCCATATTGCATTTAAGAGAAAACAGCAAATGCTCGTTTTTGGCCAAAATGCATTGAAACCAATGGAAACAGCAGAAGTAAATGTTTTGTGATATCTCTTCTTGTAGCAAACAGAGACAGCTCAAAATTACACACAATGTGTTGAAGACAAAGGCCCACAAATGTCATGTGAAATGTTTTTTCTCCCATGTTGCATTTAAGAGAAAACAGCAAATCTTCGTTTTAGGCCAAACTGCATTGAAATCAATGGAAACACCAAATGCGCATACTTTGTGATATCTCCTCTTGTAGCAAACACAGACAGCTCAAAATTACACACAATGTGTTGAAGACCAAGGCCCACAAATGTGAAGTGAAATGTTTTTTCTCCCATGTTGCGTTTAAGAGAAAACAGCAAATGCTCATTTTAGGGCAAAATGCATTGAAATCAAATGAAACAGCAAAAGTGCACACTTTGCCATATCTCCTCTTGTAGCAAACACAGACAGCTCAAAATTACACACAATGTGTTGAAGACCAAGGCCCACAAATGTGATGTGAAATAGTTTTTCTCCCATGTTGTATTGAAGAGAAAACAGCAAAAGTTTATTTTAGGCCAAAATGCATTGAAACCAATGGAAACAGCAGAAGTAAATGTTTTGTGATATCTCCTCTTGTAGCAAACACAGACAGCTAAAATTTACACACAATGTGTTGAAGACCAAGGCCCACAGATGTGATGTGAAATGGTTTTTCTCCCATGTTGCATTTAAGAGAAATCAGCTAATGCTTGTCTTAGGATAAAATGCATCGAAATCATTAGCAAAAGTGCATTCTTTGTGATCTTGTAGCAAACAGAGACAGCTCAAAATTACACACAATGTGTTGAAGACCAAGGCACACAATGTGATGTGAAATGGTTTTTCTCCCATGTTGCATTTAAGAGAAAACAGCAAATGCTCGTTTTAGGCCAAAATGCATTGAGATCAATTGAAACAGCAAAACAGCAATCTTTGTGATATCTCCTCTTGTAGCAAACACAGACAGCTCAAAATTACACACAATGTGTTGAAGGCCAAGGCCCACAAATGTGATTTGAAATGGTTTTTCTCCCATGTTGCGTTTAAGAGAAAACAGCAAATGCTCGTTTTAGGCCAAAATGCATTGAAATCAATGGAAACAGCAAAAGTGCATACTTTGTGATATCTCCTCTTGTAGCAAACACAGAAAGATCAAATTACACAAAATGTGTTGAAGACCAAGGCCCACAAATGTAATGTGAAATCTTTTTTCTCCCGTGTTGCATTTAAGGTAATGGAAACAGCAAAAGTGCATACTTTGTCATATCTCCTCTTCTAGAAACCAAAGACAGCTCAAAATTACACACAAGTGTTGAAGAGCATGGCCCACAAATGTCATGTAAAATGATTTTTCTCCCATGTTGCGTTTAAGAGAAAACAGCAAATACTCGTTTTAGGCCAAACTGCATTGAAATCAATGGAAACAGCAAAAGTGCATACTTTGTGATATCTCCTCTTATAGCAAACACAGAAAGCTCAAATTACAAACACTGTGTTGCAGACCAAGGCCCACAAATGTGATGTGAAATGGTTTTTCTCCCATGTTGCAATTAAAAGAAAACAGAAAATGCTCGTTTTTGGCCAAAATGCATTGAAACCAATGGAAACAGCAGAAGTAAATGTTTTGAGATATCTCCTCTTGTAGCAAACACAGACAGCTCAAATTTACACACAATGTGTTGAAGACCAAGGCCCACAGATATGATGTGAAATGGTTTTTCCCCCATGTTGCGTTTAAGAGAAATCAGCAAATGCTTGTCTTAGGATAAAATGCATCGAAATCATTAGAAAAAGCAAAAGCGCATTCTTTGTGATATCTCTTCTTGTAGCAAACAGTGACAGCTCAAAATTACACACAATGTGTTGCAGACCAAGGCCCACAAATGTGATGTGAAATGGTTTTTCTCCCATGTTGCGTTTAAGAGAAAACAGCAAATGCTCGTTTTAGGCCAAAATGCATTGAAACCAATGGAAACAGCAAAAGTGCATACTTTGCCATATCTCCTCTTGTAGCAAACACAGACAGCTCAAAATTACACACAATGTGTTGAAGACCAAGGCCCACAAATGTGATGTGAAATGGTTTTTCTGCCATGTTGTATTGAAGAGAAAACAGCAAAAGCTTCTTTTAGGCCAAAATGCATTGAAACCAATGGAAACAGCAAAAGTGCATACTTTGTCATATCTCCTCTTGTAGAAACCACAGACAGCTCAAAATTACACACAAGTGTTGAAGACCATGGCCCACAAATGTGATGTGAAATAGTTTTTCTCCCATGTTGCGTTTAAGAGAAAACAGCAAATGCTCGTTTTAAGCCAGAATACATTGAAACCAATGGAAACAGCAAAAGGGCATACTTTGTGATATCTCCTCTTGTAGCAAACAAAGACAGCTCAAAATTACACACAATCTGTTGAAGGCCAAGGACCACAAATGTGATGTGAAATGGTTTTTGTCCCATGTTGCGTTTAAGAGAAAACAGCAAATGCTCATTTTAGAAATAAATGCATTGAAATCAATGGAAACTGCAAATGCTCATTTTAGGCTAAACTGCATTGAGATCAATTGAAACAGCAAAACAGCATACTTTGTGATATCTCCTCTTGTAGCAAACACAGACAGCTCAAAATTACACACAATGTGTTGAATACCAAGGCCCACATATGTGATGTGAAATAGTTTTTCTCCCATGTTGTGTTTAAGAGAAAAGAGCAAATGGTCATTTAAACCAAAATGCATTGAAACCAATGGAAACAGCAAAAGTAAATGCTTTGTGATATCTCCTCTTGTAGCAAACACAGACAGTTCATAATTACACACAATGTGTTGAAGACCAAGGCCCACAAATATGATGTGAAATGGTTTTTCTCCCATGTTGTGTTTAAGAGAAAACAGCAAATGCTCGTTTTAGGCCAAAATGCATTGAAACCAATCGAAACAGCAAAAGTAAATGCTTTGCGACATCTCCTCTTGGAGTAAACACAGACAGCTCAAAATTACACAGATGTGTTGAAGACCATGGCCCTCAAATGTGATGTGAAATGGTTTTTCTCCCATGTTGTGTTTAAGAGAAAACAGCAAATGCTCGTTTTTCACCAAAATGCATTGAAACCAATGGAAACAGAAAAACTGCATTCTTTGCGATATCTCCTCTTGTAGCAAACACAGATAGCTCAAAATTACACACAATGTGTAGAAGACCAAGGCCCACAAATGTGAAGTGAAATGGTTTTTCTCCCATGGTGTGTTCAAGATAAATCAGCAAATGCTCGTTATAGGCTAAAATGCATTGAAACCAATGTAAACAGCAAAAGAGCATGCTTTGTGATATCTCCTCTTGTAGCAAACACAGGCAGCTCAAAATTACACACAATGTGTTGCAGACCAAGGCCCACAAATGTGATGTGAATGGTTTTTCTCCCATGTTGCATTTAAGAGCAAACAGCAAATGCTCATTTTAGGCCAAAATGCATTGAAACCAATGGAAACAGCAAAAGCACATACTTTGTCATATCTCCTCTTGTAGAAACCACAGACAGCTCAAAATTACACACAATGTGTTGAAGACCATGGCCCACAAATGTGATGTGAAATGGTTTTACTCCCATGTTGCATTTAAGAGAAAACAGCAAATGCTTGTTTTAAGCCAGAATACATTGAAACCAATGGAAACAGCAAAAGGGCATACTTAGTGATATCTTCTCTTGTAGCAAACAGAGACAGCTCAAAATTACACACAATGTGTTGAAGGCCAAGGCCCACAAATGTGATGTGAAATGGTTTTTTTCCCATGTTGCGTTTAAGAGAAAACAGCAAATGCTCGTTTTAGGCCAAACTGCATTGAAACCAATGGAAACAGCAGAAGTAAATGCTTTGTGATATCTCCTCTTGTAGCAAACACAGACAGCTCAAAATTACACACAATGTTTTGAAGACCAAGGCCCTCAAATGTGATGTGAAATGGTTTTTCTCCCATGTTGGGTTTAAGAGAAAGCAGCAAATGCTCGTTTAGGAATAAATGCATTGAAATTAATGGAAACTGCAAAAGAGCATACTATACCATATCTCCTCTTGTAGCAAACACAGAGAGCTTAAAATTACATACAATGTGTTGAAGACCAAGGCACACAAATGTCATGTAAAATGATTTTTCTCCCATGTTGCGTTTAAGAGAAAACAGCAAATGCTCGTTTTAGGCCAAACTGCATTGAAATCAATGGAAACAGCAAAAGTGCATACTTTGTGATATCTCCTCTTATAGCAAACACAGAAAGCTCTAATTACAAACACTGTGTTGCAAACCAAGGCCCACAAATGTGATGTGAAATGGTTTTTCTCCCATGTTGCAATTAAAAGAAAACAGAAAATGCTCGTTTTTGGCCAAAATGCATTGAAACCAATGGAAACAGCAGAAATAAATGTTTTGAGATATCTCCTCTTGTAGCAAACACAGACAGCTCAAATTTACACACAATGTGTTGAAGACCAAGGCCCACAGATATGATGTGAAATGATTTTTCTCCCATGTTGCGTTTAAGAGAAATCAGCAAATGCTTGTCTTAGGATAAAATGCATCGAAATCATTAGAAAAAAGAAAAGCACATTCTTTGTGATATCTCTTCTTGTAGCAAACAGAGACAGCTCAAAATTACACACAATGTGTTGAAGACAAAGGCCCACAAATGTGATGTGAAATGTTTTTTCTCCCATGTTGCATTTAAGAGAAAACAGCAAATGCTTTGTTTTAGGCCAAACTGGATTGAAATCAATGGAAACAGCAAAAGCGCATACTTTGTGATATCCCCTCTTGTAGCAAACACAGACAGCTCAAAATTACACACAATGTGTTGAAGACCAAGGCCCACAAATGTGATGTGAAATGCTTTTTCTCCCATGTTGCGTTTAAGAGAAAACAGCAAATGCTCATTTTAGGGCAAAATGCATTGAAATCAAATGAAACGGCAAAAGTGCACACTTTGCCATATCTCCTCTTGTAGCAAACACAGAGAGCTCAAAATTACACACAATGTGTTGAAGACCAAGGCCCACAAATGTGATGTGAAATAGTTTTTCTCCCATGTTGTATTGAAGAGAAAACAGCAAAAGTTTATTTTAGGCCAAAATGCATTGAAACCAATGGAAACAGCAAAAGTGCATACTTTTTGATATCTACTCTTATAGCAAACACAGAAAGCTCAAATTACAAACACTGTGTTGTAGACCAAGGCCCACAAATGTGACGTGAAATGGTTTTTTCTCCGATGTTGCGTTTAAAAGAAAACAGAAAATGCTCGTTTTTGGCCAAAATGCATTGAAACCAATGGAAACAGCAGAAGTAAATGTTTTGTGATATCTCCTCTTGTAGCAAACACAGACAGCTCAAATTTACACACAATGTGTTGAAGACAAAGGCCCACAAATGTGATGTGAAATGGTTTTTCTCCCATGTTGCGTTTAAGAGAAAACAGCAAATGCTAGTTTTAGGCCAAAAAACATTGAAGCCAATGGAAACAGCAAAAGAGCATTCTTTGTGATATCTCCTCTTGTAGCAAACACAGAGAGCTCAAAATTACACACAATATGTTGAAGACCAAGGCAGACAATTGTGATGTGAAATGGTTTTACTCCCATGTTGCATTTAAGAGAAAACAGCAAATGCTTGTTTTAGGCCAAAATGCATTTTAACCAATGGAAACAGCAAAAGTGCATGCTTTGTGATATCTCCTCTTGTAGCAAACACAGACAGCTCAAAATTACACACAATGTGTTGAGGACCAAGTCCCACAAATGTGATGTGAAATAGTTTTTCTCCCATGTTGTACTGAAGAGAAAACAGCAAAAGCTTATTTTAGGCCAAAATGCATTGAAATCAATGGAAACAGCAAAAGCGCATACTTTGTCATATCTTCTCTTGTAGCAAACACAGACAGCTCAAAATTACACACAATGTGTTGAAGACCATGGCCCACAAATGTGATGTGAAATGGATTTTCTCCCATGTTGCGTTTAAGAGAAAGCAGCAAATGCTCCTTTTAAGCCAGAATACATTGAAACCAATGGAAATAGCAAAAGCGCATACTTTGTGATATCTCCTCTTGTAGCAAACACAGACAGCTCAAAATTACACACAATGTGTTGAAGGCCAAGGCACACAAATGTGATTTGAAATGGTTTTTCTCCCATGTTGCGTTTAAGAGAAAACAGCAAATGCTCGTTTTAGGCCAAAATGCATTGAAATCAATGGAAACAGCAAAAGTGCATACATTGTGATATCTCCTCTTGAAGCAAACACAGAAAGATCAAATTACACACAATGTGTTGAAGACCAAGGCCCACAAATGTAATGTGAAATCTTTTTTCTCCCGTGTTGCATTTAAGGTAAAACAGCAAATGCTCGTTTGAGGCCAAAATGCATTGAAACTAATGTAAACAGCAAAAGTCCATGCTTTATGATATCTCCTCTTGAAGCAAACACAGACAGCTTAAAATTACACACAATGTGTTGAAGACCAAGGCCCACAAATATGATGTGAAATGGTTTTTCTCCCATGTTGTGTTTAAGAGAAAACAGCAAATGCTCGTTTTAGGCTAAAATGCATTGAAACCAATGGAAACAGCAAAAGTGCATACTTTGCCATATCTCCTTTTGAAGCAAACAGAGATAGCTCAAAATTATACACAATGTGTTGAAGACCAAGGCCCACAAATGTAATGTGAAATGTTTTTTCTCCCATGTTGCGTTTAAGAGAAAACAGCAAATGCTCGTTTTTAGCCAGAATGCATTGAAAGCAATGGAAACAGCAAAAGGGCATACTTTGTCATATCTCCTCTTGTAGAAACCACAGACAGCTCAAAATTACACACAAGTGTTGAAGACCATGGCCCACAAATGTGATGTGAAATAGTTTTTCTCCCATGTTGCGTTTAAGAGAAAACAGCAAATGCTCGTTTTAAGCCAGAATACATTGAAACCAATGGAAACAGCAAAAGGGCATACTTTGTGATATCTCCTCTTGTAGCAAACAAAGACAGCTCAAAATTACACACAATCTGTTGAAGGCCAAGGACCACAAATGTGATGTGAAATGGTTTTTGTCCCATGTTGCGTTTAAGAGAAAACAGCAAATGCTCATTTTAGAAATAAATGCATTGAAATCAATGGAAACTGCAAATGCTCATTTTAGGCTAAACTGCATTGAGATCAATTGAAACAGCAAAACAGCATACTTTGTGATATCTCCTCTTGTAGCAAACACAGACAGCTCAAAATTACACACAATGTGTTGAATACCAAGGCCCACATATGTGATGTGAAATAGTTTTTCTCCCATGTTGTGTTTAAGAGAAAAGAGCAAATGGTCATTTAAACCAAAATGCATTGAAACCAATGGAAACAGCAAAAGTAAATGCTTTGTGATATCTCCTCTTGTAGCAAACACAGACAGTTCATAATTACACACAATGTGTTGAAGACCAAGGCCCACAAATATGATGTGAAATGGTTTTTCTCCCATGTTGTGTTTAAGAGAAAACAGCAAATGCTCGTTTTAGGCCAAAATGCATTGAAACCAATCGAAACAGCAAAAGTAAATGCTTTGCGACATCTCCTCTTGGAGTAAACACAGACAGCTCAAAATTACACAGATGTGTTGAAGACCATGGCCCTCAAATGTGATGTGAAATGGTTTTTCTCCCATGTTGTGTTTAAGAGAAAACAGCAAATGCTCGTTTTTCACCAAAATGCATTGAAACCAATGGAAACAGAAAAACTGCATTCTTTGCGATATCTCCTCTTGTAGCAAACACAGATAGCTCAAAATTACACACAATGTGTAGAAGACCAAGGCCCACAAATGTGAAGTGAAATGGTTTTTCTCCCATGGTGTGTTCAAGATAAATCAGCAAATGCTCGTTATAGGCTAAAATGCATTGAAACCAATGTAAACAGCAAAAGAGCATGCTTTGTGATATCTCCTCTTGTAGCAAACACAGGCAGCTCAAAATTACACACAATGTGTTGCAGACCAAGGCCCACAAATGTGATGTGAATGGTTTTTCTCCCATGTTGCATTTAAGAGCAAACAGCAAATGCTCATTTTAGGCCAAAATGCATTGAAACCAATGGAAACAGAAAAAGCACATACTTTGTCATATCTCCTCTTGTAGAAACCACAGACAGCTCAAAATTACACACAATGTGTTGAAGACCATGGCCCACAAATGTGATGTGAAATGGTTTTACTCCCATGTTGCATTTAAGAGAAAACAGCAAATGCTTGTTTTAAGCCAGAATACATTGAAACCAATGGAAACAGCAAAAGGGCATACTTAGTGATATCTTCTCTTGTAGCAAACAGAGACAGCTCAAAATTACACACAATGTGTTGAAGGCCAAGGCCCACAAATGTGATGTGAAATGGTTTTTTTCCCATGTTGCGTTTAAGAGAAAACAGCAAATGCTCGTTTTAGGCCAAACTGCATTGAAACCAATGGAAACAGCAGAAGTAAATGCTTTGTGATATCTCCTCTTGTAGCAAACACAGACAGCTCAAAATTACACACAATGTTTTGAAGACCAAGGCCCTCAAATGTGATGTGAAATGGTTTTTCTTCCATGTTGGGTTTAGGAGAAAGCAGCAAATGTTCGTTTAGGAATAAATGCATTGAAATTAATGGAAACTGCAAAAGAGCATACTATACCATATATCCTCTTGTAGCAAACACAGAGAGCTTAAAATTACATACAATGTGTTGAAGACCAAGGCACACAAATGTCATGTAAAATGATTTTTCTCCCATGTTGCGTTTAAGAGAAAACAGCAAATGCTCGTTTTAGGCCAAACTGCATTGAAATCAATGGAAACAGCAAAAGTGCATACTTTGTGATATCTCCTCTTATAGCAAACACAGAAAGCTCTAATTACAAACACTGTGTTGCAAACCAAGGCCCACAAATGTGATGTGAAATGGTTTTTCTCCCATGTTGCAATTAAAAGAAAACAGAAAATGCTCGTTTTTGGCCAAAATGCATTGAAACCAATGGAAACAGCAGAAATAAATGTTTTGAGATATCTCCTCTTGTAGCAAACACAGACAGCTCAAATTTACACACAATGTGTTGAAGACCAAGGCCCACAGATATGATGTGAAATGATTTTTCTCCCATGTTGCGTTTAAGAGAAATCAGCAAATGCTTGTCTTAGGATAAAATGCATCGAAATCATTAGAAAAAAGAAAAGCACATTCTTTGTGATATCTCTTCTTGTAGCAAACAGAGACAGCTCAAAATTACACACAATGTGTTGAAGACAAAGGCCCACAAATGTGATGTGAAATGTTTTTTCTCCCATGTTGCATTTAAGAGAAAACAGCAAATGCTTTGTTTTAGGCCAAACTGGATTGAAATCAATGGAAACAGCAAAAGCGCATACTTTGTGATATCCCCTCTTGTAGCAAACACAGACAGCTCAAAATTACACACAATGTGTTGAAGGCCAAGGCCCACAAATGTGATTTGAAATGGTTTTTCTCCCATGTTGCGTTTAAGAGAAAACAGCAAATGCTCGTTTTAGGCCAAAATGCATTGAAATCAATGGAAACAGCAAAAGTGCATACTTTGTGATATCTCCTCTTGTAGCAAACACAGAAAGATCAAATTACACAAAATGTGTTGAAGACCAAGGCCCACAAATGTAATGTGAAATCTTTTTTCTCCCGTGTTGCATTTAAGGTAATGGAAACAGCAAAAGTGCATACTTTGTCATATCTCCTCTTCTAGAAACCAAAGACAGCTCAAAATTACACACAAGTGTTGAAGAGCATGGCCCACAAATGTCATGTAAAATGATTTTTCTCCCATGTTGCGTTTAAGAGAAAACAGCAAATACTCGTTTTAGGCCAAACTGCATTGAAATCAATGGAAACAGCAAAAGTGCATACTTTGTGATATCTCCTCTTATAGCAAACACAGAAAGCTCAAATTACAAACACTGTGTTGCAGACCAAGGCCCACAAATGTGATGTGAAATGGTTTTTCTCCCATGTTGCAATTAAAAGAAAACAGAAAATGCTCGTTTTTGGCCAAAATGCATTGAAACCAATGGAAACAGCAGAAGTAAATGTTTTGAGATATCTCCTCTTGTAGCAAACACAGACAGCTCAAATTTACACACAATGTGTTGAAGACCAAGGCCCACAGATATGATGTGAAATGGTTTTTCCCCCATGTTGCGTTTAAGAGAAATCAGCAAATGCTTGTCTTAGGATAAAATGCATCGAAATCATTAGAAAAAGCAAAAGCGCATTCTTTGTGATATCTCTTCTTGTAGCAAACAGTGACAGCTCAAAATTACACACAATGTGTTGCAGACCAAGGCCCACAAATGTGATGTGAAATGGTTTTTCTCCCATGTTGCGTTTAAGAGAAAACAGCAAATGCTCGTTTTAGGCCAAAATGCATTGAAACCAATGGAAACAGCAAAAGTGCATACTTTGCCATATCTCCTCTTGTAGCAAACACAGACAGCTCAAAATTACACACAATGTGTTGAAGACCAAGGCCCACAAATGTGATGTGAAATGGTTTTTCTGCCATGTTGTATTGAAGAGAAAACAGCAAAAGCTTCTTTTAGGCCAAAATGCATTGAAACCAATGGAAACAGCAAAAGTGCATACTTTGTCATATCTCCTCTTGTAGAAACCACAGACAGCTCAAAATTACACACAAGTGTTGAAGACCATGGCCCACAAATGTGATGTGAAATAGTTTTTCTCCCATGTTGCGTTTAAGAGAAAACAGCAAATGCTCGTTTTAAGCCAGAATACATTGAAACCAATGGAAACAGCAAAAGGGCATACTTTGTGATATCTCCTCTTGTAGCAAACAAAGACAGCTCAAAATTACACACAATCTGTTGAAGGCCAAGGACCACAAATGTGATGTGAAATGGTTTTTGTCCCATGTTGCGTTTAAGAGAAAACAGCAAATGCTCATTTTAGAAATAAATGCATTGAAATCAATGGAAACTGCAAATGCTCATTTTAGGCTAAACTGCATTGAGATCAATTGAAACAGCAAAACAGCATACTTTGTGATATCTCCTCTTGTAGCAAACACAGACAGCTCAAAATTACACACAATGTGTTGAATACCAAGGCCCACATATGTGATGTGAAATAGTTTTTCTCCCATGTTGTGTTTAAGAGAAAAGAGCAAATGGTCATTTAAACCAAAATGCATTGAAACCAATGGAAACAGCAAAAGTAAATGCTTTGTGATATCTCCTCTTGTAGCAAACACAGACAGTTCATAATTACACACAATGTGTTGAAGACCAAGGCCCACAAATATGATGTGAAATGGTTTTTCTCCCATGTTGTGTTTAAGAGAAAACAGCAAATGCTCGTTTTAGGCCAAAATGCATTGAAACCAATCGAAACAGCAAAAGTAAATGCTTTGCGACATCTCCTCTTGGAGTAAACACAGACAGCTCAAAATTACACAGATGTGTTGAAGACCATGGCCCTCAAATGTGATGTGAAATGGTTTTTCTCCCATGTTGTGTTTAAGAGAAAACAGCAAATGCTCGTTTTTCACCAAAATGCATTGAAACCAATGGAAACAGAAAAACTGCATTCTTTGCGATATCTCCTCTTGTAGCAAACACAGATAGCTCAAAATTACACACAATGTGTAGAAGACCAAGGCCCACAAATGTGAAGTGAAATGGTTTTTCTCCCATGGTGTGTTCAAGATAAATCAGCAAATGCTCGTTATAGGCTAAAATGCATTGAAACCAATGTAAACAGCAAAAGAGCATGCTTTGTGATATCTCCTCTTGTAGCAAACACAGGCAGCTCAAAATTACACACAATGTGTTGCAGACCAAGGCCCACAAATGTGATGTGAATGGTTTTTCTCCCATGTTGCATTTAAGAGCAAACAGCAAATGCTCATTTTAGGCCAAAATGCATTGAAACCAATGGAAACAGCAAAAGCACATACTTTGTCATATCTCCTCTTGTAGAAACCACAGACAGCTCAAAATTACACACAATGTGTTGAAGACCATGGCCCACAAATGTGATGTGAAATGGTTTTACTCCCATGTTGCATTTAAGAGAAAACAGCAAATGCTTGTTTTAAGCAAGAATACATTGAAACCAATGGAAACAGCAAAAGGGCATACTTAGTGATATCTTCTCTTGTAGCAAACAGAGACAGCTCAAAATTACACACAATGTGTTGAAGGCCAAGGCCCACAAATGTGATGTGAAATGGTTTTTTTCCCATGTTGCGTTTAAGAGAAAACAGCAAATGCTCGTTTTAGGCCAAACTGCATTGAAACCAATGGAAACAGCAGAAGTAAATGCTTTGTGATATCTCCTCTTGTAGCAAACACAGACAGCTCAAAATTACACACAATGTTTTGAAGACCAAGGCCCTCAAATGTGATGTGAAATGGTTTTTCTCCCATGTTGGGTTTAAGAGAAAGCAGCAAATGCTCGTTTAGGAATAAATGCATTGAAATTAATGGAAACTGCAAAAGAGCATACTATACCATATATCCTCTTGTAGCAAACACAGAGAGCTTAAAATTACATACAATGTGTTGAAGACCAAGGCACACAAATGTCATGTAAAATGATTTTTCTCCCATGTTGCGTTTAAGAGAAAACAGCAAATGCTCGTTTTAGGCCAAACTGCATTGAAATCAATGGAAACAGCAAAAGTGCATACTTTGTGATATCTCCTCTTATAGCAAACACAGAAAGCTCTAATTACAAACACTGTGTTGCAAACCAAGGCCCACAAATGTGATGTGAAATGGTTTTTCTCCCATGTTGCAATTAAAAGAAAACAGAAAATGCTCGTTTTTGGCCAAAATGCATTGAAACCAATGGAAACAGCAGAAATAAATGTTTTGAGATATCTCCTCTTGTAGCAAACACAGACAGCTCAAATTTACACACAATGTGTTGAAGACCAAGGCCCACAGATATGATGTGAAATGATTTTTCTCCCATGTTGCGTTTAAGAGAAATCAGCAAATGCTTGTCTTAGGATAAAATGCATCGAAATCATTAGAAAAAAGAAAAGCACATTCTTTGTGATATCTCTTCTTGTAGCAAACAGAGACAGCTCAAAATTACACACAATGTGTTGAAGACAAAGGCCCACAAATGTGATGTGAAATGTTTTTTCTCCCATGTTGCATTCAAGAGAAAACAGCAAATGCTTTGTTTTAGGCCAAACTGGATTGAAATCAATGGAAACAGCAAAAGCGCATACTTTGTGATATCCCCTCTTGTAGCAAACACAGACAGCTCAAAATTACACACAATGTGTTGAAGACCAAGGCCCACAAATGTGATGTGAAATGCTTTTTCTCCCATATTGCGTTTAAGAGAAAACAGCAAATGCTCATTTTAGGGCAAAATGCATTGAAATCAAATGAAACGGCAAAAGTGCACACTTTGCCATATCTCCTCTTGTAGCAAACACAGAGAGCTCAAAATTACACACAATGTGTTGAAGACCAAGGCCCACAAATGTGATGTGAAATAGTTTTTCTCCCATGTTGTATTGAAGAGAAAACAGCAAAAGTTTATTTTAGGCCAAAATGCATTGAAACCAATGGAAACAGCAAAAGTGCATACTTTTTGATATCTACTCTTATAGCAAACACAGAAAGCTCAAATTACAAACACTGTGTTGTAGACCAAGGCCCACAAATGTGATGTGAAATGGTTTTTCTCCGATGTTGCGTTTAAAAGAAAACAGAAAATGCTCGTTTTTGGCCAAAATGCATTGAAACCAATGGAAACAGCAGAAGTAAATGTTTTGTGATATCTCCTCTTGTAGCAAACACAGACAGCTCAAATTTACACACAATGTGTTGAAGACAAAGGCCCACAAATGTGATGTGAAATGGTTTTTCTCCCATGTTGCGTTTAAGAGAAAACAGCAAATGCTAGTTTTAGGCCAAAAAACATTGAAGCCAATGGAAACAGCAAAAGAGCATTCTTTGTGATATCTCCTCTTGTAGCAAACACAGAGAGCTCAAAATTACACACAATATGTTGAAGACCAAGGCAGACAATTGTGATGTGAAATGGTTTTACTCCCATGTTGCATTTAAGAGAAAACAGCAAATGCTTGTTTTAGGCCAAAATGCATTTTAACCAATGGAAACAGCAAAAGTGCATGCTTTGTGATATCTCCTCTTGTAGCAAACACAGACAGCTCAAAATTACACACAATGTGTTGAGGACCAAGTCCCACAAATGTGATGTGAAATAGTTTTTCTCCCATGTTGTACTGAAGAGAAAACAGCAAAAGCTTATTTTAGGCCAAAATGCATTGAAATCAATGGAAACAGCAAAAGCGCATACTTTGTCATATCTCCTCTTGTAGCAAACACAGACAGCTCAAAATTACACACAATGTGTTGAAGACCATGGCCCACAAATGTGATGTGAAATGGATTTTCTCCCATGTTGCGTTTAAGAGAAAGCAGCAAATGCTCCTTTTAAGCCAGAATACATTGAAACCAATGGAAAAAGCAAAAGCGCATACTTTGTGATATCTCCTCTTGTAGCAAACACAGACAGCTCAAAATTACACACAATGTGTTGAAGGCCAAGGCCCACAAATGTGATTTGAAATGGTTTTTCTCCCATGTTGCGTTTAAGAGAAAACAGCAAATGCTCGTTTTAGGCCAAAATGCATTGAAATCAATGGAAACAGCAAAAGTGCATACATTGTGATATCTCCTCTTGAAGCAAACACAGAAAGATCAAATTACACACAATGTGTTGAAGACCAAGGCCCACAAATGTAATGTGAAATCTTTTTTCTCCCGTGTTGCATTTAAGTTAAAACAGCAAATGCTCGTTTGAGGCCAAAATGCATTGAAACTAATGTAAACAGCAAAAGTCCATGCTTTATGATATCTCCTCTTGAAGCAAACACAGACAGCTTAAAATTACACACAATGTGTTGAAGACCAAGGCCCACAAATATGATGTGAAATGGTTTTTCTCCCATGTTGTGTTTAAGAGAAAACAGCAAATGCTCGTTTTAGGCTAAAATGCATTGAAACCAATGGAAACAGCAAAAGTGCATACTTTGCCATATCTCCTTTTGAAGCAAACAGAGATAGCTCAAAATTATACACAATGTGTTGAAGACCAAGGCCCACAAATGTAATGTGAAATAGTTTTTCTCCCATGTTGTATTGAAGAGAAAACAGCAAAATCTTCTTTTAGGCCAAAATGCATTGAAACCAATGGAAAGAGCAAAAACGCATACTTTGTCATACCTCCTCTTGTAGCAAACACAGACAGCTCAAAATGATACAAAATGTGTTGAAGACCATGGCCCACAAATGTGATGTGAAATGTTTTTTCTCCCATGTTGCGTTTAAGAGAAAACAGCAAATGCTCGTTTTAAGCCAGAATGCATTGAAAGCAATGGAAACAGCAAAAGGGCATACTTTCTGATATTTCCTCTTGTAGCAAACACAGACAGCTCAAAATTACTCACAATGTGTTGAAGGCCAAGGCCCACAAAAGTGATGTGAAAAGGTTTTTCTCCCATATTGCATTTAAGAGAAAACAGCAAATGCTCGTTTTTGGCCAAAATGCATTGAAACCAATGGAAACAGCAGAAGTAAATGTTTTGTGATATCTCTTCTTGTAGCAAACAGAGACAGCTCAAAATTATACACAATGTGTTGAAGACAAAGGCCCACAAATGTGATGTGAAATGTTTTTTCTCCCATGTTGCATTTAAGAGAAAACAGCAAATCTTCGTTTTAGGCCAAACTGCATTGAAATCAATGGAAACACCAAATGAACATACTTTGTGATATCTCCTCTTGTAGCAAACACAGACAGCTCAAAATTACACACAATGTGTTGAAGACCAAGGCCCACAAATGTGATGTGAAATGTTTTTTCTCCCATGTTGCGTTTAAGAGAAAACAGCAAATGCTCATTTTAGGGCAAAATGCATTGAAATCAAATGAAACAGCAAAAGTGCACACTTTGCCATATCTACTCTTGTAGCAAACACAGAGAGCTCAAAATTACACACAATGTGTTGAAGACCAAGGCCCACAAATGTGATGTGAAATAGTTTTTCTCCCATGTTGTATTGAAGAGAAAACAGCAAAAGTTTATTTTAGGCCAAAATGCATTGAAACCAATGGAAACAGCAAAAGTGCATACTTTTTGATATCTCCTCTTATAGCAAACACAGAAAGCTCAAATTACAAACACTGTGTTGCAGACCAAGGCCCACAAATGTGATGTGAAATGGTTTTTCTCAGATGTTGCGTTTAAAAGAAAACAGAAAATGCTCGTTTTTGGCCAAAATGCATTGAAACCAATGGAAACAGCAGAAGTAAATGTTTTGTGATATCTCCTCTTGTAGCAAACACAGACAGCTCAAATTTACACACAATGTGTTGAAGACCAAGGCCCACAGATGTGATGTGAAATGGTTTTTCTCCCATGTTGTATTTAAGAGAAATCAGCAAATGCTTGTCTTAGGATAAAATGCATCGAAATTATTAGCAAAAGTGCATTCTTTGTGATCTTGTAGCAAACAGAGACAGCTCAAAATTACACAAAATGTGTTGAAGACAAAGGCCCACAAATGTGATGTGAAATTTTTTTTCTCCCATGTTGCATTTAAGGTAAAACAGCAAATGCTCGTTTGAGGCCAAAATGCATTGAAACTAATGTAAACAGCAAAAGTCCATGCTTTGTGATATCTCCTCTTGAAGCAAACACAGACAGCTCAAAATTACACACAATGTGTTGAAGACCAAGGCCCACAAATATGATGTGAAATGGTTTTCTCCCATGTTGTGTTTAAGAGAAAACAGCAAATGCTCGTTTTAGGCTAAAATGCATTGAAACCTATGGAAACAGCAAAAGTGCATACTTTGCCATATCTCCTTTTGAAGCAAACACAGACAGCTCAAAATTACACAAAATGTGTTGAAGACCATGGCCCACAAATGTGATGTGAAATGTTTTTTCTCCCATGTTGCGTTTAAGAGAAAACAGCAAATGCTCGTTTTAAGCCAGAATACATTGAAACCAATGGAAACAGCAGATGTAAATTTTTTGTGATATCTCCTCTTGTAGCAAACACAGACAGCTCAAAATTACACACAATGTGTTGCAGACCAAGGCCCACAAATGTGATGTGAAATGGTTTTTCTCCCATGTTGCATTGAAGAGAAAACAGCAAATGCACATTTTAGGCCAAAATGCATTGAAACCAATGGAAACAGCAAAAGTGCATACTTTGTCATATCTCCTCTTCTAGAAACCAAAGACAGCTCAAAATTACACACAAGTGTTGAAGAGCATGGCCCACAAATGTCATGTAAAATGAATTTTCTCCCATGTTGCGTTTAAGAGAAAACAGCAAATGCTCGTTTTAAGCCAGAATACATTGAAACCAATGGAAACAGCAAAAGGGCATACTTTGTGATATCTCCTCTTGTAGCAAACAAAGACAGCTCAAAATTACACACAATCTGTTGAAGGCCAAGGACCACAAATGTGATGTGAAATGGTTTTTGTCCCATGTTGCGTTTAAGAGAAAACAGCAAATGCTCATTTTAGAAATAAATGCATTGAAATCAATGGAAACTGCAAATGCTCATTTTAGGCTAAACTGCATTGAGATCAATTGAAACAGCAAAACAGCATACTTTGTGATATCTCCTCTTGTAGCAAACACAGACAGCTCAAAATTACACACAATGTGTTGAATACCAAGGCCCACATATGTGATGTGAAATAGTTTTTCTCCCATGTTGTGTTTAAGAGAAAAGAGCAAATGGTCATTTAAACCAAAATGCATTGAAACCAATGGAAACAGCAAAAGTAAATGCTTTGTGATATCTCCTCTTGTAGCAAACACAGACAGTTCATAATTACACACAATGTGTTGAAGACCAAGGCCCACAAATATGATGTGAAATGGTTTTTCTCCCATGTTGTGTTTAAGAGAAATCAGCAAATGCTCGTTTTAGGCCAAAATGCATTGAAACCAATCGAAACAGCAAAAGTAAATGCTTTGCGACATCTCCTCTTGGAGTAAACACAGACAGCTCAAAATTACACAGATGTGTTGAAGACCATGGCCCTCAAATGTGATGTGAAATGGTTTTTCTCCCATGTTGTGTTTAAGAGAAAACAGCAAATGCTCGTTTTTCGCCAAAATGCATTGAAACCAATGGAAACAGAAAAACTGCATTCTTTGCGATATCTCCTCTTGTAGCAAACACAGATAGCTCAAAATTACACACAATGTGTAGAAGACCAAGGCCCACAAATGTGAAGTGAAATGGTTTTTCTCCCATGGTGTGTTCAAGATAAATCAGCAAATGCTCGTTATAGGCTAAAATGCATTGAAACCAATGTAAACAGCAAAAGAGCATGCTTTGTGATATCTCCTCTTGTAGCAAACACAGGCAGCTCAAAATTACACACAATGTGTTGCAGACCAAGGCCCTCAAATGTGATGTGAATGGTTTTTCTCCCATGTTGCATTTAAGAGCAAACAGCAAATGCTCATTTTAGGCCAAAATGCATTGAAACCAATGGAAACAGCAAAAGCACATACTTTGTCATATCTCCTCTTGTAGAAACCACAGACAGCTCAAAATTACACACAATGTGTTGAAGACCATGGCCCACAAATGTGATGTGAAATGGTTTTACTCCCATGTTGCATTTAAGAGAAAACAGCAAATGCTTGTTTTAAGCCAGAATACATTGAAACCAATGGAAACAGCAAAAGGGCATACTTAGTGATATCTTCTCTTGTAGCAAACAGAGACAGCTCAAAATTACACACAATGTGTTGAAGGCCAAGGCCCACAAATGTGATGTGAAATGGTTTTTTTCCCATGTTGCGTTTAAGAGAAAACAGCAAATGCTCGTTTTAGGCCAAACTGCATTGAAACCAATGGAAACAGCAGAAGTAAATGCTTTGTGATATCTCCTCTTGTAGCAAACACAGACAGCTCAAAATTACACACAATGTTTTGAAGACCAAGGCCCTCAAATGTGATGTGAAATGGTTTTTCTCCCATGTTGGGTTTAAGAGAAAGCAGCAAATGCTCGTTTAGGAATAAATGCATTGAAATTAATGGAAACTGCAAAAGAGCATACTATACCATATCTCCTCTTGTAGCAAACACAGAGAGCTTAAAATTACATACAATGTGTTGAAGACCAAGGCACACAAATGTCATGTAAAATGATTTTTCTCCCATGTTGCGTTTAAGAGAAAACAGCAAATGCTCGTTTTAGGCCAAACTGCATTAAAATCAATGGAAACAGCAAAAGTGCATACTTTGTGATATCTCCTCTTATAGCAAACACAGAAAGCTCTAATTACAAACACTGTGTTGCAAACCAAGGCCCACAAATGTGATGTGAAATGGTTTTTCTCCCATGTTGCAATTAAAAGAAAACAGAAAATGCTCGTTTTTGGCCAAAATGCATTGAAACCAATGGAAACAGCAGAAATAAATGTTTTGAGATATCTCCTCTTGTAGCAAACACAGACAGCTCAAATTTACACACAATGTGTTGAAGACCAAGGCCCACAGATATGATGTGAAATGATTTTTCTCCCATGTTGCGTTTAAGAGAAATCAGCAAATGCTTGTCTTAGGATAAAATGCATCGAAATCATTAGAAAAAAGAAAAGCACATTCTTTGTGATATCTCTTCTTGTAGCAAACAGAGACAGCTCAAAATTACACACAATGTGTTGAAGACAAAGGCCCACAAATGTGATGTGAAATGTTTTTTCTCCCATGTTGCATTTAAGAGAAAACAGCAAATGTTTGTTTTAGGCCAAACTGGATTGAAATCAATGGAAACAGCAAAAGCGCATACTTTGTGATATCCCCTCTTGTAGCAAACACAGACAGCTCAAAATTACACACAATGTGTTGAAGACCAAGGCCCACAAATGTGATGTGAAATGCTTTTTCTCCCATGTTGCGTTTAAGAGAAAACAGCAAATGCTCATTTTAGGGCAAAATGCATTGAAATCAAATGAAACGGCAAAAGTGCACACTTTGACATATCTCCTCTTGTAGCAAACACAGAGAGCTCAAAATTACACACAATGTGTTGAAGACAAAGGCCCACAAATGTGATGTGAAATGGTTTTTCTCCCATGTTGCGTTTAAGAGAAAACAGCAAATGCTAGTTTTAGGCCAAAAAACATTGAAGCCAATGGAAACAGCAAAAGAGCATTCTTTGTGATATCTCCTCTTGTAGCAAACACAGAGAGCTCAAAATTACACACAATATGTTGAAGACCAAGGCAGACAATTGTGATGTGAAATGGTTTTACTCCCATGTTGCATTTAAGAGAAAACAGCAAATGCTTGTTTTAGGCCAAAATGCATTTTAACCAATGGAAACAGCAAAAGTGCATGCTTTGTGATATCTCCTCTTGTAGCAAACACAGACAGCTCAAAATTACACACAATGTGTTGAGGACCAAGTCCCACAAATGTGATGTGAAATAGTTTTTCTCCCATGTTGTACTGAAGAGAAAACAGCCAAAGCTTATTTTAGGCCAAAATGCATTGAAATCAATGGAAACAGCAAAAGCGCATACTTTGTCATATCTCCTCTTGTAGCAAACACAGACAGCTCAAAATTACACACAATGTGTTGAAGACCATGGCCCACAAATGTGATGTGAAATGGATTTTCTCCCATGTTGCGTTTAAGAGAAAGCAGCAAATGCTCCTTTTAAGCCAGAATACATTGAAACCAATGGAAAAAGCAAAAGCGCATACTTTGTGATATCTCCTCTTGTAGCAAACACAGACAGCTCAAAATTACACACAATGTGTTGAAGGCCAAGGCCCACAAATGTGATTTGAAATGGTTTTTCTCCCATGTTGCGTTTAAGAGAAAACAGCAAATGCTCGTTTTAGGCCAAAATGCATTGAAATCAATGGAAACAGCAAAAGTGCATACATTGTGATATCTCCTCTTGAAGCAAACACAGAAAGATCAAATTACACACAATGTGTTGAAGACCAAGGCCCACAAATGTAATGTGAAATCTTTTTTCTCCCGTGTTGCATTTAAGGTAAAACAGCAAATGCTCGTTTGAGGCCAAAATGCATTGAAACTAATGTAAACAGCAAAAGTCCATGCTTTATGATATCTCCTCTTGAAGCAAACACAGACAGCTTAAAATTACACACAATGTGTTGAAGACCAAGGCCCACAAATATGATGTGAAATGGTTTTTCTCCCATGTTGTGTTTAAGAGAAAACAGCAAATGCTCGTTTTAGGCTAAAATGCATTGAAACCAATGGACACAGCAAAAGTGCATACTTTGCCATATCTCCTTTTGAAGCAAACAGAGATAGCTCAAAATTATACACAATGTGTTGAAGACCAAGGCCCACAAATGTAATGTGAAATAGTTTTTCTCCCATGTTGTATTGAAGAGAAAACAGCAAAATCTTCTTTTAGGCCAAAATGCATTGAAACCAATGGAAAGAGCAAAAACGCATACTTTGTCATACCTCCTCTTGTAGCAAACACAGACAGCTCAAAATTATACAAAATGTGTTGAAGACCATGGCCCACAAATGTGATGTGAAATGTTTTTTCTCCCATGTTGCGTTTAAGAGAAAACAGCAAATGCTCGTTTTAAGCCAGAATATATTGAAACCAATGGAAACAGCAGAAGTAAATTTTTTGTGATATCTCCTCTTGTAGCAAACACAGACAGCTCAAAATTACACACAATGTGTTGCAGACCAAGGCTCACAAATGTGATGTGAGATGGTTTTTCTCCCATGTTGCATTTAAGAGAAAACAGCAAATGCTCATTTTAGGCCAAAATGCATTGAAACCAATGGAAACAGCAAAAGTGCATACTTTGTCATATCTCCTCTTCTAGAAACCAAAGACAGCTCAAAATTACACACAAGTGTTGAAGACCATGGCCCACAAATGTGATGTGAAATGGTTTTTCTCCCATGTTGCGTTTAAGAGAAAACAGCAAATGCTCGTTTTAAGCCAGAATACATTGAAACCAATGGAAACAGGAAAAGGACATACTTAGTGATATCTCCTCTTGTAGCAAACAAAGACAGCTCAAAATTACACACAATGTGTTGAAGGCCAAGGCCCACAAATGTGATGTGAAATGGTTTTTTTCCCATGTTGCGTTTAAGAGAAAACAGCAAATGCTCGTTTAAGGCCAAACTGCATTGAAACCAATGGAAACAGCAGAAGTAAATGCTTTGTGATATCTCCTCTTGAAGAAACACAGACAGCTCAAAATTACACACAATGTTTTGAAGACCAAGGCCCTCAAATGTGATGTGAAATGGTTTTTCTCACATGTTGGGTTTAAGAGAAAGCAGCAAATGCTCGTTTTAGGAATAAATGCATTGAAATTAATGGAAACTGCAAATGAGCATACTATACCATATCTCCTCTTGTAGCAAACACAGAGAGCTTAAAATTACACACAATGTGTTGAAGACCAAGGCACACAAATGTCATGTAAAATGATTTTTCTCCCATGTTGCGTTTAAGAGAAAACAGCAAATACTCGTTTTAGGCCAAACTGCATTGAAATCAATGGAAACAGCAAAAGTGCATACTTTGTGATATCTCCTCTTATAGCAAACACAGAAAGCTCAAATTACAAACACTGTGTTGCAGACCAAGGCCCACAAATGTGATGTGAAATGGTTTTTCTCCCATGTTGCAATTAAAAGAAAACAGAAAATGCTCGTTTTTGGCCAAAATGCATTGAAACCAATGGAAACAGCAGAAGTAAATGTTTTGAGATATCTCCTCTTGTAGCAAACACAGACAGCTCAAATTTACACACAATGTGTTGAAGACCAAGGCCCACAGATTTGATGTGAAATGGTTTTTCCCCCATGTTGCGTTTAAGAGAAATCAGCAAATGCTTGTCTTAGGATAAAATGCATCGAAATCATTAGAAAAAGCAAAAGCGCATTCTTTGTGATATCTCTTCTTGTAGCAAACAGTGACAGCTCAAAATTACACACAATGTGTTGCAGACCAAGGCCCACAAATGTGATGTGAAATGGTTTTTCTCCCATGTTGCATTTAAGAGAAAACAGCAAATGCTCGTTTTAGGCCAAAATGCATTGAAACCAATGGAAACAGCAAAAGTGCATACTTTGCCATATCTCCTCTTGTAGCAAACACAGAGAGCTCAAAATTACACACAATGTGTTGAAGGCCAAGGCCCACAAATGTGATGTGAAATGGTTTTTCTGCCATGTTGTATTGAAGAGAAAACAGCAAAAGCTTCTTTTAGGCCAAAATGCATTGAAACCAATGGAAACAGCAAAAGTGCATACTTTGTCATATCTTCTCTTGTAGAAACCACAGACAGCTCAAAATTACACACAAGTGTTGAAGACCATGGCCCACAAATGTGTTGTGAAATAGTTTTTCTCCCATGTTGCGTTTAAGAGAAAACAGCAAATGCTCGTTTTAAGCCAGAATACATTGAAACCAATGGAAACAGCAAAAGGGCATACTTTGTGATATCTCCTCTTGTAGCAAACAAAGACAGCTCAAAATTACACACAATCTGTTGAAGGCCAAGGCCCACAAATGTGATGTGAAATGGTTTTTGTCCCATGTTGCGTTTAAGAGAAAACAGCAAATGCTCATTTTAGGAATAAATGCATTGAAATCAATGGAAACTGCAAATGCGCATACTATACCATATCGCCTCTTGTAGCAAACACAGAGAGCTCAAAATTACACACAATGTGTTGAAGACCAAGGCACACAAATGTGATGTGAAATGGTTTTTCTCCCATGTTGCATTTAAGAGAAAACAGGAAATGCTCATTTTAGGCCAAAATGCATTGAAACCAATGGAAACAGCAAAACTGCATTCTTTGCGATATCTCCTCTTGTAGCAAACACAGATAGCTCAAAATTACACACAATGTGTAGAAGACCAAGGCCCACAAATGTGATGTGAAATGGTTTTTCTCCCATGGTGTGTTCAAGATAAATCAGCAAATGCTCGTTATAGGCTAAAATGCATTGAAACCAATGTAAACAGCAAAAGAGCATGCATTGTGATATCTCCTCTTGTAGCAAACACAGGCAGCTCAAAATTACACACAATGTGTTGCAGACCAAGGCCCACAAATGTGATGTGAATGGTTTTTCTCCCATGTTGCATTTAAGAGCAAACAGCAAATGCTCATTTTAGGCCAAAATGCATTGAAACCAATGGAAACAGCAAAAGCACATACTTAGTGATATCTCCTCTTGTAGCAAACAGAGACAGCTCAAAATTACACACAATGTGTTGAAGGCCAAGGCCCACAAATGTGATTTGAAATGGTTTTTTTCCCATGTTGTGATTAAGAGAAAACAGCAAATGCTCGTTTTAGGCCAAACTGCATTGAAACCAATGGAAACAGCAGAAGTAAATGCTTTGTGATATCTCCTCTTGTAGCAAACACAGACAGCTCAAAATTACACACAATGTGTTGGAGACCAGGGCCCACATATGTGATGTGAAATAGTTTTTCTCCCATGTTGGGTTTAAGAGAAAACAGCAAATGCTCATTTTAGGAATAAATGCATTGAAATCAATGGAAACTGCAAATGCGCATACTATACCATATCTCCTCTTGTAGCAAACACAGAGAGCTCAAAATTACACACAATGTGTTGAAGACCAAGGCACACAAATGTGATGTGAAATGGTTTTTCTCCCATGTTGCATTTAAGAGAAAACAGCAAATGCTCGTTTTAGGCCAAACTGCATTGAGATCAATTGAAACAGCAAAACAGCATACTTTGTGACATCTCCTCTTGTAGCAAACACAGACAGCTCAAAATTACACACAATGTGTTGAAGACGAAGGCCCACATATGTGATGTGAAATAGTTTTTCTCCCATGTTGTGTTTCAGAGAAAAGTGCAAATGGTCGTTTAAACCAAAATGCATTGAAACCAATGGAAACAGCAAAAGTAAATGCTTTGTGATATCTCCTCTTGTAGCAAACACAGACAGTTCATAATTACACACAATGTGTTGAAGACAAAGGCCCACAAATATGATGTGAAATGGTTTTTCTCCCATGTTGTGTTTAAGAGAAAACAGCAAATGCTCGTTTTAGGCCAAAATGCATTGAAACCAATCGAAACAGCAAAAGTAAATGCTTTGCTATATCTCCTCTTGGAGTAAACACAGACAGCTCAAAATTACACAGATGTGTTGAAGACCATGGCCCTCAAATGTGATGTGAAATGGTTTTTCTCCCATGTTGTGTTTAAGAGAAAACAGCAAATGCTCGTTTTTTGCCAAAATGCATTGAAACCAATGGAAACAGAAAAACTGCATTCTTTGCGATATCTCCTCTTGTAGCAAACACAGACAGCTCAAAATTACACACAATGTGTAGAAGACCAAGGCCCACAAATGTGATGTGAAATGGTTTTTCTCCCATGGTGTGTTCAAGATAAATCATCAAATGCTCGTTTTAGGCTAAAATGCATTGAAACCAATGTAAACAGCAAAAGTGCATGCTTTGTGATATCTCCTCTTGTAGCAAACACAGACAGCTCAAAATTACACACAATGTGTTGAAGACCAAGGCCCACAAATGTGATGTGAAATGGTTTTTCTCCCAAGTTGGGTTTAAGAGAAAACAGCAAATGCTCGTTTTAGGATTAAATGCATTGAAATTAATGGAAACGGCAAAAGAGCACACTATACCATATCTCCTCTTGTAGCAAACACAGAGAGCTCAAAATTACACACAATGTGTTGAAGACCAAGGCACACAAATGTGATGTGAAATGGTTTTTCTCCCATGTTGCGTTTAAGAGAAAACAGCAAATGCTCGTTTTAGGCCAAAATGCATTGAAATCAAATGAAACAGCAAAAGTGCATACTTTGCCATATCTCCTCTTGTAGCAAACACAGAGAGCTAAAAATTACACACAATGTGTTGCAGACCAAGTCCCACAAATGTGATGTGAAATGGTTTTTCTCCCATGTTGCATTTAAGGTAAAACAGCAAATGCTCGTTTTAGGCCAAAATGCATTGAAACCAATGTAAACAGCAAAAGTGCATGCTTTGTGATATCTCCTCTTGTAGCAAACACAGACAGCTCAAAATTACACACAATGTGTTGAAGACCAAGGCCCACAAATATGATGTGAAATGGTTTTTCTCACATGCTGTGTTTAAGAGAAAACAGCAAATGCTCTTTTTAGGCCAAAATGCATTTAAATCAAATGAAACAGCAAAAGTGCATACTTTGCCATATCTCCTCTTGTAGCAAACACAGTGAGCTCAAAATTACACACAATGTGTTGAAGACCAAGGCCTACAAATATGATGTGAAATACTTTTTCTCCCATGTTGTATTGAAGAGAAAACAGCAAAAGCTTATTTAAGGCCAAAATGCATTGAAACCAATTGAAACAGCAAAAGAGCATGCATTGTGATATCTCCTCTTGTAGCAAACACAGGCAGCTCAAAATTACACACAATGTGTTGCAGACCAAGGCCCACAAATGTGATGTGAATGGTTTTTCTCCCATGTTGCATTTAAGAGCAAACAGCAAATGCTCATTTTAGGCCAAAATGCATTGAAACCAATGGAAACAGCAAAAGCACATACTTAGTGATATCTCCTCTTGTAGCAAACAGAGACAGCTCAAAATTACACACAATGTGTTGAAGGCCAAGGCCCACAAATGTGATTTGAAATGGTTTTTTTCCCATGTTGTGATTAAGAGAAAACAGCAAATGCTCGTTTTAGGCCAAACTGCATTGAAACCAATGGAAACAGCAGAAGTAAATGCTTTGTGATATCTCCTCTTGTAGCAAACACAGACAGCTCAAAATTACACACAATGTGTTGGAGACCAGGGCCCACAAATGTGATGTGAAATGGTTTTTCTCCCATGTTGGGTTTAAGAGAAAACAGCAAATGCTCATTTTAGGAATAAATGCATTGAAATCAATGGAAACTGCAAATGCGCATACTATACCATATCTCCTCTTGTAGCAAACACAGAGAGCTCAAAATTACACACAATGTGTTGAAGACCAAGGCACACAAATGTGATGTGAAATGGTTTTTCTCCCATGTTGCATTTAAGAGAAAACAGCAAATGCTCGTTTTAGGCCAAACTGCATTGAGATCAATTGAAACAGCAAAACAGCATACTTTGTGACATCTCCTCTTGTAGCAAACACAGACAGCTCAAAATTACACACAATGTGTTGAAGACGAAGGCCCACATATGTGATGTGAAATAGTTTTTCTCCCATGTTGTGTTTCAGAGAAAAGAGCAAATGGTCGTTTAAACCAAAATGCATTGAAACCAATGGAAACAGCAAAAGTAAATGCTTTGCTATATCTCCTCTTGGAGTAAACACAGACAGCTCAAAATTACACAGATGTGTTGAAGACCATGGCCCTCAAATGTGATGTGAAATGGTTTTTCTCCCATGTTGTGTTTAAGAGAAAACAGCAAATGCTCGTTTTTTGCCAAAATGCATTGAAACCAATGGAAACAGAAAAACTGCATTCTTTGCGATATCTCCTCTTGTAGCAAACACAGACAGCTCAAAATTACACACAATGTGTAGAAGACCAAGGCCCACAAATGTGATGTGAAATGGTTTTTCTCCCATGGTGTGTTCAAGATAAATCATCAAATGCTCGTTTTAGGCTAAAATGCATTGAAACCAATGTAAACAGCAAAAGTGCATGCTTTGTGATATCTCCTCTTGTAGCAAACACAGACAGCTCAAAATTACACACAATGTGTTGAAGACCAAGGCCCACAAATGTGATGTGAAATGGTTTTTCTCCCAAGTTGGGTTTAAGAGAAAACAGCAAATGCTCGTTTTAGGATTAAATGCATTGAAATTAATGGAAACGGCAAAAGAGCACACTATACCATATCTCCTCTTGTAGCAAACACAGAGAGCTCAAAATTACACACAATGTGTTGAAGACCAAGGCCCACAAATGTGATGTGAAATGGTTTTTCTCCCATGTTGCGTTTAAGAGAAAACAGCAAATGCTCGTTTTAGGCCAAAATGCATTGAAATCAAATGAAACAGCAAAAGTGCATACTTTGCCATATCTCCTCTTGTAGCAAACACAGAGAGCTCAAAATTACACACAATGTGTTGCAGACCAAGTCCCACAAATGTGATGTGAAATGGTTTTTCTCCCATGTTGCATTTAAGGTAAAACAGCAAATGCTCGTTTTAGGCCAAAATGCATTGAAACCAATGTAAACAGCAAAAGTGCATGCTTTGTGATATCTCCTCTTGTAGCAAACACAGACAGCTCAAAATTACACACAATGTGTTGAAGACCAAGGCCCACAAATATGATGTGAAATGGTTTTTCTCACATGCTGTGTTTAAGAGAAAACAGCAAATGCTCTTTTTAGGCCAAAATGCATTTAAATCAAATGAAACAGCAAAAGTGCATACTTTGCCATATCTCCTCTTGTAGCAAACACAGTGAGCTCAAAATTACACACAATGTGTTGAAGACCAAGGCCCACAAATATGATGTGAAATACTTTTTCTCCCATGTTGTATTGAAGAGAAAACAGCAAAAGCTTATTTAAGGCCAAAATGCATTGAAACCAATTGAAACAGCAAAAGCGCATACTTTGTCATATCTCCTCTTTTAGAAACCACAGACAGCTCAAAATTACACACAAGTGTTAAAGACTATGGCCCACAAATGTGATGTTAAATGGTTTTTCTCCCATGTTGCGTTTAAGAGAAAACAGCAAATGTTCGTTTTAGGCCAAACTGCATTGAAATCAATGGAAACACCAAATGCACATACTTTGTGATATCTCCTCGTGTAGCAAACACAGACAGCTCAAAATTACACACAATGTGTTGAAAACCAAGGCACACAAATGTGATGTGAAATGGTTTTTCTCCCATGTTGCATTTAAGGTAAAACAGCAAATGCTATTTTTAGGCCAAAATGCATTGAAACCAATGTAAACAGCTAAAGTGCATGCTTTGTGATATCTCCTCTTGTAGCAAACACAGACAGCTCAAAACTACACACAATGTGTTGTAGACCAAGGCCCACAAATGTGATGTGAAATGGTTTTTCTCCCATGTTGTGTTTAAGAGAAAACAGCAAATGCTTGTTTTAGGCCAAAATGTATTGAAATCAAATGAAACAGCAAAAGTGCATACTTTGCCATATCTCCTCTTGTAGCAAACACAGTGAGCTCAAAATTAAACACAATGTGTTGAAGACCAAGGCCCACAAATGTGATGTGAAATAGTTTTTCTCACATGTTGTATTGAAGAGAAAACAGCAAAAGCTTCTTTTAGGCCAAAATGCATTGAAACCAATGGAAACAGCAAAAGCGCATACTTTGTCATATCTCCTCTTGTAGCAAACAAAGACAGCTCAAAATTACACACAAGTGTTGAAGACCATGGCCCACAAATGTGATGTGAAATGGTTTTTCTCCCATGTTGCGTAAAAGAGAAAACACCAAAAGCTTGTTTTAAGCCAGAATACATTGAAACCAATGGAAAAAGCAAAAGGGCGTGCTTTGTGATATCTCCTCTTGTTGCAAACAAAGATAGCTCAAAATTACACACAATGTGTTGAAGACCAAGGCACACAAAAGTGATGTGAAATGGTTTTTCTCCCATGTTGCGTTTAAGGTAAAACAGCAAATGCTCGTTTTAGGCCATAATGCATTCAAATCAAACGAAACAGCAAAAGTGCATATTTTGCAATATCTCCTCTTGTAGCAAACACAGAGAGCCCAAAATTACACACAATGTGTTGAAGACCAAGGCACACAAATGTGATGTGAAATAGTTTTTCTCCCATGTTGTATTGAAGTGAAAACAGCAAAATCTTCTTTTAGGCCAAAATGCATTGAAACCAATGGAAAGAGCAAAATCGCATACTTTGTCATATCTCCTCTTGTAGCAAACACAGACAGCTCAAAATTACACACAATGTGTTGAAGACCATGGCCCACAAATGTGATGTGAAATGGTCTTTCTCCCATGTTGCATTTAAGAGAAAACAGCAAATGCCCGATTTTTACCAAAATGCATTGAAACCAATGGAAACAGCAGAAGTACATTTTTTGTGACATCTCCTCTTGTAGCAAACACAGACAGCTCAAAATTACACACAATGTTTTGCAGAACAAGGCCCACAAATGTGATGTGAAATGGTTTTTCTCCCATGTTGCGTTTAAGAGAAAAAAGCAAATGCTCGTTTTAGGCCAAAATGCATTGAAACCAATGGAAACAGCAAAAGTGCATACTTTGCGTATCTCCTCTTGTAGAAACCACAGACAGCTCAAAATTAAACACAAGTGTTGAAGACCATGGCCCACAAATGTGATGTGAAATTGTTTTTCTCCCATGTTGCGTTTAAGAGAAAACAGCAAATGCTCGTTTTAAGCCAGAATACATTGAAACCAATGGAAACAGCAAAAGGGCATACTTTGTGATATCTCCTCTTGTAGCAAACAAAGACAGCTCAAAATTACACACTATCTGTTGAAGGCCAAGGCCCACAAATGTGATGTGAAATGGTTTTTGTCCCATGTTGCGTTTAAGAGAAAACAGCAAATGCTCATTTTAGGCCAAACTGCATTGAAACCAATGGAAACAGCAGATGTAAATGCTTTGTGATATCTCCTCTTGTAGCAAACACAGACAGCTCAAAATTACACACAATGTGTTGGAGACCAGGGCCCACAAATGTGATGTGAAATGGTTTTTCTCCCATGTTGGGTTTAAGAGAAAACAGCAAATGCTCATTTTAGGAATAAATGCATTGAAATCAATGGAAACTGCAAATGCGCATACTATACCATATCTCCTCTTGTAGCAAACACAGAGAGCTCAAAATTACACACAATGTGTTGAAGACCAAGGCACACAAATGTGATGTGAAATGGTTTTTCTCCCATGTTGCATTTAAGAGAAAACAGCAAATGCTCATTTTAGGCCAAACTGCATTGAGATCAATTGAAACAGCAAAACAGCATACTTTGTGACATCTCCTCTTGTAGCAAACACAGACAGCTCAAAATTACACACAATGTGTTGAAGACGAAGGCCCACATATGTGATGTGAAATAGTTTTTCTCCCATGTTGTGTTTCAGAGAAAAGAGCAAATGGTCGTTTAAACCAAAATGCATTGAAACCAATGGAAACAGCAAAAGTAAATGCTTTGTGATATCTCCTCTTGTAGCAAACACAGACAGTTCATAATTACACACAATGTGTTGAAGACAAAGGCCCACAAATATGATGTGAAATGGTTTTTCTCCCATGTTGTGTTTAAGAGAAAACAGCAAATGCTCGTTTTAGGCCAAAATGCATTGAAACCAATGGAAACAGAAAAACTGCATTATTTGCGATATCTCCTCTTGTAGCAAACACAGACAGCTCAAAATTACACACAATGTGTTGAAGACCAAGGCACACAAATGTGTTGTGAAATGGTTTTTCTCCCAAGTTGGGTTTAAGAGAAAACAGCAAATGCTCGTTTTAGGATTAAATGCATTGAAATTAATGGAAACTGCAAAAGAGCATACTATACCATATCTCCTCTTGTAGCAAACACAGACAGCTCAAAATTACAGATAATGTGTTGAAGACCAAGGCAGACAAATGTGATGTGAAATGGTTTTTCTCCCATGTTGCGTTTAAGAGAAAACAGCAAATGCTCGTTTTAAGCCAGAATACATTGAAACCAAAGGAAAAAGCAAAAGGGCGTACTTTGTGATATCTCCTCTTGTAGCAAACACAGACAGCTCAAAACTACACACAATGTGTTGTAGACCAAGGCCCACAAATGTGATGTGAAATGGTTTTTCTCCCATGTTGTGTTTAAGAGAAAACAGCAAATGCTCGTTTTAGGCCAAAATGTATTGAAATCAAATGAAACAGCAAAAGTGCATACTTTGCCATATCTCCTCTTGTAGCAAACACAGTGAGCTCAAAATTAAACACAATGTGTTGAAGACCAAGGCCCACAAATGTGATGTGAAATAGTTTTTCTCCCATGTTGTATTGAAGAGAAAACAGCAAAAGCTTCTTTTAGGCCAAAATGCATTGAAACCATTGGAAACAGCAAAAGCGCATACTTTGTCATATCCCCTCTTGTAGCAAACAAAGACAGCTCAAAATTACACACAAGTGTTGAAGACCATGGCCCACAAATGTGATGTGAAATGGTTTTTCTCCCATGTTGCGTAAAAGAGAAAACAGCAAATGCTTGTTTTAAGCCAGAATACATTGAAACCAATGGAAAAAGCAAAAGGGCATACTTTGTGATATCTCCTCTTGTAGCAAACACAGAAAGCTCAAATTGCAAACACTGTGTTGCAGACCAAAGCCCACAAATGTGATGTGAAATGGTTTTTCTCCCATGTTGCATTTAAGAGAAAACAGCAAATGCCCGATTTTTACCAAAATGCATTGAAACCAATGGAAACAGCAGAAGTACATTTTTTGTGACATCTCCTCTTGTAGCAAACACAGACAGCTCAAAATTACACACAATGTGTTGGAGACCAAGGCCCACAAATGTGATGTAAAATGGTTTTTCTCCCATGTTGCGTTTAAGAGAAAACAGCAAATGCTCGTTTTAGGCCAAAATGCATTGAAACCAATGGAAACAGCAAAAGTGCATACTTTGCCATATCTCCTCTTGTAGCAAACACAGAGAGCTCAAAATTACACACAATGTGTTGAAGAACAAGGCCCACAAACGTGATGTGAAATAGTTTTTCTCCCATGTTGTATTGAAGAGAAAACAGCAAAAGCTTCTTTTAGGCCAAAATGCATTGAAACCAATGGAAACAGCAAAAGTGCATACTTTGTCATATCTCCTCTTGTAGAAACCACAGACAGCTCAAAATTACACACAAGTGTTGAAGACCATGGCCCACAAATGTTATGTGAAATGGTTTTTCTCACATGTTGTGTTTAAGAGAAAACAGCAAATGCTCGTTTTAAGCCAGAATACATTGAAACCAATGGAAACAGCAAAAGGGCATACTTTGTGATATCTCCTCTTGTAGCAAACAAAGACAGCTCAAAATTACACACAATCTGTTGAAGGCCAAGGCCCACAAATGTGATGTGAAATGGTTTTTGTCCCATGTTGCATTTAAGAGAAAACAGCAAATGCTCATTTTAGGCCAAACTGCATTGAAACCAATGGAAACAGCAGAAGTAAATGCTTTGTGATATCTCCTCTTGTAGCAAACACAGACAGCTCAAAATTACACACAATGTGTTGGAGACCAGGGCCCACAAATGTGATGTGAAATGGTTTTTCTCCCATGTTGGGTATAAGAGAAAACAGCAAATGCTCATTTTAGGAATAAATGCATTGAAATCAATGGAAACTGCAAATGCGCATACTATACCATATCTCCTCTTGTAGCAAACACAGAGAGCTCAAAATTACACACAATGTGTTGAAGACCAAGGCACACAAATGTGATGTGAAATGGTTTTTCTCCCATGTTGCGTTTAAGAGAAAACAGCAAATGCTCGTTTTAGGCCAAAATGCATTGAAATCAAATGAAACAGCAAAAGTGCATACTTTGCCATATCTCCTCTTGTAGCAAACACAGAGAGCTCAAAATAACACACAATGTGTTGCAGAACAAGGCCCACAAATGTGATGTGAAATGGTTTTTCTCCCATGTTGCGTTTAAGAGAAAAAAGCAAATGCTCGTTTTAGGCCAAAATGCATTGAAACCAATGGAAACAGCAAAAGTGCATACTTTGCGTATCTCCTCTTGTAGAAACCACAGACAGCTCAAAATTACACACAAGTGTTGAAGACCATGGCCCACAAATGTGATGTGAAATTGTTTTTCTCCCATGTTGCGTTTAAGAGAAAACAGCAAATGCTCGTTTTAAGCCAGAATACATTGAAACCAATGGAAACAGCAAAAGGGCATACTTTGTGATATCTCCTCTTGTAGCAAACAAAGACAGCTCAAAATTACACACTATCTGTTGAAGGCCAAGGCCCACAAATGTGATGTGAAATGGTTTTTGTCCCCTGTTGCGTTTAAGAGAAAACAGCAAATGCTCATTTTAGGCCAAACTGCATTGAAACCAATGGAAACAGCAGAAGTAAATGCTTTGTGATATCTCCTCTTGTAGCAAACACAGACAGCTCAAAATTACACACAATGTGTTGGAGACCAGGGCCCACAAATGTGATGTGAAATGGTTTTTCTCCCATGTTGGGTTTAAGAGAAAACAGCAAATGCTCATTTTAGGAATAAATGCATTGAAATCAATGGAAACTGCAAATGCGCATACTATACCATATCTCCTCTTGTAGCAAACACAGAGAGCTCAAAATTACACACAATGTGTTGAAGACCAAGGCACACAAATGTGATGTGAAATGGTTTTTCTCCCATGTTGCATTTAAGAGAAAACAGCAAATGCTCGTTTTAGGCCAAACTGCATTGAGATCAATTGAAACAGCAAAACAGCATACTTTGTGACATCTCCTCTTGTAGCAAACACAGACAGCTCAAAATTACACACAATGTGTTGAAGACGAAGGCCCACATATGTGATGTGAAATAGTTTTTCTCCCATGTTGTGCTTCAGAGAAAAGAGCAAATGGTCGTTTAAACCAAAATGCATTGAAACCAATGGAAACAGCAAAAGTAAATGCTTTGTGATATCTCCTCTTGTAGCAAACACAGACAGTTCATAATTACACACAATGTGTTGAAGACAAAGGCCCACAAATATGATGTGAAATGGTTTTTTTCCCATGTTGTGTTTAAGAGAAAACAGCAAATGCTCGTTTTAGGCCAAAATGCATTGAAACCAATCGAAACAGCAAAAGTAAATGCTTTGCTATATCTCCTCTTGGAGTAAACACAGACAGCTCAAAATTACACAGATGTGTTGAAGACCATGGCCATCAAATGTGATGTGAAATGGTTTTTCTCCCATGTTGTGTTTAAGAGAAAACAGCAAATGCTCGTTTTAGGATTAAATGCATTGAAATTAATGGAAACGGCAAAAGAGCATACTATACCATATCTCCTCTTGTAGCAAACACAGAGAGCTCAAAATTACACACAATGTGTTGAAGACCAAGGCACACAAATGTGATGTGAAATGGTTTTTCTCCCATGTTGCGTTTAAGAGAAAACAGCAAATGCTCGTTTTAGGCCAAAATGCATTGAAATCAAATGAAACAGCAAAAGTGCATACTTTGCCATATCTCCTCTTGTAGCAAACACAGAGAGCTCAAAATTACACACAATGTGTTGCAGACCAAGTCCCACAAATGTGATGTGAAATGGTTTTTCTCCCATGTTGCATTTAAGGTAAAACAGCAAATGCTCGTTTTAGGCCAAAATGCATTGAAACCAATGTAAACAGCAAAAGTGCATGCTTTGTGATATCTCCTCTTGTAGCAAACACAGACAGCTCAAAATTACACACAATGTGTTGAAGACCAAGGCCCACAAATATGATGTGAAATGGTTTTTCTCACATGCTGTGTTTAAGAGAAAACAGCAAATGCTCTTTTTAGGCCAAAATGCATTTAAATCAAATGAAACAGCAAAAGTGCATACTTTGCCATATCTCCTCTTGTAGCAAACACAGTGAGCTCAAAATTACACACAATGTGTTGAAGACCAAGGCCCACAAATATGATGTGAAATACTTTTTCTCCCATGTTGTATTGAAGAGAAAACAGCAAAAGCTTATTTAAGGCCAAAATGCATTGAAACCAATTGAAACAGCAAAAGCGCATACTTTGTCATATCTCCTCTTTTAGAAACCACAGACAGCTCAAAATTACACACAAGTGTTAAAGACTATGGCCCACAAATGTGATGTTAAATGGTTTTTCTCCCATGTTGCGTTTAAGAGAAAACAGCAAATGTTCGTTTTAGGCCAAACTGCATTGAAATCAATGGAAACACCAAATGCACATACTTTGTGATATCTCCTCGTGTAGCAAACACAGACAGCTCAAAATTACACACAATGTGTTGAAAACCAAGGCACACAAATGTGATGTGAAATGGTTTTTCTCCCATGTTGCATTTAAGGTAAAACAGCAAATGCTATTTTTAGGCCAAAATGCATTGAAACCAATGTAAACAGCTAAAGTGCATGCTTTGTGATATCTCCTCTTGTAGCAAACACAGACAGCTCAAAACTACACACAATGTGTTGTAGACCAAGGCCCACAAATGTGATGTGAAATGGTTTTTCTCCCATGTTGTGTTTAAGAGAAAACAGCAAATGCTTGTTTTAGGCCAAAATGTATTGAAATCAAATGAAACAGCAAAAGTGCATACTTTGCCATATCTCCTCTTGTAGCAAACACAGTGAGCTCAAAATTAAACACAATGTGTTGAAGACCAAGGCCCACAAATGTGATGTGAAATAGTTTTTCTCACATGTTGTATTGAAGAGAAAACAGCAAAAGCTTCTTTTAGGCCAAAATGCATTGAAACCAATGGAAACAGCAAAAGCGCATACTTTGTCATATCTCCTCTTGTAGCAAACAAAGACAGCTCAAAATTACACACAAGTGTTGAAGACCATGGCCCACAAATGTGATGTGAAATGGTTTTTCTCCCATGTTGCGTAAAAGAGAAAACACCAAAAGCTTGTTTTAAGCCAGAATACATTGAAACCAATGGAAAAAGCAAAAGGGCGTGCTTTGTGATATCTCCTCTTGTTGCAAACAAAGATAGCTCAAAATTACACACAATGTGTTGAAGACCAAGGCACACAAAAGTGATGTGAAATGGTTTTTCTCCCATGTTGCGTTTAAGGTAAAACAGCAAATGCTCGTTTTAGGCCATAATGCATTCAAATCAAACGAAACAGCAAAAGTGCATATTTTGCAATATCTCCTCTTGTAGCAAACACAGAGAGCCCAAAATTACACACAATGTGTTGAAGACCAAGGCACACAAATGTGATGTGAAATAGTTTTTCTCCCATGTTGTATTGAAGTGAAAACAGCAAAATCTTCTTTTAGGCCAAAATGCATTGAAACCAATGGAAAGAGCAAAATCGCATACTTTGTCATATCTCCTCTTGTAGCAAACACAGACAGCTCAAAATTACACACAATGTGTTGAAGACCATGGCCCACAAATGTGATGTGAAATGGTCTTTCTCCCATGTTGCATTTAAGAGAAAACAGCAAATGCCCGATTTTTACCAAAATGCATTGAAACCAATGGAAACAGCAGAAGTACATTTTTTGTGACATCTCCTCTTGTAGCAAACACAGACAGCTCAAAATTACACACAATGTTTTGCAGAACAAGGCCCACAAATGTGATGTGAAATGGTTTTTCTCCCATGTTGCGTTTAAGAGAAAAAAGCAAATGCTCGTTTTAGGCCAAAATGCATTGAAACCAATGGAAACAGCAAAAGTGCATACTTTGCGTATCTCCTCTTGTAGAAACCACAGACAGCTCAAAATTAAACACAAGTGTTGAAGACCATGGCCCACAAATGTGATGTGAAATTGTTTTTCTCCCATGTTGCGTTTAAGAGAAAACAGCAAATGCTCGTTTTAAGCCAGAATACATTGAAACCAATGGAAACAGCAAAAGGGCATACTTTGTGATATCTCCTCTTGTAGCAAACAAAGACAGCTCAAAATTACACACTATCTGTTGAAGGCCAAGGCCCACAAATGTGATGTGAAATGGTTTTTGTCCCATGTTGCGTTTAAGAGAAAACAGCAAATGCTCATTTTAGGCCAAACTGCATTGAAACCAATGGAAACAGCAGATGTAAATGCTTTGTGATATCTCCTCTTGTAGCAAACACAGACAGCTCAAAATTACACACAATGTGTTGGAGACCAGGGCCCACAAATGTGATGTGAAATGGTTTTTCTCCCATGTTGGGTTTAAGAGAAAACAGCAAATGCTCATTTTAGGAATAAATGCATTGAAATCAATGGAAACTGCAAATGCGCATACTATACCATATCTCCTCTTGTAGCAAACACAGAGAGCTCAAAATTACACACAATGTGTTGAAGACCAAGGCACACAAATGTGATGTGAAATGGTTTTTCTCCCATGTTGCATTTAAGAGAAAACAGCAAATGCTCATTTTAGGCCAAACTGCATTGAGATCAATTGAAACAGCAAAACAGCATACTTTGTGACATCTCCTCTTGTAGCAAACACAGACAGCTCAAAATTACACACAATGTGTTGAAGACGAAGGCCCACATATGTGATGTGAAATAGTTTTTCTCCCATGTTGTGTTTCAGAGAAAAGAGCAAATGGTCGTTTAAACCAAAATGCATTGAAACCAATGGAAACAGCAAAAGTAAATGCTTTGTGATATCTCCTCTTGTAGCAAACACAGACAGTTCATAATTACACACAATGTGTTGAAGACAAAGGCCCACAAATATGATGTGAAATGGTTTTTCTCCCATGTTGTGTTTAAGAGAAAACAGCAAATGCTCGTTTTAGGCCAAAATGCATTGAAACCAATGGAAACAGAAAAACTGCATTATTTGCGATATCTCCTCTTGTAGCAAACACAGACAGCTCAAAATTACACACAATGTGTTGAAGACCAAGGCACACAAATGTGTTGTGAAATGGTTTTTCTCCCAAGTTGGGTTTAAGAGAAAACAGCAAATGCTCGTTTTAGGATTAAATGCATTGAAATTAATGGAAACTGCAAAAGAGCATACTATACCATATCTCCTCTTGTAGCAAACACAGACAGCTCAAAATTACAGATAATGTGTTGAAGACCAAGGCAGACAAATGTGATGTGAAATGGTTTTTCTCCCATGTTGCGTTTAAGAGAAAACAGCAAATGCTCGTTTTAAGCCAGAATACATTGAAACCAAAGGAAAAAGCAAAAGGGCGTACTTTGTGATATCTCCTCTTGTAGCAAACACAGACAGCTCAAAACTACACACAATGTGTTGTAGACCAAGGCCCACAAATGTGATGTGAAATGGTTTTTCTCCCATGTTGTGTTTAAGAGAAAACAGCAAATGCTCGTTTTAGGCCAAAATGTATTGAAATCAAATGAAACAGCAAAAGTGCATACTTTGCCATATCTCCTCTTGTAGCAAACACAGTGAGCTCAAAATTAAACACAATGTGTTGAAGACCAAGGCCCACAAATGTGATGTGAAATAGTTTTTCTCCCATGTTGTATTGAAGAGAAAACAGCAAAAGCTTCTTTTAGGCCAAAATGCATTGAAACCATTGGAAACAGCAAAAGCGCATACTTTGTCATATCCCCTCTTGTAGCAAACAAAGACAGCTCAAAATTACACACAAGTGTTGAAGACCATGGCCCACAAATGTGATGTGAAATGGTTTTTCTCCCATGTTGCGTAAAAGAGAAAACAGCAAATGCTTGTTTTAAGCCAGAATACATTGAAACCAATGGAAAAAGCAAAAGGGCATACTTTGTGATATCTCCTCTTGTAGCAAACACAGAAAGCTCAAATTGCAAACACTGTGTTGCAGACCAAAGCCCACAAATGTGATGTGAAATGGTTTTTCTCCCATGTTGCATTTAAGAGAAAACAGCAAATGCCCGATTTTTACCAAAATGCATTGAAACCAATGGAAACAGCAGAAGTACATTTTTTGTGACATCTCCTCTTGTAGCAAACACAGACAGCTCAAAATTACACACAATGTGTTGGAGACCAAGGCCCACAAATGTGATGTAAAATGGTTTTTCTCCCATGTTGCGTTTAAGAGAAAACAGCAAATGCTCGTTTTAGGCCAAAATGCATTGAAACCAATGGAAACAGCAAAAGTGCATACTTTGCCATATCTCCTCTTGTAGCAAACACAGAGAGCTCAAAATTACACACAATGTGTTGAAGAACAAGGCCCACAAACGTGATGTGAAATAGTTTTTCTCCCATGTTGTATTGAAGAGAAAACAGCAAAAGCTTCTTTTAGGCCAAAATGCATTGAAACCAATGGAAACAGCAAAAGTGCATACTTTGTCATATCTCCTCTTGTAGAAACCACAGACAGCTCAAAATTACACACAAGTGTTGAAGACCATGGCCCACAAATGTTATGTGAAATGGTTTTTCTCACATGTTGTGTTTAAGAGAAAACAGCAAATGCTCGTTTTAAGCCAGAATACATTGAAACCAATGGAAACAGCAAAAGGGCATACTTTGTGATATCTCCTCTTGTAGCAAACAAAGACAGCTCAAAATTACACACAATCTGTTGAAGGCCAAGGCCCACAAATGTGATGTGAAATGGTTTTTGTCCCATGTTGCATTTAAGAGAAAACAGCAAATGCTCATTTTAGGCCAAACTGCATTGAAACCAATGGAAACAGCAGAAGTAAATGCTTTGTGATATCTCCTCTTGTAGCAAACACAGACAGCTCAAAATTACACACAATGTGTTGGAGACCAGGGCCCACAAATGTGATGTGAAATGGTTTTTCTCCCATGTTGGGTATAAGAGAAAACAGCAAATGCTCATTTTAGGAATAAATGCATTGAAATCAATGGAAACTGCAAATGCGCATACTATACCATATCTCCTCTTGTAGCAAACACAGAGAGCTCAAAATTACACACAATGTGTTGAAGACCAAGGCACACAAATGTGATGTGAAATGGTTTTTCTCCCATGTTGCGTTTAAGAGAAAACAGCAAATGCTCGTTTTAGGCCAAAATGCATTGAAATCAAATGAAACAGCAAAAGTGCATACTTTGCCATATCTCCTCTTGTAGCAAACACAGAGAGCTCAAAATAACACACAATGTGTTGCAGAACAAGGCCCACAAATGTGATGTGAAATGGTTTTTCTCCCATGTTGCGTTTAAGAGAAAAAAGCAAATGCTCGTTTTAGGCCAAAATGCATTGAAACCAATGGAAACAGCAAAAGTGCATACTTTGCGTATCTCCTCTTGTAGAAACCACAGACAGCTCAAAATTACACACAAGTGTTGAAGACCATGGCCCACAAATGTGATGTGAAATTGTTTTTCTCCCATGTTGCGTTTAAGAGAAAACAGCAAATGCTCGTTTTAAGCCAGAATACATTGAAACCAATGGAAACAGCAAAAGGGCATACTTTGTGATATCTCCTCTTGTAGCAAACAAAGACAGCTCAAAATTACACACTATCTGTTGAAGGCCAAGGCCCACAAATGTGATGTGAAATGGTTTTTGTCCCCTGTTGCGTTTAAGAGAAAACAGCAAATGCTCATTTTAGGCCAAACTGCATTGAAACCAATGGAAACAGCAGAAGTAAATGCTTTGTGATATCTCCTCTTGTAGCAAACACAGACAGCTCAAAATTACACACAATGTGTTGGAGACCAGGGCCCACAAATGTGATGTGAAATGGTTTTTCTCCCATGTTGGGTTTAAGAGAAAACAGCAAATGCTCATTTTAGGAATAAATGCATTGAAATCAATGGAAACTGCAAATGCGCATACTATACCATATCTCCTCTTGTAGCAAACACAGAGAGCTCAAAATTACACACAATGTGTTGAAGACCAAGGCACACAAATGTGATGTGAAATGGTTTTTCTCCCATGTTGCATTTAAGAGAAAACAGCAAATGCTCGTTTTAGGCCAAACTGCATTGAGATCAATTGAAACAGCAAAACAGCATACTTTGTGACATCTCCTCTTGTAGCAAACACAGACAGCTCAAAATTACACACAATGTGTTGAAGACGAAGGCCCACATATGTGATGTGAAATAGTTTTTCTCCCATGTTGTGCTTCAGAGAAAAGAGCAAATGGTCGTTTAAACCAAAATGCATTGAAACCAATGGAAACAGCAAAAGTAAATGCTTTGTGATATCTCCTCTTGTAGCAAACACAGACAGTTCATAATTACACACAATGTGTTGAAGACAAAGGCCCACAAATATGATGTGAAATGGTTTTTTTCCCATGTTGTGTTTAAGAGAAAACAGCAAATGCTCGTTTTAGGCCAAAATGCATTGAAACCAATCGAAACAGCAAAAGTAAATGCTTTGCTATATCTCCTCTTGGAGTAAACACAGACAGCTCAAAATTACACAGATGTGTTGAAGACCATGGCCATCAAATGTGATGTGAAATGGTTTTTCTCCCATGTTGTGTTTAAGAGAAAACAGCAAATGCTCGTTTTAGGATTAAATGCATTGAAATTAATGGAAACGGCAAAAGAGCATACTATACCATATCTCCTCTTGTAGCAAACACAGAGAGCTCAAAATTACACACAATGTGTTGAAGACCAAGGCACACAAATGTGATGTGAAATGGTTTTTCTCCCATGTTGCGTTTAAGAGAAAACAGCAAATGCTCGTTTTAGGCCAAAATGCATTGAAATCAAATGAAACAGCAAAAGTGCATACTTTGCCATATCTCCTCTTGTAGCAAACACAGAGAGCTCAAAATTACACACAATGTGTTGCAGACCAAGTCCCACAAATGTGATGTGAAATGGTTTTTCTCCCATGTTGCATTTAAGGTAAAACAGCAAATGCTCGTTTTAGGCCAAAATGCATTGAAACCAATGTAAACAGCAAAAGTGCATGCTTTGTGATATCTCCTCTTGTAGCAAACACAGACAGCTCAAAATTACACACAATGTGTTGAAGACCAAGGCCCACAAATATGATGTGAAATGGTTTTTCTCACATGCTGTGTTTAAGAGAAAACAGCAAATGCTCTTTTTAGGCCAAAATGCATTTAAATCAAATGAAACAGCAAAAGTGCATACTTTGCCATATCTCCTCTTGTAGCAAACACAGTGAGCTCAAAATTACACACAATGTGTTGAAGACCAAGGCCCACAAATATGATGTGAAATACTTTTTCTCCCATGTTGTATTGAAGAGAAAACAGCAAAAGCTTATTTAAGGCCAAAATGCATTGAAACCAATTGAAACAGCAAAAGCGCATACTTTGTCATATCTCCTCTTTTAGAAACCACAGACAGCTCAAAATTACACACAAGTGTTAAAGACTATGGCCCACAAATGTGATGTTAAATGGTTTTTCTCCCATGTTGCGTTTAAGAGAAAACAGCAAATGTTCGTTTTAGGCCAAACTGCATTGAAATCAATGGAAACACCAAATGCACATACTTTGTGATATCTCCTCGTGTAGCAAACACAGACAGCTCAAAATTACACACAATGTGTTGAAAACCAAGGCACACAAATGTGATGTGAAATGGTTTTTCTCCCATGTTGCATTTAAGGTAAAACAGCAAATGCTATTTTTAGGCCAAAATGCATTGAAACCAATGTAAACAGCTAAAGTGCATGCTTTGTGATATCTCCTCTTGTAGCAAACACAGACAGCTCAAAACTACACACAATGTGTTGTAGACCAAGGCCCACAAATGTGATGTGAAATGGTTTTTCTCCCATGTTGTGTTTAAGAGAAAACAGCAAATGCTTGTTTTAGGCCAAAATGTATTGAAATCAAATGAAACAGCAAAAGTGCATACTTTGCCATATCTCCTCTTGTAGCAAACACAGTGAGCTCAAAATTAAACACAATGTGTTGAAGACCAAGGCCCACAAATGTGATGTGAAATAGTTTTTCTCCCATGTTGTATTGAAGAGAAAACAGCAAAAGCTTCTTTTAGGCCAAAATGCATTGAAACCAATGGAAACAGCAAAAGCGCATACTTTGTCATATCTCCTCTTGTAGCAAACAAAGACAGCTCAAAATTACACACAAGTGTTGAAGACCATGGCCCACAAATGTGATGTGAAATGGTTTTTCTCCCATGTTGCGTAAAAGAGAAAACACCAAAAGCTTGTTTTAAGCCAGAATACATTGAAACCAATGGAAAAAGCAAAAGGGCGTGCTTTGTGATATCTCCTCTTGTTGCAAACAAAGATAGCTCAAAATTACACACAATGTGTTGAAGACCAAGGCACACAAAAGTGATGTGAAATGGTTTTTCTCCCATGTTGCGTTTAAGGTAAAACAGCAAATGCTCGTTTTAGGCCATAATGCATTCAAATCAAACGAAACAGCAAAAGTGCATATTTTGCAATATCTCCTCTTGTAGCAAACACAGAGAGCCCAAAATTACACACAATGTGTTGAAGACCAAGGCACACAAATGTGATGTGAAATAGTTTTTCTCCCATGTTGTATTGAAGTGAAAACAGCAAAATCTTCTTTTAGGCCAAAATGCATTGAAACCAATGGAAAGAGCAAAATCGCATACTTTGTCATATCTCCTCTTGTAGCAAACACAGACAGCTCAAAATTACACACAATGTGTTGAAGACCATGGCCCACAAATGTGATGTGAAATGGTTTTTCTCCCATGTTGCGTTTAAGAGAAAAAAGCAAATGCTCGTTTTAGGCCAAAATGCATTGAAACCAATGGAAACAGCAAAAGTGCATACTTTGTGATATCTCCTCTTGTAGCAAACACAGAAAGCTCAAATTGCAAACACTGTGTTGCAGACCAAAGCCCACAAATGTGATGTGAAATGGTCTTTCTCCCATGTTGCATTTAAGAGAAAACAGCAAATGCCCGATTTTTACCAAAATGCATTGAAACCAATGGAAACAGCAGAAGTACATTTTTTGTGACATCTCCTCTTGTAGCAAACACAGACAGCTCAAAATTACACACAATGTTTTGCAGAACAAGGCCCACAAATGTGATGTGAAATGGTTTTTCTCCCATGTTGCGTTTAAGAGAAAAAAGCAAATGCTCGTTTTAGGCCAAAATGCATTGAAACCAATGGAAACAGCAAAAGTGCATACTTTGCGTATCTCCTCTTGTAGAAACCACAGACAGCTCAAAATTACACACAAGTGTTGAAGACCATGGCCCACAAATGTGATGTGAAATTGTTTTTCTCCCATGTTGCGTTTAAGAGAAAACAGCAAATGCTCGTTTTAAGCCAGAATACATTGAAACCAATGGAAACAGCAAAAGGGCATACTTTGTGATATCTCCTCTTGTAGCAAACAAAGACAGCTCAAAATTACACACTATCTGTTGAAGGCCAAGGCCCACAAATGTGATGTGAAATGGTTTTTGTCCCATGTTGCGTTTAAGAGAAAACAGCAAATGCTCATTTTAGGCCAAACTGCATTGAAACCAATGGAAACAGCAGATGTAAATGCTTTGTGATATCTCCTCTTGTAGCAAACACAGACAGCTCAAAATTACACACAATGTGTTGGAGACCAGGGCCCACAAATGTGATGTGAAATGGTTTTTCTCCCATGTTGGGTTTAAGAGAAAACAGCAAATGCTCATTTTAGGAATAAATGCATTGAAATCAATGGAAACTGCAAATGCGCATACTATACCATATCTCCTCTTGTAGCAAACACAGAGAGCTCAAAATTACACACAATGTGTTGAAGACCAAGGCACACAAATGTGATGTGAAATGGTTTTTCTCCCATGTTGCATTTAAGAGAAAACAGCAAATGCTCGTTTTAGGCCAAACTGCATTGAGATCAATTGAAACAGCAAAACAGCATACTTTGTGACATCTCCTCTTGTAGCAAACACAGACAGCTCAAAATTACACACAATGTGTTGAAGACGAAGGCCCACATATGTGATGTGAAATAGTTTTTCTCCCATGTTGTGTTTCAGAGAAAAGAGCAAATGGTCGTTTAAACCAAAATGCATTGAAACCAATGGAAACAGCAACAGTAAATGCTTTGTGATATCTCCTCTTGTAGCAAACACAGACAGTTCATAATTACACACAATGTGTTGAAGACAAAGGCCCACAAATATGATGTGAAATGGTTTTTCTCCCATGTTGTGTTTAAGAGAAAACAGCAAATGCTCGTTTTAGGCCAAAATGCATTGAAACCAATGGAAACAGAAAAACTGCATTCTTTGCGATATCTCCTCTTGTAGCAAACACAGACAGCTCAAAATTACACACAATGTGTTGAAGACCAAGGCACACAAATGTGTTGTGAAATGGTTTTTCTCCCAAGTTGGGTTTAAGAGAAAACAGCAAATGCTCGTTTTAGGATTAAATGCATTGAAATTAATGGAAACTGCAAAAGAGCATACTATACCATATCTCCTCTTGTAGCAAACACAGACAGCTCAAAATTACAGATAATGTGTTGAAGACCAAGGCAGACAAATGTGATGTGAAATGGTTTTTCTCCCATGTTGCGTTTAAGAGAAAACAGCAAATGCTCGTTTTAAGCCAGAATACATTGAATCCAAAGGAAAAAGCAAAAGGGCGTAATTTGTGATATCTCCTCTTGTAGCAAACACAGACAGCTCAAAACTACACACAATGTGTTGTAGACCAAGGCCCACAAATGTGATGTGAAATGGTTTTTCTCCCATGTTGTGTTTAAGAGAAAACAGCAAATGCTCGTTTTAGGCCAAAATGTATTGAAATCAAATGAAACAGCAAAAGTGCATACTTTGCCATATCTCCTCTTGTAGCAACACAGTGAGCTCAAAATTAAACACAATGTGTTGAAGACCAAGGCCCACAAATGTGATGTGAAATAGTTTTTCTCCCATGTTGTATTGAAGAGAAAACAGCAAAAGCTTCTTTTAGGCCAAAATGCATTGAAACCATTGGAAACAGCAAAAGCGCATACTTTGTCATATCCCCTCTTGTAGCAAACAAAGACAGCTCAAAATTACACACAAGTGTTGAAGACCATGGCCCACAAATGTGATGTGAAATGGTTTTTCTCCCATGTTGCGTAAAAGAGAAAACAGCAAATGCTTGTTTTAAGCCAGAATACATTGAAACCAATGGAAAAAGCAAAAGGGCATACTTTGTGATATCTCCTCTTGTAGCAAACACAGAAAGCTCAAATTGCAAACACTGTGTTGCAGACCAAAGCCCACAAATGTGATGTGAAATGGTTTTTCTCCCATGTTGCATTTAAGAGAAAACAGCAAATGCCCGATTTTTACCAAAATGCATTGAAACCAATGGAAACAGCAGAAGTACATTTTTTGTGACATCTCCTCTTGTAGCAAACACAGACAGCTCAAAATTACACACAATGTGTTGGAGACCAAGGCCCACAAATGTGATGTGAAATGGTTTTTCTCCCATGTTGCGTTTAAGAGAAAACAGCAAATGCTCGTTTTAGGCCAAAATGCATTGAAACCAATGGAAACAGCAAAAGTGCATACTTTGCCATATCTCCTCTTGTAGCAAACACAGAGAGCTCAAAATTACACACAATGTGTTGAAGAACAAGGCCCACAAACGTGATGTGAAATAGTTTTTCTCCCATGTTGTATTGAAGAGAAAACAGCAAAAGCTTCTTTTAGGCCAAAATGCATTGAAACCAATGGAAACAGCAAAAGTGCATACTTTGTCATATCTCCTCTTGTAGAAACCACAGACAGCTCAAAATTACACACAAGTGTTGAAGACCATGGCCCACAAATATTATGTGAAATGGTTTTTCTCACATGTTGTGTTTAAGAGAAAACAGCAAATGCTCGTTTTAAGCCAGAATACATTGAAACCAATGGAAACAGCAAAAGGGCATACTTTGTGATATCTCCTCTTGTAGCAAACAAAGACAGCTCAAAATTACACACAATCTGTTGAAGGCCAAGGCCCACAAATGTGATGTGAAATGGTTTTTGTCCCATGTTGCATTTAAGAGAAAACAGCAAATGCTCATTTTAGGCCAAAATGCATTGAAACCAATGGAAACAGCAGAAGTAAATGCTTTGTGATATCTCCTCTTGTAGCAAACACAGACAGCTCAAAATTACACACAATGTGTTGGAGACCAGGGCCCACAAATGTGATGTGAAATGGTTTTTCTCCCATGTTGGGTATAAGAGAAAACAGCAAATGCTCATTTTAGGAATAAATGCATTGAAATCAATGGAAACTGCAAATGCGCATACTATACCATATCTCCTCTTGTAGCAAACACAGAGAGCTCAAAATTACACACAATGTGTTGAAGACCAAGGCACACAAATGTGATGTGAAATGGTTTTTCTCCCATGTTGCATTTAAGAGAAAACAGCAAATGCTCGTTTTAGGCCAAACTGCATTGAGATCAATTGAAACAGCAAAACAGCATACTTTGTGACATCTCCTCTTGTAGCAAACACAGACAGCTCAAAATTACACACAATGTGTTGAAGACCAAGGCCCACATATGTGATGTGAAATAGTTTTTCTCCCATGTTGTGTTTCAGAGAAAAGAGCAAATGGTCGTTTAAACCAAAATGCATTGAAACCAATGGAAACAGCAAAAGTAAATGCTTTGTGATATCTCCTCTTGTAGCAAACACAGACAGTTCATAATTACACACAATGTGTTGAAGACCAAGGCCCACAAATATGATGTGAAATGGTTTTTCTCCCATGTTGTGTTTAAGAGAAAACAGCAAATGCTTGTTTTAGGCCAAAATGCATTGAAACCAATCGAAACAGCAAAAGTAAATGCTTTGCTATATCTCCTCTTGGAGTAAACACAGACAGCTCAAAATTACACAGATGTGTTGAAGACCATGGCCCTCAAATGTGATGTGAAATGGTTTTTCTCCCATGTTGTGTTTAAGAGAAAACAGCAAATGCTCGTTTTTGGCCAAAATGCATTGAAACCAATGGAAACAGAAAAACTGCATTCTTTGCGATATCTCCTCTTGTAGCAAACACAGACAGCTCAAAATTACACACAATGTGTAGAAGACCAAGGCCCACAAATGTGATGTGAAATGGTTTTTCTCCCATGGTGTGTTCAAGATAAATCAGCAAATGCTCGTTTTAGGCTAAAATGCATTGAAACCAATGTAAACAGCAAAAGTGCATGCTTTGTGATATCTCCTCTTGTAGCAAACACAGACAGCTCAAAATTACACACAATGTGTTGGAGACCAGGGCCCACAAATGTGATGTGAAATGGTTTTTCTCCCATGTTGGGTATAAGAGAAAACAGCAAATGCTCATTTTAGGAATAAATGCATTGAAATCAATGGAAACTGCAAATGCGCATACTATACCATATCTCCTCTTGTAGCAAACACAGAGAGCTCAAAATTACACACAATGTGTTGAAGACCAAGGCACACAAATGTGATGTGAAATGGTTTTTCTCCCATGTTGCATTTAAGAGAAAACAGCAAATGCTCGTTTTAGGCCAAACTGCATTGAGATCAATTGAAACAGCAAAACAGCATACTTTGTGACATCTCCTCTTGTAGCAAACACAGACAGCTCAAAATTACACACAATGTGTTGAAGACCAAGGCCCACATATGTGATGTGAAATAGTTTTTCTCCCATGTTGTGTTTCAGAGAAAAGAGCAAATGGTCGTTTAAACCAAAATGCATTGAAACCAATGGAAACAGCAAAAGTAAATGCTTTGTGATATCTCCTCTTGTAGCAAACACAGACAGTTCATAATTACACACAATGTGTTGAAGACCAAGGCCCACAAATATGATGTGAAATGGTTTTTCTCCCATGTTGTGTTTAAGAGAAAACAGCAAATGCTTGTTTTAGGCCAAAATGCATTGAAACCAATCGAAACAGCAAAAGTAAATGCTTTGCTATATCTCCTCTTGGAGTAAACACAGACAGCTCAAAATTACACAGATGTGTTGAAGACCATGGCCCTCAAATGTGATGTGAAATGGTTTTTCTCCCATGTTGTGTTTAAGAGAAAACAGCAAATGCTCGTTTTTGGCCAAAATGCATTGAAACCAATGGAAACAGAAAAACTGCATTCTTTGCGATATCTCCTCTTGTAGCAAACACAGACAGCTCAAAATTACACACAATGTGTAGAAGACCAAGGCCCACAAATGTGATGTGAAATGGTTTTTCTCCCATGGTGTGTTCAAGATAAATCAGCAAATGCTCGTTTTAGGCTAAAATGCATTGAAACCAATGTAAACAGCAAAAGTGCATGCTTTGTGATATCTCCTCTTGTAGCAAACACAGACAGCTCAAAATTACACACAATGTGTTGAAGACCAAGGCCCACAAATGTGATGTGAAATGGTTTTTCTCCCAAGTTGGGTTTAAGAGAAAACAGCAAATGCTCGTTTTAGGATTAAATGCATTGAAATTAATGGGTACTGCAAAAGAGCATACTATACCATATCTCCTCTTGTAGCAAACACAGAGAGCTCTAAATTACACACAATGTGTTGAAGACCAAGTCCCACAAATGTGATGTGAAATGGTTTTTCTCCCATGTTGCGTTTAAGAGAAAACAGCAAATGCTCGTTTTAGGCCAAAATGCATTGAAATCAAATGAAACAGCAAAAGTGCATACTTTGCCATATCTCCTCTTGTAGCAAACACAGAGAGCTCAAAATTACACACAATGTGTTGCAGACCAAGTCCCACAAATGTGATGTGAAATGGTTTTTCTCCCATGTTGCATTTAAGGGAAAACAGCAAATGCTCGTTTTAGGCCAAAATGCATTGAAACCAATGTAAACAGCAAAAGTGCATGCTTTGTGATATCTCCTCTTGTAGCAAACACAGACAGCTCAAAATTACACACAATGTGTTGAAGACCAAGGCCCACAAATATGATGTGAAATGGTTTTTCTCACATGCTGTGTTTAAGAGAAAACAGCAAATGCTCTTTTTAGGCCAAAATGCATTTAAATCAAATGAAACAGCAAAAGTGCATACTTTGCCATATCTCCTCTTGTAGCAAACACAGTGAGCTCAAAATTACACACAATGTGTTGAAGACCAAGGCGCACAAATATGATGTGAAATACTTTTTCTCCCATGTTGTATTGAAGAGTAAACAGCAAAAGCTTATTTAAGGCCAAAATGCATTGAAACCAATTGAAACAGCAAAAGCGCATACTTTGTCATATCTCCTCTTTTAGAAACCACAGGCAGCTCAAAATTACACACAAGTGTTGAAGACCATGGCCCACAAATGTGATGTTAAATGGTTTTTCTCCCATGTTGCGTTTAAGAGAAAACAGCAAATGTTCGTTTTAAGCCAGAATACATTGAAACCAAAGGAAAAAGCAAAAGGGCGTACTTTGTGATATCTCCTCTTGTAGCAAACAAAGACAGCTCAAAATTACACACAATGTGTTGAAGACAAAGGCACACAAATGTGATGTGAAATGGTTTTTCTCCCATGTTGCATTTAAGGTAAAACAGCAAATGCTATTTTTAGGCCAAAATGCATTGAAACCAATGTAAACAGCTAAAGTGCATGCTTTGTGATATCTCCTCTTGTAGCAAACACAGACAGCTCAAAACTACACACAATGTGTTGTAGACAAAGGCCCACAAATGTGATGTGAAATAGTTTTTCTCCCATGTTGTATTGAAGAGAAAACAGCAAAAGCTTCTTTTAGCCCAAAATGCATTGAAACCAATGGAAACAGCAAAAGCGCATACTTTGTCATATCTCCTCTTGTAGCAAACAAAGACAGCTCAAAATTACACACAAGTGTTGAAGACCATGGCCCACAAATGTGATGTGAAATGGTTTTTCTCCCATGTTGCGTAAAAGAGAAAACAGCAAATGCTCGTTTTAGGACATAATGCATTCAAATCAAACGAAACAGCAAAAGTGCATATTTTGCAATATTTCCTCTTGTAGCAAACACAGAGAGCCCAAAATTACACACAATGTGTTGAAGACCAAGGCCCACAAATGTGATGTGAAATAGTTTTTCTCCTATGTTGTATTGAAGAGAAAACAGCAAAAGCTTCTTTTAGGCCAAAATGCATTGAAACCAATGGAAACAGCAAAAGCGCATACTTTGTGATATCTCCTCTTGTAGCAAACACAGACAGCTCAAAATTACAAACAATGTGTTGAAGACCAAGGCCCACAAATGTGTTGTGAAATAGTTTTTCTCCTATGTTGTATTGAAGAGAAAACAGCAAAAGCTTCTTTTAGGCCAAAATGCATTGAAACAAATGGAAACAGCAAAAGCACATACTTTGTGATATCTCCTCTTGTAGCAAACACAGACAGCTCAAAATTACACACAATGTGTTGAAGGCCAAGTCCCACTAATTTGATGTGAAATGGTTTTTCTCCCATGTTGCGTTTAAGAGAAAACAGCAAATGCTAGTTTTAGGCCAAAATGCATTGAAATCAATGGAAACAGCAAAAGCGCATACTTTGTGATATCTCCTCTTGTATCAAACACAGACAGCTCAAAATTACACACAATGTGTAGAAGACCAAGGCCCACAAATGTGATGTGAAATGGTTTTTCTCCCATGGTGTGTTCAAGATAAATCAGCAAATGCTCGTTTTAGGCTAAAATGCATTGAAACCAATTTAAACAGCAAAAGTGCATGCTTTGTGATATCTCCTCTTGTAGCAAACACAGACAGCTCAAAATTACACACAATGTGTTGAAGACCAAGGCCCACAAATGTGATGTGAAATGGTTTTTCTCCCAAGTTGGGTTTAAGAGAAAACAGCAAATGCTCGTTTTAGGATTAAATGCATTGAAATTAATGGAAACTGCAAAAGAGCATACTATACCATATCTCCTCTTGTAGCAAACACAGAGAGCTCAAAATTACACACATTGTGTTGAAAACCAAGGCACACAAATGTGATGTGAAATGGTTTTTCTCCCATGTTGCATTTAAGAGAAAACAGCAAATGCTCGTTTTAGGCCAAAATGCATTGAAATCAAATGAAACATCAAAAGTGCATACCTTGCCATATCTCTTCTTGTAGCTAACACAGAGAGCTCAAAATTTCACACAATGTTTTGAAGACCAAGGCCCACAAATGAGATGAGAAATAGTTTTTCTCCCATGTTGTTTTGAAGAGAAAACAGCAAAAGCTTTGTTTAGGCCAAAATGCATTGAAACCAATGGAAACAGCAAAAGTTCATACTTTGTGATATCTCTTGTAGCAAACACAGACAGCTCAAAAATACACACAATGTGTTGAAGGACAAGGCCCACAAATGTGATGTGAAATGGTTTTTCTCCCATGTTGCATTGAAGAGAAAACAGCAAATGCTTGTTTTAGGCCAAAATGCATTGAAATCAAATGAAACAGCAAAAGTGCATGCTTTGTGATATCTCCTCTTGTAGCAAACACAGAGAGCTCAAAATTACACACAATGTGTTGAAGACCAAGGCCCACAAATATGATGAGAAATAGTTTTTCTCCCATGTTGTATTGAAGAGAAAACAGCAAAAGCTTCTTTAAGGCCAAAATGCAATGAAACCAATGGAAACAGCAGAAGCACATACTTTGTCATATCTCCTCTTTTAGCAAACACAGACAGCTCTAAATTACACACAATGTGTTGAAGACCAAGGCCCACAAATGGAATGTGAAATGGTTTTTATCCCATGTTGCATTTAAGAGAAAACAGCAAATGCTCGTTTTAGGCCAAAATGCATTGAAACCAATGGAAACAGCAAAAGTGCATACTTTGCCATATCTCCTCTTGTAGCAAACACAGAAAGCTCAAAATTACACACAATGTGTTGAAGACCAAGTCCCACAAATGTATTGTGAAATGGTTTTTCTCCCATGCTGCATTTAACATAAAACAGCAAATGCTCGTTTTAGGCCAAAATGCATTGAAACAGCAAAACTGCATGCTTTGTGATATCTCCTCTTGTAGCAAACACAGAGAGCTAAAAATTACACACAATGTGTTGAAGACCAAGGCCCACACATGAGATGAGAAATAGTTTTTCTCCAATGTTGTATTGAAGAGAAAACAGCAAAAGCTTCTTTTAGGCCAAAATGCATTGAAACCAATGAAAACAGCAAAAGAGCATACTTTGTCATATCTCCTCTTGTAGCAAACACAGACAGCTCAAAATTACACACAATGTGTTGAAGACCATGTCCCACAAATGTGATGTGAAAAGGTTAATCTCCCATGTTGCGTTTAAGAGAAAAAAGCAAATGCTCGTTTTAAGCCAGGATACTTTGAAACCAATGGAAACAGCAAAAGTGCATACTTTGTGATATCTCTCGTAGCAAACACAGACAGCTCAAAATTACACACAATGTGTTGAAGGCCAAGGCCCACAAATGTGATGTGAAATGGTTTTTCTCCCATGTTGCGTTTAAGAGAAAACAGCAAATGCTCATTTTAGGCAAAAATGCATTGAAATCAAATGAAACAGCAAAAGTGCATACCTTGCCATATCTCCTCTTGTAGCAAACACAGAGAGCTCAAAATGACACACAATGTGTTGAAGACCAAGGCCCACAAATATGATGAGAAATAGTTTTTCTCCCATGTTGTATTGAAGAGAAAACAGCAAAAGCTTCATTTAGGCCAATATGCAATGAAACCAATGGAAACAGCAAAAGTGCATACTTTGTCATGATTCCTCTTGTAGCAAACACATAGAGCTCAAAATTACACGCAATGTGTTGAAGACCAAGGCCCACAAATGGAATGTGAAATTGTTTTTCTCCCATGTTGCGTTTAAGAGATAACAGAAAAATCCTTGTTTTAGGCCAAACTGCATTGAAATCAATGGAAACAGCAAAAGCGCATACTATACCATATCTCCTCTTGTAGCAAACACAGAGAGCTCAAAATTACATACAAAGTGTTTAAGACCAAGGCCCACAAATGTGATGTGAAATAGTTTTTCTCCCATGTTGTATTGAAGAGAATACAGCAAAAGCTTATTTTAGGCCAAAATGCATTGAAACCAATGGAAACAGCAGAAGCACATACTTTGTCATATCTCCTCTTGTAGCAAATACAGACAGCTCAAAATTACACACAATGTGTTGAAGACCATGGCCCACAAATATGATGAGAAATAGTTGTTCTTCCATGTTGTATTGAAGAGAAAACAGCAAAAGCTTCTTTTAGGCCAAAATGCAATGAAACCAATGGAAACAGCAGAAGCACATACTTTGTCATATCTCCTCTTGTAGCAAACACAGACAGCTCAAAATTACACACAATGTGTTGAAGACCAAGGACCACAAATGGAATGTGAAATGGTTTTTATCCCATGTTGCGTTTAAGAGAAAACAGCAAATGCTCGTGTTAAGCCAGAAATCATTGAAACCAATGGAAACAGCAAAAGTGCATACTATACCATATCTCCTCTTGTAGCAAACACAGAGAGCTCAAAATTACACACAATGTGTTGAAGACAAAGGCACTCAAATGTGATGTGAAATGGTTTTTCTCCCATGTTGCGTTTAAGAGAAAACAGCAAATGCTCGTTTTAGGCCAAACTGCATTGAAATCAATGGAAACAGCAAAAGTGCATACTATACCATATCTCCTCTTGTAGCAAACACAGAGAGCTCAAAATTACACACAATGTGTTGAAGACAAAGGCACTCAAATGTGATGTGAAATGGTTTTTCTCCCATGTTGCGTTTAAGGTAAAACAGCAAATACTCGTTTTAGGCCAAAATGCATTGAAACAGCAAAAGTGCATGCTTTGTGATATCTCCTCTTTTAGCAAACACACACAGCTCAAAATTAACACAATGTGTTGAAGATCAAGGCCCACAAATGTGATGTGAAATGGTTTTTCTCCCATGTTGTGTTTAAGAGAAAACAGGAAATGCTCGTTTTTGACAAAAATGCATTGAAATCAATGGAAACAGCAAAAGTGTATTCTTTGCGATATCTCCTCTTGTAGCAAACACAGAGAGCTCAAAATTACACAGATGTGTTGAAGACCAAGGCCCACAGATTTGATGTGAAATGTTTTTGTTCCCATGTTGCATTTAAGAGAAAACAGCAAATTCTCGTTTTAGGCCAAAATGCATTGAAACCAATGGAAACGGCAAAAGTGCATACTTTGCCATATCTCCTCTTGTAGCAAACACAGAGAGCTCAAAATTACACACAATGTGTTGAAGACCAAGTCCCACAAATGTATTGTGAAATGGTTTTTCTCCCATGCTGCATTTAACATAAAATAGCAAATGCTCGTTTTAGGCCAAAATGCATGGAAACAGCAAAAGTGCATACTTTGTCATGATTCCTCTTGTAGCAAACACATAGAGCTCAAAATTACACACAATGCGTTGAAGACCAAGGCCCACAAATGGAATGTGAAATGGTTTTTATCCCATGTTGCGTTTAAGAGAAAACAGCAAATGCTCGTTTTAAGCCAGAAATCATTGAAACCAATGGAAACAGCAAAAGTGCATACTATACCATATCTCCTCTTGTAGCAAACACAGAGAGCTCAAAATTACATACAAAGTGTTTAAGACCAAGGCCCACAAATGTGATGTGAAATAGTTTTTCTCCCATGTTGTATTGAAGAGAATACAGCAAAAGCTTATTTTAGGCCAAAATGCATTGAAACCAATGGAAACAGCATAAACACATACTTTGTCATATCTCCTCTTGTAGCAAACACAGACAGCTCAAAATTACACACAATGTGTAGAAGACCATGGCCCACAAATATGATGAGAAATAGTTTTTCTCCCATGTTGTATTGAAGAGAAAACAGCAAAAGCTTCTTTTAGGCCAAAATGCAATGAAACCAATGGAAACAGCAGAATCACATACTTTGTCATATCTCCTCTTGTAGCAAACACAGACAGCTCAAAATTACACACAATGTGTTGAAGACCAAGGACCACAAATGGAATGTGAAATGGTTTTTATCCCATGTTGCGTTTAAGAGAAAACAGCAAATGCTCGTTTTAAGCCAGAAATCATTGAAACCAATGGAAACAGCAAAAGTGCATACTATAACATATCTCCTCTTGTAGCAAACACAGAGAGCTCAAAATTACACACAATGTGTTGAAGACAAAGGCACTCAAATTTGATGTGAAATGGTTTTTCTCCCATGTTGCGTTTAAGAGAAAACAGCAAATGCTCGTTTTAGGCCAAACTGCATTGAAATCAATGGAAACAGCAAAAGTGCATACTATACCATATCTCCTCTTGTAGCAAACACAGAGAGCTCAAAATTACACACAATGTGTTGAAGACAAAGGCACTCAAATGTGATGTGAAATGGTTTTTCTCCCATGTTGCATTTAAAAGAAAACAGCAAATGCTCGTTTTAGGCCAAACTGAATTGAAATCAATTGAAACAACAAAAGTGCATATTTTGTGATATCTCCTCTTGTAGCAAACACAGACAGCTCAAAATTACACACAATGTTTTGAAGACCAAGGCCCACATATGTGATGTGAAATAGTTTTTCTCCCATTTTGTGTTTAAGAGAAAACAGCAAATGGTCGTTTTAGGCAAAAATGCATTGAAACCATGGGAAACAGCAAAAGTGCATGCTTTGTGATATCTCCTCTTGTAGCAAACACAGACAGCTCAAAATTACACACAAGTGTTAAAGACCATGGCCCACAAATGTGATGTTAAATGGTTTTTCTCCCATGTTGCGTTTAAGAGAAAACAGCAAATGTTCGTTTTAGGCCAAACTGCATTGAAATCAATGGAAACACCAAATGCACATACTTTGTTATATCTCCTCTTGTAGCAAACACAGACAGCTCAAAATTACACACAATGTGTTGAAAACCAAGGCACACAAATGTGATGTGAAATGGTTTTTCTCCCATGTTGCATTTAAGGTAAAACAGCAAATGCTATTTTTAGGCCAAAATGCATTGAAACCAATGTAAACAGCTAAAGTGCATGCTTTGTGATATCTCCTCTTGTAGCAAACACAGACAGCTCAAAACTACACACAATGTGTTGTAGACCAAGGCCCACAAATGTGATGTGAAATGGTTTTTCTCCCATGTTGTGTTTAAGAGAAAACAGCAAATGCTTGTTTTAGGCCAAAATGTATTGAAATCAAATGAAACAGCAAAAGTGCATACTTTGCCATATCACCTCTTGTAGCAAACACAGTGAGCTCAAAATTAAACACAATGTGTTGAAGACCAAGGCCCACAAATGTGATGTGAAATAGTTTTTCTCCCATGTTGTATTGAAGAGAAAACAGCAAAAGCTTCTTTTAGGCCAAAATGCATTGAAACCAATGGAAACAGCAAAAGCGCATACTTTGTCATATCTCCTCTTGTAGCAAACAAAGACAGCTCAAAATTACACACAAGTGTTGAAGACCATGGCCCACAAATGTGATGTGAAATGGTTTTTCTCCCATGTTGCGTAAAAGAGAAAACAGAAAATGCTAGTTTTTGGCCTAAATGCATTGAAATCAATGGAAACAGCAAAAGTGCATAATTTGTGATATCTCCTCATGTAGCAAACACAGACAGCTCAAAATTTCACATAATGTGTTGAATCCCTCGGCGAGAGGTCACTCATTTCAGAGCTCCCAGGCCACAGGTAGTATTTGAAGCCAGTGGTCTCTCCTGAGCGTTTCACCAAGCAGAGGATGGACCCTCCTGGGGAGGAGGATGATGGCGATCCCCCGGCTTCTGGTCCTGGAGGAGGGCCTGGTGGTGGGCCTAGCGATCCTGGTCTGAGGAGGGCTGTGGTGCTATTAACTCAGCTCTCCTCCAGAGAGGCCAGCGGTGACCTGGTGTTTGCGGGCCCGGCAGTGTTGGAGGGAGTCTCCAAACCGGAGGTGACTGGTCCCCTGGGTGAAGTAATCCTGGGGAGCGGTGTGCTTACCAGTCCGGACGGTGAGGAGGAGGCCCCTTGTGCTGATGGCCAGGACCAGGATGCTGGGTTGTCCAGTGGTGAATCCGTGCTGAGCCAGGGGAGCTGCAGTGAGGCGGAGGGGGAGAGTGACGAGACCAAGGACGAGTTCCTAGGCCTAGGGCCAGATGAGCTCAAGCGTGAGGTCCGGCGGGCTCAGGCCTGGATCTCAGCAAAAAAAAAAGACATACTGCTAGGAGCTGGCAGAAGCCTATCCTTAGTATGGAGATTGAGGACCTGGGAAGAAAGGTGGAAAGGCTGAGAGGGAGAATCTCTCAGCTGCGTGAGGAGGAGAAGAAAATGTCCTTACCAGGCTCTGAAGCGGCTGCGGGAGCTCCGGTTCTTCCTACTGGTGTGGCTGTGGTTGGTCCGGGCGCTGCTGGGGCCGATGGTGTGAAATTGGAGGTGGCTGGATGCCCGGAGGAAGCGGGGACAGAGATGCCCGATTCCCGTGGAGCCGGTGACGGAAGTATGAAGGACGAGGCGGCGGTCTTATTGGCCAGGAGTCCCAAGATGGCGCCCGGCGGGGAGGTGGCCGGAGGACTTTCAAAGATGGCGCCGGTGGTTGCGGAGTATGGGCAAGGGGAGGCGTCTCTCCTGGGGGAAGAGCCGGGCTTTGCTGGAGCAGGGGGCATGGCGGTTCCCATGGTAGCGGCTGACGCTGTTGCCGGGACAACCGCTATAGCTTCCTGTGATCCGGCGGCTCAGGTCTCACCCCCGAAGGCTGCGTCAGAAGGGCCGGTGCGGACCGGCGGTGGAGGCACTGAGGTGGATCATCCCCGGGTGCCTGTAGGCCCCGGCACTACTATTGGTGTAGTGGGAGGTCCTGCCGAAGAAGTGCAGCAGCTAGTCGGGCCGTCATCAGGTGGCGGCCATGTTGTTGGAGTCCAGGGCGGTGGAAAACAATGTCAGCCGAACGTGTCTCCAGTTGGTGGCGGTGGCCATTTTGGAGAGGCCGCAATTGGGGACTCTGAAGCCCAGATGGTGGCGATTGCCATGGAGGTGGAGGCATTGGAAAGGCAGGCTGTCATCACACCTAAAGCAGTGCCACAGATGGCACAAGGACTTCCTGGACTGGATAGGTCAGCCCTTGATAAGGGCCAGCTGGCAGTGGTCGATACCATATTTGGAGGGATCAGTGTTCCTGCTAGGTCCTTGGCAGCGGTGGAAATAATAAAAGCTGATCTGGCCAGGCAGGCAGGGGTGAGGGAGAATGTTGGTGAAGGTTCTGGTGTGGGAGTAGGTTTGGGTCCTGTGCCCGCTTTAGCGTTGCCTGTAGCTGGCCCTTCGACCCTGCCTAGACCGGGTCCCTCTTCTTATGCCAATGTTGTATCGGGCAGGGCGTCGGTTGTCCCGATGATTAGAAGTGGTGGAGGGGCACCTATTAAAAGGCGTAATATGGTGCAGCTGAAATGGGTTGGAGGCGGTGAGCCACCGGGAAAGCTTGCCTTCCTGGACATGGTTTTTTCTCTGGGGTTCTCGCCGGGTGATTTGTTCGCTTGCATTCACCCGGTGAGAACTCCAGATTACGATGTTAGTTTCATGTCCTTGAGGGGCCTGCAAGCCTTTAGTGGTAGGTGGGAGGAGAAAAAGGGGATAGAGCCGTATAGTAGGTATAGGTCTCTGGTGGTGTCACGTCAGGACAGGGCGAAGGTGACTATCCTTGTCCGAAATGAGTCACTGCCAGAGGCAGATATTTTGTTCTGGCTCTCGCGGCATTGTGTGGTTCTTTCTCCCCACTTGGAGAAGTTCGACTACACTAAAGGTGTATGGGGTGGTGCCTACTCCGTTTTTGTCAGGTTACACCAAGTTGGCATAGAGACGAAGCACATCCCGGCAGCGGCCTTTATAGGGCGTGACAGAATCCAGGTGTTCTACCCTGGGCAGCCAAAGGTCTGCCACAAATGTGGGGATTTCCGGCACTTTTCGAATGACTGCACGGAAATTAAGTGCTCGCTGTGCAGTGGTTTGGGGCACATATCAAAAGATTGCAGGCAGGTCAGGTGCAACCTCTGTCGAAAGGTGGGTCATCCTTATAGCCACTGCCTGTCTGCAGCCCACAACGAAGGCTTAGGGGAGACAGTTGTTGTGGGGGATAGGCAGGAAGAGGTGAGGGGTGGTGTGACTAGCAGGCAGGTGAGCGGTGAGGATGCAGGCTTTGAAACTGCAGTGGAGAGGAATGGGGAGAGACCTAGTGGCGGTGAGCCGGAAGGTGAAGGTAAAACCAAGGTCCCTGTAGCCAGTGCTCCTGGGCGTGGAATTGCACCAAGCGAGGATGCTGTTGAAAAAGATGCTCCCTTTATGGTGGTCGTGGTGGGAAAGAAAAAGAAAAAAAAGCTCAGGCATATAGGAGAGAGAATCACACTGTCTAACAGGTTCTGTTTTAATACCTCGGATGAAGAGGAGAAGGAGGAGGGGGAGGTGGTAAGGGTTGATGGCGAGGAGCTTGTCTTTGTCCCCAACAAAGCCGTGGGAAGAAAGGTTGGCAAAAAGTCATCTTTTAGAGAGGCAGCAGCGGGAGCGCAGCCTAGGGAAAGGAGGAAGAAAAGGGCAAATGAGGGCAAGGCTCTAAGCAAGGCTGGAGGAGCGGGGAAGAGATCGGGCACTGAAAGCCCAGAGTGGGATTTAGCGGGGATGGAGCTGGGAGATAAGGCAGTGGTGGTGGATAAGCCTGCAGAGGGGCAGGGTGGGGTGTTTTCGGAGGAGGTAGAGTGTGTGGAAGAAACCCCTGAGGTGGCCCCTGACGTTTCTGATCCTTTAATGGCTCCTAGGGAGATGCATCCTCCCGGGACTCAGTCTGAGGGTACGGCAGTACCGAAACCTCCTGATCCGGACCCGGGTCCTTCCCCAGAGATTGTGGGGGGTGGTGGGCACGGTAGCCTGCAGATTGAGGCCGAGGCCTCAATAGTTTCTGTTGGTGTGAATGCGGTGGCGGGTGGTTTGGAGGAGGTTGTGTTATTGTCTGATGGGGTGCTTCCCTTTGGGATCACCTGCAAGAGAACGGGTTCCTCTGGGGAGGAATCTGTTCAACAGGCGAAGAGAAAGTAAGATGGAGTCCTACTTCTATAATCTGGAACTATGGATCCCCATCCTATACAATGTGCCACCATTAATGTGGCTTCCGTTCTTTCCGAATGAGCTCGCTATATGGCCTTTACTTTTTTCAACACAATTGATGTTGACTTTTTGTTTTTGCAGGAGACCAGAATAGGGGATCTGTCCACACTTCGCAGGGCCAAAAGCCAGTGGAGGCGTGGTCCGTCCTTCTGGTCGCTTGCGGCCGAGCCGTACAGTGGGGTGGCGGTGCTTTTTACCGGCATGGTAACTGTACACAAGATTATAGAGTTACAGGTAGGTAGGTGTATGGTTTTGGATATTAGCTTAAGGGGGCATGATCTCAGGTTGATCAACATCTATGGACCGCAGTTGGACTGGGACAGGAAGTGCCTCTTTGGGCTGATAAAGCCATTCCTTTTTACGGCCCGGCAAGTTGTCTTTGGTGGTGACTTTAATACCATCGTAAGGCCCAAAGACAGGGGGGGTGCAAAGTCAACCCTGGGCTATGATGCTAGGTTCTTAGTTAGCATGATTAGGGAAGCTGGCCTGGTCGATGTGCATATTCGCCATAGTCCAGACCTCACGGGGTACACATACTTTTGTGGTAGTCGTAGGTCTAGGATAGATAGGTTTTTTGTTAAGGAGAGTTCGAAAACTTTGCCTCCTGAGGCAAGGGCAGTAGAATTTTCCGATCACGTTTGAGTGTCGCGTTGAATGCCTCAGAAACCCCTCAGAAAGGGCGGGGCCTTTGGCGTTTGAACTCGGAACTTCTGAAGGAGGAGAGTGTCAGCCAGTCCTTTAGGGACTTCTTTCAACTACAGGAGACACTTCTGGAGGCTGGTTGGACTAGATCTGAGTGGTGGGAAGAGTGCAAAAAAAGAACTCGGAGGTTTTTTCAGAGGCTAATAGCTCATAAAAACTTGAGGAAATGGTGCGTCTACCAGAGCTTGAGAAAGAAACTAGATTTCTTGATCTCTGAGGGTGGAGATAGTGGGGATATCTCCCGGGTGAAAGCTCAGCTGAGGGAGCTTCAGTATGATCGTCTGGCTTCCTTGGTTCTGGGGAGGGATTATGGTAAATACCACTCGCCTGATCCTTACCAGAGTTGCAGGAAATCGGTCGATTTGAGGGAGGTTACGGGCCTGTATGATGAACTGGGTACTCTCTGTGAAGACAGGGATGGTATCTTGGGAGTCATTGGGTCCTTTTACTCCGACCTTCTGTCTGAGCAGCCACTCATTAGAGAGAGGATGGAGTCTTTTCTGAGGGGGACACCGGGGCTTGTGAAGCTTGATGCCTCTTTTGACTCTTTGGGCAGCGATGTGACAACAGAAGAAGTCAAGAGAGCTATAGACGGCTTGTCTATAAAAAAATCTCCAGGACCGGATGGTTTGACATCCAAATTCTTTAAAGCTTTCAGGGACATCTTGGCTCCCCGCCTCATGGAAGTATATAATGAGTGCCTGGGTGAGGGATATCTCCCTCCCTCCATGAGGTCTTCTGCCCTCATATTGCTATCAAAAGGTAAGGACCCGTCCCGTATTGAGAACTGGTGCTCCATCGCTCTTCTTAATACGGACAGAAAGATTCTGGCAAAAATACTGTTCAATCGGCTGATGGAAATTTCCGGGCTGGTGCTGTCCTCGTCTCAGCACTGCACTGTGAAGGGCCGTAGCATGTTTAGTGCTGTCCTTGGTGTCCGGGAGGCTGTAGAGCGATGCCATGCTGAGAGGTGGGGTAAGTACTTACTGGCATTGGACCAGTCCAAGGCTTTTGACCGGGTGAATCACAAGTACTTGTGGGCTGTTCTGGAATGGTATGGTATTCCGGTGAGGGTGGTGAATTGGCTTCATGTTCTGTACAATCAGGCCGAGAGCTTCCCACTTGTCAATGGTTGGGTGGGTCCTGCTTTCAGGGTTGACTCTGGTGTCCGTCAGGGATGCCCCCTGAGCCCCCTCTTATACGTGTTTGCGATTGATCCCTTTGTCAGGAGGATTGGTTGTAGTGCATTGAGGGGGGTGCAGCTGGGCCCAGAGGCTCCTTTGAGAGTAGTGGCCTACGCGGATGATGTCACTGTGGTCTTGTCCTCCGTGGCAGAGGCGCTGTGCATTGAACACCTGATCTCCGACTACTCTGAAGCCTCGTGCTCCAGAGTAAACCAAGATAAATGTGAAGCTTTCTGAATGGGGGAGGAAGGCGACGAGTTTGACCTTCCGGATAGCCTCCCCCAGGCCAGTCCTCAGATTAAAATTCTAGGCATCACTTTTGACCGTGGTGATTATGCCACTCGAAATTGGGAGAGGAGGATAGAGGAAGCCAACAGGAAAGTGCAGTCCTGGCGAACTTGGCAGTTCTCTTACAGGGAAAGGGTTCACCTGTGCAAAACCTTTCTGGTTCCCATATTTCTTTATGTCAGTTACGTGTGTTTCTTGCCACGGTCTTTGTGGTCTAAAGTGTCATCCTTGTTCTTCCTCTTGTTTTGGGGGAATGGGATGAACATTGTTAAAAGAGGTATAACCTACAGACCAAGGAAAGAAGGTGGATTTGGCATGGTCAATCCAGTGGTCTTTTTTGCCACAACTTTTATTAAGTTCAATCTTGGAAGCCTATTTGTGGAGGCTCCTCCTTGGTGGGTAGAGAGCTTTAGGGCTTGGGTGTCCCCGTTCCTTGAGCTCTGGTATGATGGGGGCCATGTGAAAACCTTCAGAGGCAGGTCCGGTGCTCTTCTGATCTATGTCATTCAGTGCTTGAGAGTGACAAGGCAATGGGGAGTGGCAGTGAGTGATGTCAAAACCCTTTCTAGAAGGGAGTTGGAGAAAGGCATTTTGCGGGCTCACTTCTATGCACTGCTGACACTAAGGGACTGCCCAGGCAAGGTTTGCTCAGATGGGATCTCTTTGATTTGCTCAGAGAGAATCCCACTGAAGTATAGGGACCTTGCCTGGCTCTCCATCCAAGGAAGACTCTATGTTAGGGGGCACATCAGGTGGCGAAGTGCCGGTGATCGTGGTTGTCCACGTGAGGAATGTCTGGGGGTGGAGGAGACCATGGACCACTTCCTGCATGAATGTTCCTTTAACATCGAAGTTTATACAAGGGTCTCAAACGCCTTACGCATCCCGTGCCTTTCGGGGCTCAGTTACCCTGAGTGGGCTTATGGGGCATTCAAAAGTTTTGGGCGTTATGATTTGGTCACTATTTTTATAGTTAGCTTAGTGGTCAGATATCACACGTGGAGTGCACGGTGTTTAGTAACGACTAGAAGTAAAATCCTTCCCTGTGAGGTGGTGGCGCATTTCATTCTTCACGAGGTTGGAGGTCTGATGGAAATGGACAGGAGGAGGTTGGATGCCGTTGGGTGGTCGAGGAGGTGGAGACACCTGAAACCCCCTTAGTGGGTGGCTGACAGCCTCTTCCGTTCATACTGGTGCTTCCTGTTCTTTCACTTTTTTTGGGTAGTTTTTTGGACTTTGTTTCTTTTTGAAGAATGGTTTTACATATGCCTAAGCAGCTCAGCTTATTTTCTCTATGCCGATATGGAGTTAGTGTTGGTGATAGGTAGCTCATGGTCGAGGATTAGTTTCAATATAGATAGTTTGGTGGAGGTGTTGTTGGCACTCTTTGTCTTGTCTGGGTGGTAAGAATGAGTTGCGTGAATGATGTTCTGTCTATTCTAATAATGTTTAGTTATTATGATGAGGATATTATTGTGTATATTTGATATTCTGGTACTTTGTATGTAGCTAACTTACTGTTTTGCAATGCAAATTTTATGAATTATTTATCCTTTCATGCGTTGCAAGTTTTTAATAAAAAGCATTGCCCACAAATGTGATGTGAAATGTTTTTTCTCCCATGTTGCATTTAAGAGAAAACAGCAAATGCTCGTTTTAGGCCATAATGCATTGAAATCAAATGAAACAGCAAAAGTGCATACTTTGCCATATCTCCTCTTGTAGCAAACACAGAGAGCTCAAAATTACACACAATGTGTTGAAGACCAAGGCCCACAAATTTTATGTGAAATAGTTTTTCTCTGATGTTGTGTTTAAGAGAAAACAGCAAATGCTCGTTTTAAGCCAGAATACATTGAAACCAATGGAAAAAGCAAAAAGGCATATTTTGTGATATCTCCTCTTGTAGCAAACAAAGACAGCTCAAAATTACACACAATGTGTTGAAGACCAAGGCACACAAATGTGAAGTGAAATGGTTTTTCTCCCATGTTGCATTTAAGGTAAAACAGCAAATGCTATTTTTAGGCCAAAATGTATTGAAATCAAATAAAACAGCAAAAGTGTATACTTTGCCATATCTCCTCTTGTAGCAAACACAGTGAGCTCAAAATTAAACACAATGTGTTGAAGACCAAGGCCCACAAATGTGATGTGAAATAGTTTTTCTCCTATGTTGTATTGAAGAGAAAACAGCAAAAGCTTCTTTTAGGCCAAAATGCATTGAAACCAATGGAAACAGCAAAAGTGCATACTTTGTGATATCTCCTCTTGTAGCAAACACAGACAGCTCAAAATTACACACAATGTGTTGAAGACCAAGGCCCACAAATGTGATGTGAAATAGTTTTTCTCCTATGTTGTATTGAAGAGAAAACAGCAAAAGCTTCTTTTAGGCCAAAATGCATTGAAACCAATGGAAACAGCAAAAGCACATACTTTGTGATATCTCCTCTTGTAGCAAAAACAGACAGCTCAAAATTACACAGAATGTGTTGAAGGCCAAGGCCCACAAATTTGATGTGAAATGGTTTTTCTCCCATGTTGCGTTTAAGAGAAAACAGCAAATGCTAGTTTTAGGCCAAAATGCATTGAAATCAATGGAAACAGCAAAAGCGCATACTTTGTGATATCTCCTCTTGTAGCAAACACAGAAAGCTCAAATTACACACAATGTGTTGCAGACCAAGGCCCACAAATGTGATGTGAAATGGTTTTTCTCCAATGTTGCATTGAAGGTAAAACAGCAAATACTCGTTTTAGGCCAAAATGCATTTTAACAGCAAAAGGGCATGCTTTGTGATATCTCCTCTTGTAGCAAACACACACAGCTCAAAATTACACACAATGTGTTGAAGACCAAGGCCCACAAATATGATGTGAAATGGTTTTTCTCCCATGTTGTGTTTAAGAGAAAACAGCAAATGCTCCTTTTAGGCCAAAATGCATTGAAACCAATGGAAACAGCAAAAGTGCATACTTTGCCATATCTCCTCTTGTAGCAAACACAGACAGCTCAAAATTACACACAATGTGTTGAAGACCAAGGCCCACAAATGTAATGTGAAATGGTTTTTCTCCCATGCTGCATTTATCATAAAATAGCAAATGCTCGTTTTAGGCCAAAATGCTTTGAAACAGCAAAACTGCATGCTTTGTGATATCTCCTCTTGTAGCAAACACAGAGAGCTAAAAATTACACACAATGTGTTGAAGACCAAGGCCCACACATGAGATGAGAAATAGTTTTTCTCCCATGTTGTATTGAAGAGAAAACAGCAAAAGCTTCTTTTAGGCCAAAATGCATTGAAACCAATGAAAACAGCAAAAGAGCATACTTTGTCATATCTCCTCTTGTAGCAAACACAGACAGCTCAAAATTACACACAATGTGTTGAAGACCATGTCCCACAAATGTGAAGTGAAATGGTTAATCTCCCATGTTGCGTTTAAGAGAAAAAAGCAAATGCTCGTTTTAATCTAGGATACTTTGAAACCAATGGAAACAGCAAAAGTGCATACTTTGTGATATCTCTTGTAGCAAACACAGACAGCTCAAAAGTACACACAATGTGTTGAAGGCCAAGGCCCACAAATGTGATGTGAAATGGTTTTTCACCCATGTTGCTTTTAAGAGAAAACAGCAAATGCTAATTTTAGGCAAAAATGCATTGAAATCAAATGAAACAGCAAAAGTACATACTTTGCCATATCTCCTCTTGTAGCAAACACAGAGAGCTCAAAATTACACACAATGTGTTGAAGACCAAGGCCCTCAAATATGATGAGAAATAGTTTTTCTCCCATGTTGTATTGAAGAGAAAACAGCAAAAGCTTCTTTTAGGCCAAAATGCAATGAAACCAATGGAAATAGCAGAAGCACATACTTTGTCATATTTCCTCTTGTAGCAAACAGAGACAGCTCAAAATTTCACACAATGTGTTTAAGACCAAGGCCCACAAATGTGATGAGAAATGGTTTTCTGCCTTGTTAGGTTTAAGAGAAAACAGCAAATGCTTGTTTTTGGCCTAAATGCATTGAAATCAATGTAAACAGCAAAAGTGCATAATTTGTGATATCTCCTCTTGTAGCAAACACAGACAGCTCAATATTTCACACAATGTGTTGAAAACCAAGGCCCACAAATGTGATGTGAAATGGTTTTTCTCCCATATTGCGTTTAAGAGAAAACAGCAAATGCTCGTTAAAGGCCAAAATGCATTGAAACCAATGGAAAAGCAAAAGTGCATGCTTTCTGATATCTCCTCTTGTAGCAAACACAGACAGCTCAAAATTACACACAATGTGTTGAAGACCAAGGCCCACAAATGTGATGTGAAATGTTTTTTCTCCCATGTTGCATTTAAGAGAAAAAAGAAATGCTCGTTTTAGGCCATAATGCATTGAAATCAAATGAAACAGCAAAAGGGCATACTTTGCCATATCTCCTCTTGTAGCAAACACAGAGAGCTCAAAATTACACACAATGTGTTGAAGACCAAGGCCCACAAATTTTATGTGAAATGGTTTTTCTCCGATGTTGTGTTTAAGAGAAAACAGCAAATGCTTGTTTTAAGCCAGAATACATTGAATCCAATGGAAACAGGAAAAGCGCATACTTTGTGATATCTCCTCTTGTAGCAAACACAGACAGCTCAAAATTACACACAATGTGTTGAAGACCAAGGCCCACAAATATGATGAGAAATAGTTTTTCTCCCATGTTGTATTGAAGAGAAAACAGCAAATGCTTCTTTTAGGCCAAAATGCAATGAAACCAATGGAAACAGCACAAGTGCATACTTTGTGATATCTCCTTTTGCAGCAAACACAGAAAGCTCAAATTACACACAATGTGTTGCAGACCAAGGCCCACAAATGTGCTGTGAAATGTTTTTCTCCCATGTTGTGTTTAAGAGAAAACAGCAAATGCTCGTTAAAGGCAAAAATGCATTGAAACCAATGGAAAAGCAAAAGTGCATGCTTTCTGATATCTCCTCTTGTAGCAAACACAGACAGCTCAAAAATACACACAATGTGTTGAAGACCAAGGCCCACAAATGTGATGTGAAATGTTTTTTCTCCCATGTTGCATTTAAGACAAAACAGCAAATGCTCGTTTTAGGCCAAAATGCATTGAAATCAATGGAAACAGCAAAAGCGTATACTTTGTGATATCTCCTCTTGTATCAAACACAGAAAGCTCAAATTACACACAATGTGTTGCAGACCAAGGCCCACAACTGTGATGTGAAATGGTTTTTCTCCAATGTTGCGTTTAAGGTAAAACAGCAAATACTCGTTTTAGGCCAAAATGCAATTTAACAGCAAAAGTGCATGCTTTGTGATATCTCCTCTTGTAGCAAACACACACAGCTCAAAATTACACACAATGTGTTGAAGACCAAGACCCACAAATATGATGTGAAATGGTTTTTCTCCCATGTTGCGTTTAAGAGAAAACAGCAAATGCTCGTTTTAGGCCAAACTGCATTGAAATCAAATGAAACATCAAAGTGCATACCTTGCCATATCTCTTCTTGTAGCAAACACAGAGAGCTCAAAATTTCACACAATGTTTTGAAGACCAAGGCCCACAAATGAGATGAGAAATAGTTTTTCTCCCATGTTGTTTTGAAGAGAAAACAGCAAAAGATTTGTTTAGGCCAAAATGCATTGAAACCAATGAAAACAGCAAAAGCGCATACTTTGTCATATCTCCTCTTGTAGCAAACACAGACAGCTCAAAATTACACACAATGTGTTGAAGACCATGTCCCACAAATGTGATGTGAAATGGTTTTTCTCCCATGTTGCGTTTAAGAGAAAACTGAAAAATGCTCGTTTTAAGCCAGGATACATTGAAACCAATGGAAACAGCAAAAGCGCATACTTTGTGATATTTCTTGTAGCAAACACAGACAGCTCAAAATTACACACAATGTGTTGAAGGCCAAGGCCCACAAATGTGATGTGAAATGGATTTTCTCCCATGTTGCGTTTAAGAGAAAACAGCAAATGCTCGTTTTAGGCCAAAATGCATTGAAATCAAATGAAACAGCAAAAGTGCATGCTTTGTGATATCTCCTCTTGTAGCAAACACAGAGAGCTCAAAATTACACACAATGTGTTGAAGACCAAGTCCCACAAATATGATGAGAAATAGTTTTTCTCCCATGTTGTATTGAAGAGAAAACAGCAAAAGCTTCTTTAAGGCCAAAATGGAATGAAACCAATGGAAACAGCAGAAGCACATACTTTGTGATATCTCCTCTTGTAGCAAACACAGACAGCTCAAAATTACACACAATGTGTTGAAGACCAAGGCCCACAAATGGAATGTGAAATGGTTTTTATCCCATGTTGCATTTAAGAGAAAACAGCAAATGCTCGTTTTAAGCCAGAAAACATTGAAACCAATGGAAACAGCAAAAGCGCATACTTTGTGATATCTCTTGAAGCAAACACAGACAGCTCAAAAATACACACAATGTGTTGCAGGCCAAGGCCCACAAATGCGATGTGAAATGGTTTTTCTCCCATGTTGCGTTTAAGAGAAAACAGCAAATGCTCGTTTTAGGCAATAATGCATTGAAACCAATGGAAAAGCAAAAGTGCATGCTTTCTGATATCTCCTCTTGAAGCAAACACAGACAGATCAAAATTACACACAATGTGTTGAAGACCAAGGCCCACAAATTTTATGTGAAATGGTTTTTCTCTGATGTTGTGTTTAAGAGAAAACAGCAAATGCTTGTTTTAAGCCAGAATACATTGAAGCCAATGGAAACAGCAAAAGCGCATACTTTGTGATATCTCTTGAAGCAAACACAGACAGCTCAAAATTACACACAATGTGTTGCAGGCCAAGGCCCACAAATGTGATGTGAAATGGTTTTTCTCCCATGTTGCATTTAAGAGAAAACAGCAAATGCTCGTTTTAGGCCAAACTGCATTGAAATCAATGGAAACAGCAAAAGTGCATACTACACCATATCTCCTCTTCTAGCAAACACAGAGAGCTCAAAATTTCACACAATGTGTTGAATACAAAGGCACACAAATGTGATGTGAAATGGTTTTTCTCCCATGTTGTATTGAAGAGAATACAGCAAAAGCTTATTTTAGGCCAAAATGCATTGAAACCAATGGAAACAGCAAAAGCACATACTTTGTCATATCTCCTCTTGAAGCAAACACAGACAGCTCAAAATTACACACAATGTGTTGAAAGCCAAGGCCCTCAAATGTGATTGAAATGGTTTTTCTCCCATGTTGCGTTTAAGAGAAAACAGCAAATGCTCGTTTTAGGCCATAATGCATTGAAACCAATGGAAAGCAAAAGTGCATGCTTTCTGATATCTCCTCTTGTAGCAAACACAGACAGCTCAAAATTACACACAATGTGTTGAAGACCAAGGCCCACAAATGTGATGTGAAATGGTTTTTCTCTGATGTTGTGTTTAAGAGAAAAAAGCAAATGCTTGTTTTAAGCCAGAATACATTGAATCCAATGGAAACAGCAAAAGCGCATACTTTGTGATATCTCCTCTTGTAGCAAACACAGACAGCTCAAAATTTCACACAATGTGTTGAAGACCAAGGCCCACAAATGTGATGTGAAATGTTTTTTCTCCCATGTTGCGTTTAAGAGAAAACAGCAAATGCTCGTTAAAGGCCAAAATGCATTGAAACCAATGGAAAAGCAAAAGTGCATGCTTTCTGATATCTCCTCTTGTAGCAAACACAGACAGCTCAATATTACACACAATGTGTTGAAGACCAAGGCCCAAAAATGAGATGTGAAATGTTTTTTCTCCCATGTTGCATTTAAGAGAAAACAGCAAATGCTCGTTTTAGGCCAAAATGCATTGAAATCAATGGAAACAGCAATAGCGTATACTTTGTGATATCTCCTCTTGTAGCAAACAAAGAAAGCTCAAATTACACACAATGTGTTGCAGACCAAGGCCCACAAATGTGATGTGAAATGGTTTTTCTCCAATGTTGCGTTTAAGGTAAAACAGCAAATACTCGTTTTAGGCCAAAATGCATTTTAACAGCAAAAGTGCATGCTTTGTGATATCTCCTCTTGTAGCAATCACAGACAGCTCAATATTACACACAATGTGTTGAAGACCAAGGCCCACAAATATGATGTGAAATGGTTTTTCTCCCATGTTGCATTTAAGAGAAAACAGCAAATGCTCGTTTTAGGCCAAAATGCATTGAAATCAAATGAAACATCAAAAGTGCATACCTTGCCATATCTCTTCTTGTAGCAAACACAGAGAGCTCAAAATTTCACACAATGTTTTGAAGACCAAGGCCCACAAATGAGATGAGAAATAGTTTTTCTCCCATGTTGTTTTGAAGAGAAAACAGCAAAAGCTTTGTTTAGGCCAAAATGCATTGAAACCAATGAAAACAGCAAAAGCGCATACTTTGTCATATCTCCTCTTGTAGCAAACACAGACAGCTCAAAATTACACACAATGTGTTGAAGACCATTTCCCACAAATGTGATGTGAAATGGTTTTTCTCCCATGTTGCGTTTAAGAGAAAACAGCAAATGCTCGTTTTAAGCCAGAATACATTGAAACCAATGGAAACAGCAAAAGTGCATACTTTGTGATATCTCTTGTAGCAAACACAGACAGCTCAAAATTACACACAATGTGTTGCAGGCCAAGGCCCACAAATGTGATGTGAAATGGTTTTTCTCCCATGTTGCGTTTAAGAGAAAACAGCAAATGCTCGTTTTAGGCCATAATGCATTGAAACCAATGGAAAAGCAAAAGTGCATGCTTTCTGATATCTCCTCTTGTAGCAAACACAGACAGCTCAAAATTACACACAATATGTTGAAGACCAAGGCCCACAAATTTTATGTGAAATGGTTTTTCTCTGATGTTGTGTTTAAGAGAAAAAAGCAAATGCTTGTTTTAAGCCAGAATACATTGAATCCAATGGAAACAGCAAAAGCGCATACTTTGTGATGTCTCCTCTTGTAGCAAACACAGACAGCTCAAAACTACACAAAATGTGTTGAAGATCAAGGCCCACAATTGTGATGTGAAATGGTTTTTCTCCCATGTTGCGTTTAAGGTAAAACAGCAAAAACTCGTTTTAGGCCAAAATGCATTGAAACAGCAAAAGTGCATGCTTTGTGATATCTCCTCTTTAAGCAAACACACACAGCTCAAAATTAACACAATGTGTTGAAGATCAAGGCCCACAAATGTGATGTGAAATGGTTTTTCTCCCATGTTGTGTTTAAGAGAAAACAGGAAATGCTCGTTTTTGACAAAAATGCATTGAAATCAATGGAAACAGCAAAAGTGTATTCTTTGCGATATCTCCTCTTGTAGCAAACACAGAGAGCTCAAAATTACACAGATGTGTTGAAGACCAAGGCCCACAGATTTGATGTGAAATGTTTTTGTTCCCATGTTGCATTTAAGAGAAAACAGCAAATTCTCGTTTTAGGCCAAAATGCATTGAAACCAATGGAAACAGCAAAAGTGCATACTTTGCCATATCTCCTCTTGTAGCAAACACAGAGAGCTCAAAATTACACACAATGTGTTGAAGACCAAGTCCCACAAATGTATTGTGAAATGGTTTTTCTCCCATGCTGCATTTAACATAAAACAGCAAATGCTCGTTTTAGGCCAAAATGCATTGAAACAGCAAAACTGCATGCTTTGTGATATCTCCTCTTGTAGCAAACACAGAGAGCTAAAAATTACACACAATGTGTTGAAGACCAAGGCCCACACATGAGATGAGAAATAGTTTTTCTCCAATGTTGTATTGAAGAGAAAACAGCAAAAGCTTCTTTTAGGCCAAAATGCATTGAAACCAATGAAAACAGCAAAAGAGCATACTTTGTCATATCTCCTCTTGTAGCAAACACAGACAGCTCAAAATTACACACAATGTGTTGAAGACCATGTCCCACAAATGTGATGTGAAATGGTTAATCTCCCATGTTGCGTTTAAGAGAAAAAAGCAAATGCTCGTTTTAAGCCAGGATACTTTGAAACCAATGGAAACAGCAAAAGTGCATACTTTGTGATATCTCTTGTAGCAAACACAGACAGCTCAAAATTACACACAATGTGTTGAAGGCCAAGGCCCACAAATGTGATGTGAAATGGTTTTTCTCCCATGTTGCGTTTAAGAGAAAACAGCAAATGCTCATTTTAGGCAAAAATGCATTGAAATCAAATGAAACAGCAAAAGTGCATACCTTGCCATATCTCCTCTTGTAGCAAACACAGAGAGCTCAAAATGACACACAATGTGTTGAAGACCAAGGCCCACAAATATGATGAGAAATAGTTTTTCTCCCATGTTGTATTGAAGAGAAAACAGCAAAAGCTTCATTTAGGCCAAAATGCAATGAAACCAATGGAAACAGCAAAAGTGCATACTTTGTCATGATTCCTCTTGTAGCAAACACATAGAGCTCAAAATTACACACAATGCGTTGAAGACCAAGGCCCACAAATGGAATGTGAAATTGTTTTTCTCCCATGTTGCGTTTAAGAGATAACAGAAAAATCCTCGTTTTAGGCCAAACTGCATTGAAATCAATGGAAACAGCAAAAGTGCATACTATACCATATCTCCTCTTGTAGCAAACACAGAGAGCTCAAAATTACATACAAAGTGTTTAAACCAAGGCCCACAAATGTGATGTGAAATAGTTTTTCTCCCATGTTGTATTGAAGAGAATACAGCAAAAGCTTATTTTAGGCCAAAATGCATTGAAACCAATGGAAACAGCAGAAGCACATACTTTGTCATATCTCCTCTTGTAGCAAATACAGACAGCTCAAAATTACACACAATGTGTTGAAGACCATGGCCCACAAATATGATGAGAAATAGTTGTTCTCCCATGTTGTATTGAAGAGAAAACAGCAAAAGCTTCTTTTAGGCCAAAATGCAATGAAACCAATGGAAACAGCAGAAGCACATACTTTGTCATATCTCCTCTTGTAGCAAACACAGACAGCTCAAAATTACACACAATGTGTTGAAGACCAAGGACCACAAATGGAATGTGAAATGGTTTTTATCCCATGTTGCGTTTAAGAGAAAACAGCAAATGCTCGTGTTAAGCCAGAAATCATTGAAACCAATGGAAACAGCAAAAGTGCATACTATACCATATCTCCTCTTGTAGCAAACACAGAGAGCTCAAAATTACACACAATGTGTTGAAGACAAAGGCACTCAAATGTGATGTGAAATGGTTTTTCTCCCATGTTGCGTTTAAGAGAAAACAGCAAATGCTCGTTTTAGGCCAAACTGCATTGAAATCAATGGAAACAGCAAAAGTGCATACTATACCATATCTCCTCTTGTAGCAAACACAGAGAGCTCAAAATTACACACAATGTGTTGAAGACAAAGGCACTCCAATGTGATGTGAAATGGTTTTTCTCCCATTTTGCGTTTTAGGTAAAACAGCAAATACTCGTTTTAGGCCAAAATGCATTGAAACAGCAAAAGTGCATGCTTTGTGATATCTCCTCTTTTAGCAAACACACACAGCTCAAAATTAACACAATGTGTTGAAGATCAAGGCCCACAAATGTGATGTGAAATGGTTTTTCTCCCATGTTGTGTTTAAGAGAAAACAGGAAATGCTCGTTTTTGACAAAAATGCATTGAAATCAATGGAAACAGCAAAAGTGTATTCTTTGCGATATCTCCTCTTGTAGCAAACACAGAGAGCTCAAAATTACACAGATGTGTTGAAGACCAAGGCCCACAGATTTGATGTGAAATGTTTTTGTTCCCATGTTGCATTTAAGAGAAAACATCAAATTCTCGTTTTAGGCCAAAATGCATTGAAACCAATGGAAACAGCAAAAGTGCATACTTTGCCATATCTCCTCTTGTAGCAAACACAGAGAGCTCAAAATTACACACAATGTGTTGAAGACCAAGTCCCACAAATGTATTGTGAAATGGTTTTTCTCCCATGCTGCATTTAACATAAAACAGCAAATGCTCGTTTTAGGCCAAAATGCATGGAAACAGCAAAAGTGCATACTTTGTCATGATTCCTCTTGTAGCAAACACATAGAGCTCAAAATTACACACAATGCGTTGAAGACCAAGGCCCACAAATGGAATGTGAAATTGTTTTTCTCCCATGTTGCGTTTAAGAGATAACAGAAAAATCCTCGTTTTAGGCCAAACTGCATTGAAATCAATGGAAACAGCAAAAGCGCATACTATACCATATCTCCTCTTGTAACAAACACAGAGATCTCAAAATTACATACAAAGTGTTTAAGACCAAGGCCCACAAATGTGATGTGAAATAGTTTTTCTCCCATGTTGTATTGAAGAGAATACAGCAAAAGCTTATTTTAGGCCAAAATGCATTGAAACCAATGGAAACAGCATAAACACATACTTTGTCATATCTCCTCTTGTAGCAAACACAGACAGCTCAAAATTACACACAATGTGTTGAAGACCATGGCCCACAAATATGATGAGAAATAGTTTTTCTCCCATGTTGTATTGAAGAGAAAACAGCAAAAGCTTCTTTTAGGCCAAAATGCAATGAAACCAATGGAAACAGCAGAAGCACATACTTTGTCATATCTCCTCTTGTAGCAAACACAGACAGCTCAAAATTACACACAATGTGTTGAAGACCAAGGACCACAAATGGAATGTGAAATGGTTTTTATCCCATGTTGCGTTTAAGAGAAAACAGCAAATGCTCGTGTTAAGCCAGAAATCATTGAAACCAATGGAAACAGCAAAAGTGCATACTATACCATATCTCCTCTTGTAGCAAACACAGAGAGCTCAAAATTACACACAATGTGTTGAAGACAAAGGCACTCAAATGTGATGTGAAATGGTTTTTCTCCCATGTTGCGTTTAAGAGAAAACAGCAAATGCTCGTTTTAGGCCAAACTGCATTGAAATCAATGGAAACAGCAAAAGTGCATACTATACCATATCTCCTCTTGTAGCAAACACAGAGAGCTCAAAATTACACACAATGTGTTGAAGACAAAGGCACTCAAATGTGATGTGAAATGGTTTTTCTCCCATTTTGCGTTTAAGGTAAAACAGCAAATACTCGTTTTAGGCCAAAATGCATTGAAGCAGCAAAAGTGCATGCTTTGTGATATCTCCTCTTTTAGCAAACACACACAGCTCAAAATTAACACAATGTGTTGAAGATCAAGGCCCACAAATGTGATGTGAAATGGTTTTTCTCCCATGTTGTGTTTAAGAGAAAACAGGAAATGCTCGTTTTTGACAAAAATGCATTGAAATCAATGGAAACAGCAAAAGTGTATTCTTTGCGATATCTCCTCTTGTAGCAAACACAGAGAGCTCAAAATTACACAGATGTGTTGAAGACCAAGGCCCACAGATTTGATGTGAAATGTTTTTGTTCCCATGTTGCATTTAAGAGAAAACAGCAAATTCTCGTTTTAGGCCAAAATGCATTGAAACCAATGGAAACAGCAAAAGTGCATACTTTGCCATATCTCCTCTTGTAGCAAACACAGAGAGCTCAAAATTACACACAATGTGTTGAAGACCAAGTCCCACAAATGTATTGTGAAATGGTTTTTCTCCCATGCTGCATTTAACATAAAACAGCAAATGCTCGTTTTAGGCCAAAATGCATGGAAACAGCAAAAGTGCATACTTTGTCATGATTCCTCTTGTAGCAAACACATAGAGCTCAAAATTACACACAATGCGTTGAAGACCAAGGCCCACAAATGGAATGTGAAATTGTTTTTCTCCCATGTTGCGTTTAAGAGATAACAGAAAAATCCTCGTTTTAGGCCAAACTGCATTGAAATCAATGGAAACAGCAAAAGCGCATACTATACCATATCTCCTCTTGTAGCAAACACAGAGAGCTCAAAATTACATACAAAGTGTTTAAGACCAAGGCCCACAAATGTGATGTGAAATAGTTTTTCTCCCATGTTGTATTGAAGAGAATACAGCAAAAGCTTATTTTAGGCCAAAATGCATTGAAACCAATGGAAACAGCATAAACACATACTTTGTCATATCTCCTCTTGTAGCAAACACAGACAGCTCAAAATTACACACAATGTGTTGAAGACCATGGCACACAAATATGATGAGAAATAGTTTTTCTCCCATGTTGTATTGAAGAGAAAACAGCAAAAGCTTCTTTTAGGCCAAAATGCAATGAAACCAATGGAAACAGCAGAATCACATACTTTGTCATATCTCCTCTTGTAGCAAACACAGACAGCTCAAAATTACACACAATGTGTTGAAGACCAAGGACCACAAATGGAATGTGAAATGGTTTTTATCCCATGTTGCGTTTAAGAGAAAACAGCAAATGCTCATTTTAAGCCAGAAATCATTGAAACCAATGGAAACAGCAAAAGTGCATACTATAACATATCTCCTCTTGTAGCAAACACATAGAGCTCAAAATTACACACAATGCGTTGAAGACCAAGGCCCACAAATGGAATGTGAAATTGTTTTTCTCCCATGTTGCGTTTAAGAGATAACAGAAAAATCCTCGTTTTAGGCCAAACTGCATTGAAATCAATGGAAACAGCAAAAGCGCATACTATACCATATCTCCTCTTGTAACAAACACAGAGATCTCAAAATTACATACAAAGTGTTTAAGACCAAGGCCCACAAATGTGATGTGAAATAGTTTTTCTCCCATGTTGTATTGAAGAGAATACAGCAAAAGCTTATTTTAGGCCAAAATGCATTGAAACCAATGGAAACAGCATAAACACATACTTTGTCATATCTCCTCTTGTAGCAAACACAGACAGCTCAAAATTACACACAATGTGTTGAAGACCATGGCCCACAAATATGATGAGAAATAGTTTTTCTCCCATGTTGTATTGAAGAGAAAACAGCAAAAGCTTCTTTTAGGCCAAAATGCAATGAAACCAATGGAAACAGCAGAAGCACATACTTTGTCATATCTCCTCTTGTAGCAAACACAGACAGCTCAAAATTACACACAATGTGTTGAAGACCAAGGACCACAAATGGAATGTGAAATGGTTTTTATCCCATGTTGCGTTTAAGAGAAAACAGCAAATGCTCGTGTTAAGCCAGAAATCATTGAAACCAATGGAAACAGCAAAAGTGCATACTATACCATATCTCCTCTTGTAGCAAACACAGAGAGCTCAAAATTACACACAATGTGTTGAAGACAAAGGCACTCAAATGTGATGTGAAATGGTTTTTCTCCCATGTTGCGTTTAAGAGAAAACAGCAAATGCTCGTTTTAGGCCAAACTGCATTGAAATCAATGGAAACAGCAAAAGTGCATACTATACCATATCTCCTCTTGTAGCAAACACAGAGAGCTCAAAATTACACACAATGTGTTGAAGACAAAGGCACTCAAATGTGATGTGAAATGGTTTTTCTCCCATTTTGCGTTTAAGGTAAAACAGCAAATACTCGTTTTAGGCCAAAATGCATTGAAGCAGCAAAAGTGCATGCTTTGTGATATCTCCTCTTTTAGCAAACACACACAGCTCAAAATTAACACAATGTGTTGAAGATCAAGGCCCACAAATGTGATGTGAAATGGTTTTTCTCCCATGTTGTGTTTAAGAGAAAACAGGAAATGCTCGTTTTTGACAAAAATGCATTGAAATCAATGGAAACAGCAAAAGTGTATTCTTTGCGATATCTCCTCTTGTAGCAAACACAGAGAGCTCAAAATTACACAGATGTGTTGAAGACCAAGGCCCACAGATTTGATGTGAAATGTTTTTGTTCCCATGTTGCATTTAAGAGAAAACAGCAAATTCTCGTTTTAGGCCAAACTGAATTGAAATCAATTGAAACAACAAAAGTGCATATTTTGTGATATCTCCTCTTATAGCAAACACAGACAGCTCAAAATTACACACAATGTTTTGAAGACCAAGGCCCACATATGTGATGTGAAATAGTTTTTCTCCCATTTTGTGTTTAAGAGAAAACAGCAAATGGTCGTTTTAGGCAAAAATGCATTGAAACCATGGGAAACAGCAAAAGTGCATACTTTGTCATGATTCCTCTTGTAGCAAACACAGAGAGCTCAAAATTACACACAATGCGTTGAAGACCAAGGCCCAAAAATGGAATGTGAAATTGTTTTTCTCCCATGTTGCGTTTAAAAGATAACATAAAAATCCTCATTTTAGGCCAAACTGCATTGAAATCAATGGAAACAGCAAAAGCGCATACTATACCATATCTCCTCTTGTAGCAAACACAGAGAGCTCAAAATTACATACAATGTGTTGAAGACCAAGGCCCACAAATGTGATGTGAAATAGTTTTTCTCCCATGTTGTGTTGAAGAGAATACAGCAAAAGCTTATTTTAGTCCAAAATGCATTGAAACCAATGGAAACAGCAAAAGCACATACTTTGTCATATCTCCTCTTGTAGCAAACACAGACAGCTCAAAATTACACACCATGTGTTGAAGACCATGGCCCACAAATGTGATGTGAAATGTTTTTTCTCCCATGTTGCGTTTAAGAGAAAACAGCAAATGCTCCTTTTAAGCCAGAATACATTGAAATCGATGGAAACAGCAAAAGCACATACTTTGTGATATCTCCTCTTGTAGCAAACACAGACAGCTCAAAATTACACACAATGTGTTGAAGGCCAAGGCCCACAAATGTGATTGAAATGGTATTTCTCCCATGCTGCGTTTAAGAGAAAACAGCAAATGCTGGTTTTAGGTCAAAATGCATTGAAATCAATGGAAACAGCAAAAGCGCATACTTTGTGATATCTCCTCTTGTAGCAAAAACAGAAAGCTCAAATTACACAAAATGTGTTGCAGACCAAGGGCCCACAAATGTGATGTGAAATGTTTTTTCTCCCATGTTGCGTTTTAAGTGAAACAGCAAATGCTCGTTTTAGGCCAAATTGCATTGAAACCAATGGAAACAGCAAAAGTGCATGCTTTGTGATATCTCCTCTTGTAGCAAACACACACAGCTCAAAATTAACACAATGTGTTGAAGATCAAGGCCCACAAATGTGATGTGAAATGGTTTTTCTCCCATGTTGTGTTTAAGAGAAAACAGGAAATGCTCGTTTTTGACAAAAATGCATTGAAATCAATGGAAACAGCAAAAGTGTATTCTTTGCGATATCTCCTCTTGTAGCAAACACAGAGAGCTCAAAATTACACAGATGTGTTGAAGACCAAGGCCCACAGATTTGATGTGAAATGTTTTTGTTCCCATGTTGCATTTAAGAGAAAACAGCAAATTCTCGTTTTAGGCCAAAATGCATTGAAACCAATGGAAACAGCAAAAGTGCATACTTTGCCATATCTCCTCTTGTAGCAAACACAGAGAGCTCAAAATTACACACAATGTGTTGAAGACCAAGTCCCACAAATGTATTGTGAAATGGTTTTTCTCCCATGCTGCATTTAACATAAAACAGCAAATGCTCGTTTTAGGCCAAAATGCATGGAAACAGCAAAAGTGCATACTTTGTCATGATTCCTCTTGTAGCAAACACATAGAGCTCAAAATTACACACAATGCGTTGAAGACCAAGGCCCACAAATGGAATGTGAAATTGTTTTTCTCCCATGTTGCGTTTAAGAGATAACAGAAAAATCCTCGTTTTAGGCCAAACTGCATTGAAATCAATGGAAACAGCAAAAGCGCATACTATACCATATCTCCTCTTGTAGCAAACACAGAGAGCTCAAAATTACATACAAAGTGTTTAAGACCAAGGCCCACAAATGTGATGTGAAATAGTTTTTCTCCCATGTTGTATTGAAGAGAATACAGCAAAAGCTTATTTTAGGCCAAAATGCATTGAAACCAATGGAAACAGCATAAACACATACTTTGTCATATCTCCTCTTGTAGCAAACACAGACAGCTCAAAATTACACACAATGTGTTGAAGACCATGGCACACAAATATGATGAGAAATAGTTTTTCTCCCATGTTGTATTGAAGAGAAAACAGCAAAAGCTTCTTTTAGGCCAAAATGCAATGAAACCAATGGAAACAGCAGAATCACATACTTTGTCATATCTCCTCTTGTAGCAAACACAGACAGCTCAAAATTACACACAATGTGTTGAAGACCAAGGACCACAAATGGAATGTGAAATGGTTTTTATCCCATGTTGCGTTTAAGAGAAAACAGCAAATGCTCATTTTAAGCCAGAAATCATTGAAACCAATGGAAACAGCAAAAGTGCATACTATAACATATCTCCTCTTGTAGCAAACACATAGAGCTCAAAATTACACACAATGCGTTGAAGACCAAGGCCCACAAATGGAATGTGAAATTGTTTTTCTCCCATGTTGCGTTTAAGAGATAACAGAAAAATCCTCGTTTTAGGCCAAACTGCATTGAAATCAATGGAAACAGCAAAAGAGCATACTATACCATATCTCCTCTTGTAGCAAACACAGAGAGCTCAAAATTACATACAAAGTGTTTAAGACCAAGGCCCACAAATGTGATGTGAAATAGTTTTTCTCCCATGTTGTATTGAAGAGAATACAGCAAAAGCTTATTTTAGGCCAAAATGCATTGAAACCAATGGAAACAGCATAAACACATACTTTGTCATATCTCCTCTTGTAGCAAACACAGACAGCTCAAAATTACACACAATGTGTTGAAGACCATGGCCCACAAATATGATGAGAAATAGTTTTTCTCCCATGTTGTATTGAAGAGAAAACAGCAAAAGCTTATTTTAGGCCAAAATGCAATGAAACCAATGGAAACAGCAGAATCACATACTTTGTCATATCTCCTCTTGTAGCAAACACAGACAGCTCAAAATTACACACAATGTGTTGAAGACCAAGGACCACAAATGGAATGTGAAATGGTTTTTATCCCATGTTGCGTTTAAGAGAAAACAGCAAATGCTCGTTTTAAGCCAGAAATCATTGAAACCAATGGAAACAGCAAAAGTGCATACTATAACATATCTCCTCTTGTAGCAAACACATAGAGCTCAAAATTACACACAATGCGTTGAAGACCAAGGCCCACAAATGGAATGTGAAATTGTTTTTCTCCCATGTTGCGTTTAAGAGATAACAGAAAAATCCTCGTTTTAGGCCAAACTGCATTGAAATCAATGGAAACAGCAAAAGAGCATACTATACCATATCTCCTCTTGTAGCAAACACAGAGCGCTCAAAATTACATACAAAGTGTTTAAGACCAAGGCCCACAAATGTGATGTGAAATAGTTTTTCTCCCATGTTGTATTGAAGAGAATACAGCAAAAGCTTATTTTAGGCCAAAATGCATTGAAACCAATGGAAACAGCATAAACACATACTTTGTCATATCTCCTCTTGTAGCAAACACAGACAGCTCAAAATTACACACAATGTGTTGAAGACCATGGCCCACAAATATGATGAGAAATAGTTTTTCTCCCATGTTGTATTGAAGAGAAAACAGCAAAAGCTTATTTTAGGCCAAAATGCAATGAAACCAATGGAAACAGCAGAATCACATACTTTGTCATATCTCCTCTTGTAGCAAACACAGACAGCTCAAAATTACACACAATGTGTTGAAGACCAAGGACCACAAATGGAATGTGAAATGGTTTTTATCCCATGTTGCGTTTAAGAGAAAACAGCAAATGCTCGTTTTAAGCCAGAAATCATTGAAACCAATGGAAACAGCAAAAGTGCATACTATACCATATCTCCTCTTGTAGCAAACACAGAGAGCTCAAAATTACACACAATGTGTTGAAGACAAAGGCACTCAAATGTGATGTGAAATGGTTTTTCTCCCATGTTGCGTTTAAGAGAAAACAGCAAATGCTCGTTTTAGGCCAAACTGCATTGAAATCAATGGAAACAGCAAAAGTGCATACTATACCATATCTCCTCTTGTAGCAAACACAGAGAGCTCAAAATTACACACAATGTGTTGAAGACAAAGGCACTCAAATGTGATGTGAAATGGTTTTTCTCCCATGTTGCATTTAAAAGAAAACAGCAAATGCTCGTTTTAGGCCAAACTGAATTGAAATCAATTGAAACAACAAAAGTGCATATTTTGTGATATCTCCTCTTGTAGCAAACACAGACAGCTCAAAATTACACACAATGTTTTGAAGACCAAGGCCCACATATGTGATGTGAAATAGTTTTTCTCCCATTTTGTGTTTAAGAGAAAACAGCAAATGGTCGTTTTAGGCAAAAATGCATTGAAACCATGGGAAACAGCAAAAGTGCATACTTTGTCATGATTCCTCTTGTAGCAAACACAGAGAGCTCAAAATTACACACAATGCGTTGAAGACCAAGGCCCAAAAATGGAATGTGAAATTGTTTTTCTCCCATGTTGCGTTTAAAAGATAACATAAAAATCCTCATTTTAGGCCAAACTGCATTGAAATCAATGGAAACAGCAAAAGCGCATACTATACCATATCTCCTCTTGTAGCAAACACAGAGAGCTCAAAATTACATACAATGTGTTGAAGACCAAGGCCCACAAATGTGATGTGAAATAGTTTTTCTCCCATGTTGTGTTGAAGAGAATACAGCAAAAGCTTATTTTAGTCCAAAATGCATTGAAACCAATGGAAACAGCAAAAGCACATACTTTGTCATATCTCCTCTTGTAGCAAACACAGACAGCTCAAAATTACACACCATGTGTTGAAGACCATGGCCCACAAATGTGATGTGAAATGTTTTTTCTCCCATGTTGCGTTTAAGAGAAAACAGCAAATGCTCCTTTTAAGCCAGAATACATTGAAATCGATGGAAACAGCAAAAGCACATACTTTGTGATATCTCCTCTTGTAGCAAACACAGACAGCTCAAAATTACACACAATGTGTTGAAGGCCAAGGCCCACAAATGTGATTGAAATGGTATTTCTCCCATGCTGCGTTTAAGAGAAAACAGCAAATGCTGGTTTTAGGTCAAAATGCATTGAAATCAATGGAAACAGCAAAAGCGCATACTTTGTGATATCTCCTCTTGTAGCAAAAACAGAAAGCTCAAATTACACAAAATGTGTTGCAGACCAAGGGCCCACAAATGTGATGTGAAATGTTTTTTCTCCCATGTTGCGTTTTAAGTGAAACAGCAAATGCTCGTTTTAGGCCAAATTGCATTGAAACCAATGGAAACAGCAAAAGTGCATGCTTTGTGATATCTCCTCTTGTAGCAAACACAGACAGCTCAAAATTACACACAATGTGTTGAAGACCAAGGCCCACAAATGTGATGTGAAATAGTTCTTCTCCCATGTTGTATTAAAGAGAAAACAGCAAAAGTTTATTTTAGGCCAAAATGCATTGAAACCAATGGAAACAGTAAAAGTGCACACTTTGTCATGTCTCCTCTTGTAGCAAACACAGAGAGCTCAAAATTACACACAATGTGTTGAAGACCAAGGCCCACAAATGGAATGTGAAATTGTTTTTCTCCCATGATGCGTTTAAGAGAAAACAGCAAATGCTCGTTTTAGGCCAAACTGCATTGAAATCAATGGAAACAGAAAAAGCGCATATTATACCATATCTCCTCTTGTAGCAAACACAGAGAGCTCAAAATTACACACAATGTGTTGAAGACCAAGGCCCACAAATGGAATGTGAAATTGTTTTTCTCCCATGTTGTGTTTAAGAGAAAACAGCAAATGCTCGTTTAAGGCCAAAATGCATTGAAATCAATGGAAACAGCAAAATCGCATTTTTTGTGATATCTCCTCTTGTAGCAAACACAGACAGCTCAAAATTACACAGACTTGTTGAAGACCAAGGCCCACAAATGTGATGTGAATTAGTTTTTCTCCCATGTTGCATTTAAGAGAATGCAACATGGGAGAATGCTCGTTTTAAGGCAGAATACATTGAAACCAATGGAAACAGCAAAAGCGTATACTTTGTGATATCTCTTGTAGCAAACACAGACAGCTTAAAATTACACACAATGTGTTGAAGACTAGGCCCACAAATGTGATGTGAAATGGTTTTTCTCCCATGTTGCGTTTAAGGTAAAACAGCAAATGCTGGTTTTAGGCCTAAATGCATTGAAATCAATGGAAACAGCAAAAGTGCATACTTTGTGATATCTCCTCTTGTAGCAAACACAGAAAGCCCAAATAACACAAAATGTGTTGCAGACCAAGGCCCACAAATGTGATGTGAAATGGTTTTTCTCCCAAGTTGTGTTTAAGAGAAAACAGCAAATGCTCATTTTTGGCCAAAATGCATTGAAACCAATGGAAAAAGCAAAAGTGCATGCTTTGCCATATATCCTCTTGTAGCAAACAGAGATAGCTCAAAATTACACACAATGTGTAGAAGACCAAGGCCCACAAATGTGATGTGAAATGGTTTTTCTCCCATGTTGCATTTAAGAGAAAACAGCAAATGCTCGTTTTAGGCCAAAATGCATTGAAATCAATTGAAACAGCAAAAGTGCATACTTTGCCATATCTCCTCTTGTAGCAAACACAGAGAGCTCAAAATTACACACAATGTGTTGAAGACCAAGGCCCACAAATGTGATGAGAAATAGTTTTTCTCCCATGTTGAATTGAAGAGAAAACAGCAAAAGCTTCTTTTAGGACAAAATGCATTGAAACCATTGGAAACAGCAAAAGCGCATACTTTGTCATATCTCCTCTTGTAGCAAACACAGACAGCTTAAAATTACAAAAAATGTGTTGTAGACCATGGCCCACAAATGTGATGTTAAATGGTTTTTCTCCCATGTTGCATTTAAGAGAATGCAACATGGGAGAATGCTCGTTTTAAGGCAGAATACATTTAAACCAATGGAAACAGCATAAACACATACTTTGTCATATCTCCTCTTGTAGCAAACACAGACAGCTCAAAATTACACACAATGTGTTGAAGACCATGGCCCACAAATATGATGAGAAATAGTTTTTCTCCCATGTTGTATTGAAGAGAAAACAGCAAAAGCTTCTTTTAGGCCAAAATGCAATGAAACCAATGGAAACAGCAGAATCACATACTTTGTCATATCTCCTCTTGTAGCAAACACAGACAGCTCAAAATTACACACAATGTGTTGAAGACCAAGGACCACAAATGGAATGTGAAATGGTTTTTCTCCCATGTTGCGTTTAAGAGATAACAGAAAAATCCTCGTTTTAGGCCAAACTGCATTGAAATCAATGGAAACAGCAAAAGCGCATACTATACCATATCTCCTCTTGTAGCAAACACAGAGAGCTCAAAATTACATACAAAGTGTTTAAGACCAAGGCCCACAAATGTGATGTGAAATAGTTTTTCTCCCATGTTGTATTGAAGAGAATACAGCAAAAGCTTATATTAGGCCAAAATGCATTGAAACCAATGGAAACAGCATAAACACATACTTTGTCATATCTCCTCTTGTAGCAAACACAGACAGCTCAAAATTACACACAATGTGTTGAAGACCATGGCCCACAAATATGATGAGAAATAGTTTTTCTCCCATGTTGAATTGAAGAGAAAACAGCAAAAGCTTCTTTTAGGACAAAATGCATTGAAACCATTGGAAACAGCAAAAGCGCATACTTTGTCATATCTCCTCTTGTAGCAAACACAGACAGCTTAAAATTACAAAAAATGTGTTGTAGACCATGGCCCACAAATGTGATGTTAAATGGTTTTTCTCCCATGTTGCATTTAAGAGAATGCAACATGGGAGAATGCTCGTTTTAAGGCAGAATACATTTAAACCAATGGAAACAGCATAAACACATACTTTGTCATATCTCCTCTTGTAGCAAACACAGCCAGCTCAAAATTACACACAATGTGTTGAAGACCAAGGACCACAAATGGAATGTGAAATGGTTTTTATCCCATGTTGCGTTTAAGAGAAAACAGCAAATGCTCGTTTTAAGCCAGAAATCATTGAAACCAATGGAAACAGCAAAAGTGCATACTATACCATATCTCCTCTTGTAGCAAACACAGAGAGCTCAAAATTACACACAATGTGTTGAAGACAAAGGCACTCAAATGTGATGTGAAATGGTTTTTCTCCCATGTTGCGTTTAAGAGAAAACAGCAAATGCTCGTTTTAGGCCAAACTGCATTGAAATCAATGGAAACAGCAAAAGTGCATACTATACCATATCTCCTCTTGTAGCAAACACAGAGAGTTCAAAATTACACACAATGTGTTGAAGACAAAGGCACTCAAATGTGATGTGAAATGGTTTTTCTCCCATGTTGCATTTAAAAGAAAACAGCAAATGCTCGTTTTAGGCCAAACTGAATTGAAATCAATTGAAACAACAAAAGTGCATATTTTGTGATATCTCCTCTTGTAGCAAACACAGACAGCTCAAAATTACACACAATGTTTTGAAGACCAAGGCCCACATATGTGATGTGAAATAGTTTTTCTCCCATTTTGTGTTTAAGAGAAAACAGCAAATGGTCGTTTTAGGCAAAAATGCATTGAAACCATGGGAAACAGCAAAAGTGCATACTTTGTCATATCTCCTCTTGTAGCAAACACAGAGAGCTCAAAATTACACACAATGCGTTGAAGACCAAGGCCCACAAATGGAATGTGAAATTGTTTTTCTCCCATGTTGCGTTTAAAAGATAACATAAAAATCCTCATTTTAGGCCAAACTGCATTGAAATCAATGGAAACAGCAAAAGCGCATACTATACCATATCTCCTCTTGTAGCAAACACAGAGAGCTCAAAATTACATACAATGTGTTGAAGACCAAGGCCCACAAATGTGATGTGAAATGGTTTTTCTCCCATGTTGTGTTGAAGAGAATACAGCAAAAGCTTATTTTAGTCCAAAATGCATTGAAACCAATGGAAACAGCAAAAGCACATACTTTGTCATATCTCCTCTTGTAGCAAACACAGACAGCTCAAAATTACACACCATGTGTTGAAGACCATGGCCCACAAATGTGATGTGAAATGTTTTTTCTCCCATGTTGCGTTTAAGAGAAAACAGCAAATGCTCCTTTTAAGCCAGAATACATTGAAATCGATGGAAACAGCAAAAGCACATACTTTGTGATATCTCCTCTTGTAGCAAACACAGACAGCTCAAAATTACACACAATGTGTTGAAGGCCAAGGCCCACAAATGTGATTGAAATGGTATTTCTCCCATGCTGCGTTTAAGAGAAAACAGCAAATGCTGGTTTTAGGTCAAAATGCATTGAAATCAATGGAAACAGCAAAAGCGCATACTTTGTGATATCTCCTCTTGTAGCAAAAACAGAACGCTCAAATTACACAAAATGTGTTGCAGACCAAGGGCCCACAAATGTGATGTGAAATGTTTTTTCTCCCATGTTGCGTTTTAAGTGAAACAGCAAATGCTCGTTTTAGGCCAAATTGCATTGAAACCAAAGGAAACAGCAAAAGTGCATGCTTTGTGATATCTCCTCTTGTAGCAAACACAGACAGCTCAAAATTACACACAATGTGCTGAAGACCAAGGCCCACAAATGGAATGTGAAATTGTTTTTCTCCCATGATGCGTTTAAGAGAAAACAGCAAATGCTCGTTTTAGGCCAAACTGCATTGAAATCAATGGAAACAGAAAAAGCGCATATTATACCATATCTCCTCTTGTAGCAAACACAGAGAGCTCAAAATTACACACAATGTGTTGAAGACCAAGGCCCACAAATGGAATGTGAAATTGTTTTTCTCCCATGTTGTGTTTAAGAGAAAACAGCAAATGCTCGTTTAAGGCCAAAATGCATTGAAATCAATGGAAACAGCAAAATCGCATTTTTTGTGATATCTCCTCTTGTAGCAAACACAGACAGCTCAAAATTACACAGACTTGTTGAAGACCAAGGCCCACAAATGTGATGTGAATTAGTTTTTCTCCCATGTTGCATTTAAGAGAATGCAACATGGGAGAATGCTCGTTTTAAGGCAGAATACATTGAAACCAATGGAAACAGCAAAAGCGTATACTTTGTGATATCTCTTGTAGCAAACACAGACAGCTTAAAATTACACACAATGTGTTGAAGACTAGGCCCACAAATGTGATGTGAAATGGTTTTTCTCCCATGTTGCGTTTAAGGTAAAACAGCAAATGCTGGTTTTAGGCCTAAATGCATTGAAATCAATGGAAACAGCAAAAGTGCATACTTTGTGATATCTCCTCTTGTAGCAAACACAGAAAGCCCAAATAACACAAAATGTGTTGCAGACCAAGGCCCACAAATGTGATGTGAAATGGTTTTTCTCCCAAGTTGTGTTTAAGAGAAAACAGCAAATGCTCATTTTAGGCCAAAATGCATTGAAACCAATGGAAAAAGCAAAAGTGCATGCTTTGCCATATATCCTCTTGTAGCAAACAGAGATAGCTCAAAATTACACACAATGTGTAGAAGACCAAGGCCCACAAATGTGATGTGAAATGGTTTTTCTCCCATGTTGCATTTAAGAGAAAACAGCAAATGCTCGTTTTAGGCCAAAATGCATTGAAATCAATTGAAACAGCAAAAGTGCATACTTTGCCATATCTCCTCTTGTAGCAAACACAGAGAGCTCAAAATTACACACAATGTGTTGAAGACCAAGGCCCACAAATGTGATGAGAAATAGTTTTTCTCCCATGTTGAATTGAAGAGAAAACAGCAAAAGCTTCTTTTAGGACAAAATGCATTGAAACCATTGGAAACAGCAAAAGCGCATACTTTGTCATATCTCCTCTTGTAGCAAACACAGACAGCTTAAAATTACAAAAAATGTGTTGTAGACCATGGCCCACAAATGTGATGTTAAATGGTTTTTCTCCCATGTTGCATTTAAGAGAATGCAACATGGGAGAATGCTCATTTTAAGGCAGAATACATTTAAACCAATGGAAACAGCAAAAGCGCATACTTTGTGATATCTCTTGTAGCAAACACAGACAGCTTAATATTACACACAATGTGTTGAAGACTAGGCCCACAAATGTGATGTGAAATGGTTTTACACCCATGTTGCGTTTAAGGTAAAACAGCAAATGCTCGTTTTTGGCCTAAATGCATTGAAATCAATGGAAACAGCAAAAGCGCATACTTTGTGATATCTCCTCTTGTAGCAAACACAGAAAGCCCAAATAACACACAATGCTTTGAAGACCAAGGCCCACATATGTGATGTGAAATAGTTTTTCTCCCATTTTGTGTTTAAGAGAAAACAGCAAATGCTCATTTTAGGCCAAAATGCATTGAAACCAATGGAAACAGCAAAAGTGCATACTTTGCCATATATCCTCTTGTAGCAAACAGAGATAGCTCAAAATTACACACAATGTGAGAAGACCAAGGCCCACAAATGTGATGTGAAATGGTTTTTCTCCCATGTTGCATTTAAGAGAAAACAGCAAATGCTCGTTTTAGGCCAAAATGCATTGAAATCAATTGAAACAGCAAAAGTGCATACTTTGCCATATCTCCTCTTGTAGCAAACACAGAGAGCTCAAAATTACAAACAATGTGTTGAAGACCAAGGCCCATAGATGTGATGTGAAATGGTTTTTCTCCCATGTTGTGTTTAAGAGAAAACAGCAAATGCTCATTTTAGGCCAAAATGCATTGAAACCAATGGAAACAGCAAAAGCGCATACTTTGTCATGACTCATCTTGTAGCAAACACAGAGAGCTCAAAATTACACACAATATGTTGAAGACCAAGGCCCACAAAAGGAATGTGAAATTGTTTTTCTCCCATGTTGCATTTAAGAGAAAACAGCAAATGCTTCTTTTAAGCCAGAACACATTGAAACCAATGGAAACAGCAAAAGCGCATACTTTGTGATATCTCCTCTTTTAGCAAACACAGACAGCTCAAAACTACACACAATGTGTTGAAGGCCAAGGCCCACAAATGTGATGTGAAATGGTTTTTCTCCCATGTTGCGTTTAAGAGAAAACAGCAAATGCTGGTTTTAGGCCAAAATGCATTGAAATCAATGGAAACAGCAAAAGCGCATACTTTGTGATATCTCCTCTTGTAGCAAACACAGAAAGCTCTAATTACACAAAATGTGTTGCAGACCAAGGCCCACAAATGTGATGTGAAATGGTTTTTCTCCCATGTTGTGTTTAAGAGAAAACAGCAAATGCTCATTTTAGGCCAAAATGCATTGAAACCAATGGAAACAGCAAAAGTGCATACTTTGCCATATCTCCTCTTGTAGCAAACAGAGATAGCTCAAAATTACACACAATGTGTAGAAGACTAATGCCCAAAAATGTGATGTGAAATGGTTTTTCTCAAAATGTTGCATTTAAGAGAAAACAGCAAATGCTCGTTTTAGGCCAAAATGCATTGAAATCATTTGAAACAGCAAAAGTGCATACTTTTCCATATCTCCTCTTGTAGCAAACACAGAGAGCTCAAAATTGCACACAATGTGTAGAAGACCAAGGACCACAAATGTGATTTGAAATAGTTTTTCTCCCATGTTGTATTGAAGAGAAAACAGCAAAAGTTTATTTTAGGCCAAAATGCATTGAAACCAACGGAAACAGCAAAAGCGCATACTGTGTCATGATTCCTCTTGTAGCAAACACAGAGAGCTCAAAATTACACACAATGTGTTGAAGACAAAGGCCCACAAATGGAATGTGAAATGGTTTTTATCCCATGTTGCATTTAAGAGAAAACAGCAAATGCTCGTTTTAAGCCAGAAAACATTGAAACCAATGGAAACAGCAAAAGCGCATACTTTGTGATATCTCTTGAAGCAAACACAGACAGCTCAAAATTACACACAATGTGTTGCAGGCCAAGGCCCACAAATGTGATGTGAAATGGTTTTTCTCCCATGTTACGTTTAAGAGAAAACAGCAAATGCTCGTTTTAGGCCATAATGCATTGAAACCAATGGAAAAGCAAAAGTGCATGCTTTCTGATTTCTCCTCTTGTAGCAAACACAGACGGCTCAAAATTACACACAATGTGCTGAAGACCAAGGCCCACAAATGTGATGTGAAATGTTTTTTCTCCCATGTTGCGTTTAAGAGAAAACAGCAAATGCTCGTTAAAGGCCAAAATGCATTGAAACCAATGGAAAAGCAAAATGCATGCTTTCTGATATCTCCTCTTGTAGCAAACACAGACAGCTCAAAATTACACACAATGTGTTGAAGACCAAGGCCCACAAATGTGATGTGAAATGTTTTTTCTCCCATGTTGCATTTAAGAGAAAACAGCAAATGCTCGTTTTAGGCCAAAATGCATTGAAATCAATGGAAACAGCAAAAGCGTATACTTTGTGATATCTCCTCTTGTAGCAAACACAGAAAGCTCAAATTACACACAATGTGTTGCAGACCAAGGCCCACAAATGTGATGTGAAATGGTTTTTCTCCAATGTTGCGTTTATGGTAAAACAGCAAATACTCGTTTTAGGCCAAAATGCATTTTAACAGCAAAAGTGCATGCTTTGTGATATCTCCTCTTTTAGCAAACACACACAGCTCAAAACTACACACAATGTGTTGAAGACCAAGTCCCACAAATATGATGTGAAATGTTTTTTCTCCCATGTTGCATTTAAGAGAAAACAGCAAATGCTCGTTTTAGGCCAAAATGCATTGAAATCAATGGAAACAGCAAAAGCGTATACTTTGTGATATCTCCTCTTGTAGCAAACACAGAAAGCTCAAATTACACACAATGTGTTGCAGACCAAGGCCCACAAATGTGATGTGAAATGGTTTTTCTCCAATGTTGCGTTTATGGTAAAACAGCAAATACTCGTTTTAGGCCAAAATGCATTTTAACAGCAAAAGTGCATGCTTTGTGATATCTCCTCTTTTAGCAAACACACACAGCTCAAAACTACACACAATGTGTTGAAGACCAAGTCCCACAAATATGATGTGAAATGGTTTTTCTCCCATGTTGCATTTAAGAGAAAACAGCAAATGCTCGTTTTAGGCCAAAATGCATTGAAATCAAATGAAACATCAAAAGTGCATACCTTGCCATATCTCTTCTTGTAGCAAACACAGAGAGCTCAAAATTTCACACAATGTTTTGAAGACCAAGGCCCACAAATTAGATGAGAAATAGTTTTTCTCCCATGTTGTTTTGAAGAGAAAACAACAAAAGCTTTGTTTAGGCCAAAATGCATTGAAACCAATTAAAACAGCAAAGCGCTTACTTTGTCATATCTCCTCTTGTAGCAAACACAGACAGCTCAAAATTACACACAATGTGTTGAAGACCATTTCCCACAAATGTGATGTGAAATGGTTTTTCTCCCATGTTGCGTTTAAGAGAAAACAGCAAATGCTCGTTTTAAGCCAGGATACATTGAAACCAATGGAAACAGCAAAAGCGCATGCTTTGTGATATCTCCTCTTGTAGCAAACACAGAGAGCTCAAAATTACACACAATGTGTTGAAGACCAAGGCACACAAATGTGATGTGAAATGGTTTTTCTCCCATGTTGCATTGAAGAGAAAACAGCAAATGCTTGTTTTAGGCCAAAATGCATTGAAATCAAATGAAACAGCAAAAGTGCATGCTTTGTGATATCTCCTCTTGTAGCAAACACAGAGAGATCAATATTACACACAATGTGTTGAAGACGAAGGCCCACAAATATGATGAGAAATAGTTTTTCTCCCATGTTGTATTGAAGAGAAAACAGCAAAAGCTTCTTTAAGGCCAAAATGCAATGAAACCAATGGAAACAGCAGAAGCACATACTTTGTCATATCTCCTCTTGTAGCAAACACAGACAGCTCAAAATTACACACAATGTGTTGAAGACCAAGGCCCACAAATGGAATGTGAAATGGTTTTTATCCCATGTTGCATTTAAGAGAAAACAGCAAATGCTCGTTTTAAGCCAGAAAACATTGAAACCAATGGAAACAGCAAAAGCGCATACTTTGTGATATCTCTTGAAGCAAACACAGACAGCTCAAAATTACACACAATGTGTTGCAGGCCAAGGCCCACAAATGTGATGTGAAATGGTTTTTCTCTGATGTTGTGTTTAAGAGAAAACAGCAAATGCTTGTTTTAAGCCAGAATACATTGAATCCAATGGAAACAGCAAAAGCGCATACTTTGTGATATCTCCTCTTGTAGCAAACACAGACAGCTCAAAATTACACACAATGTGTTGAAGATCAAGGCCCACAATTGTGATGTGAAATGGTTTTTCTCCCATGTTGCGTTTAAGGTAAAACAGCAAATACTCGTTTTAGGCCAAAATGCATTGAAACAGCAAAAGTGCATGCTTTGTGATATCTCCTCTTTTAGCAAACACACACAGCTCAAAATTAACACAATGTGTTGAAGATCAAGGCCCACAAATGTGATGTGAAATGGTTTTTCTCCCATGTTGTGTTTAAGAGAAAACAGGAAATGCTCGTTTTTGACAAAAATGCATTGAAATCAATGGAAACAGCAAAAGTGTATTCTTTGCGATATCTCCTCTTGTAGCAAACACAGAGAGCTCAAAATTACACAGATGTGTTGAAGACCAAGGCCCACAGATTTGATGTGAAATGTTTTTGTTCCCATGTTGCATTTAAGAGAAAACAGCAAATTCTCGTTTTAGGCCAAAATGCATTGAAACCAATGGAAACAGCAAAAGTGCATACTTTGCCATATCTACTCTTGTAGCAAACACAGAGAGCTCAAAATTATACACAATGTGTTGAAGACCAAGTCCCACAAATGTATTGTGAAATGGTTTTTCTCCCATGCTGCATTTAACATAAAACAGCAAATGCTCGTTTTAGGCCAAAATGCATTGAAACCGCAAAACTGCATGCTTTGTGATATCTCCTCTTGTAGCAAACACAGAGAGCTAAAAATTACACACAATGTGTTGAAGACCAAGGCCCACACATGAGATGAGAAATAGTTTTTCTCCAATGTAGTATTGAAGAGAAAACAGCAAAAGCTTCTTTTAGGCCAAAATGCATTGAAACCAATGAAAACAGCAAAAGAGCATACTTTGTCATATCTCCTCTTGTAGCAAACACAGACAGCTCAAAATTACACACAATGTGTTGAAGACCATGTCCCACAAATGTTATGTTAAATGGTTAATCTCCCATGTTGCGTTTAAGAGAAAAAAGCAAATGCTCGTTTTAAGCCAGGATACTTTGAAACCAATGGAAACAGCAAAAGTGCATACTTTGTGATATCTCTTGTAGCAAACACAGACAGCTCAAAATTACACACAATTTGTTGAAGGCCAAGGCCCACAAATGTGATGTGAAATGGTTTTTCTCCCATGTTGCGTTTAAGAGAAAACAGCAAATGCTCATTTTAGGCAAAAATGCATTGAAATCAAATGAAACAGCAAAAGTGCATACCTTACCATATCTCCTCTTGTAGCAAACACAGAGAGCTCAAAATGACACACAATGTGTTGAAGACCAAGGCCCACAAATATGATGAGAAATAGTTTTTCTCCCATGTTGTATTGAAGAGAAAACAGCAAAAGCTTCATTTAGGCCAAAATGCAATGAAACCAATGGAAACAGCAAAAGTGCATACTTTGTCATGATTCCTCTTGTAGCAAACACATAGAGCTCAAAATTACACACAATGCGTTGAAGACCAAGGCCCACAAATGGAATGTGAAATTGTTTTTCTCCCATGTTGCGTTTAAGAGATAACAGAAAAATCCTCGTTTTAGGCCAAACTGCATTGAAACCAATGGAAACAGCAAAAGCACATACTATACCATATCTCCTCTTGTAGCAAACACAGAGAGCTCAAAATTACATACAAAGTGTTGAAGACCAAGGCCCACAAATGTGATGTGAAATAGTTTTTCTCCCATGTTGTATTGAAGAGAATACAGCAAAAGCTTATTTTAGGCCAAAATGCATTGAAACCAATGGAAACAGCATAAACACATATTTTGTCATATCTCCTCTTGTAGCAAACACAGACAGCTCAATATTACACACAATGTGTTGAAGACCATGGCCCACAAATATGATGAGAAATAGTTTTTCTCCCATGTTGTATTGAAGAGAAAACAGCAAAAGCTTCTTTTAGGCCAAAATGCAATGAAACCAATGGAAACAGCAGAAGCACATACTTTGTCATATCTCCTCTTGTAGCAAACACAGACAGCTCAAAATTACACACAATGTGTTGAAGACCAAGGACCACAAATGGAATGTGAAATGGTTTTTATCCCATGTTGCATTTAAGAGAAAACAGCAAATGCTCGTTTTAAGCCAGAAATCATTGAAACCAAGGGAAACAGCAAAAGTGCATACTATACCATATCTCCTCTTGTAGCAAACACAGAGAGCTCAAAATTACACACAATGTGTTGAAGACAAAGGCACTCAAATGTGATGTGAAATGGTTTTTCTCCCATGTTGCGTTTGAGAGAAAACAGCAAATGCTCGTTTTAGGCCAAACTGCATTGAAATCAATGGAAACAGCAAAAGTGCATACTATACCAAATCTCCTCTTGTAGCAAACACAGAGAGCTCAAAATTACACACAATGTGTTGAAGACAAAGGCACTCAAATGTGATGTGAAATGGTTTTTCTCCCATGTTGCATTTAAAAGAAAACAGCAAATGCTCGTTTTAGGCCAAACTGAATTGAAAGCAATTGAAACAACAAAAGTGCATATTTTGTGATATCTCCTCTTGTAGCAAACACAGACAGCTCAAAATTACACACAATGTTTTGAAGACCAAGGCCCACATATGTGATGTGAAATAGTTTTTCTCCCATTTTGTGTTTAAGAGAAAACAGCAAATGGTCGTTTTAGGCAGAAATGCATTGAAACCATGGGAAACAGCAAAAGTGCATACTTTGTCATGATTCCTCTTGTAGCAAACACAGAGAGCTCAAAATTACACACAATGCGTTGAAGACCAAGGCCCACAAATGGAATGTGAAATTGTTTTTCTCCCATGTTGCGTTTAAGAGATAACATAAATATCCTCGTTTTAGGCCAAACTGCATTGAAATCAATGGAAACAGCAAAAGCGCATACTATACCATATATCCTCTTGTAGCAAACACAGAGAGCTCAAAATTACATACAATGTGTTGAAGACCAAGGCCCACAAATGTGATGTGAAATAGATTTTCTCCCATGTTGTGTTGAAGAGAATACAGCAAAAGCTTATTTTAGTCCAAAATGCATTGAAACCAATGGAAACAGCAAAAGCACATACTTTGTCATATCTCCTCTTGTAGCAAACACAGACAGCTCAAAATTACACACAATGTGTTGAAGACCATGGCCCACAAATGTGATGTGAAATGTTTTTTCTCCCATGTTGCGTTTAAGAGAAAACAGCAAATGCTCCTTTTAAGCCAGAATACATTGAAATCGATGGAAACAGCAAAAGCACATACTTTGTGATATCTCCTCTTGTAGCAAACACAGACAGCTCAAAATTACACACAATGTGTTGAAGGCCAAGGCCCACAAATGTGATTGAAATGGTATTTCTCCCATGTTGCGTTTAAGAGAAAACAGCAAATGCTGGTTTTAGGTCAAAATGCATTGAAATCAATGGAAACAGCAAAAGCGCATACTTTGTGATATCTCCTCTTGTAGCAAAAACAGAAAGCTCAAATTACACAAAATGTGTTGCAGACCAAGGGCCCACAAATGTGATGTGAAATGTTTTTTCTCCCATGTTACGTTTTAAGTGAAACAGCAAATGCTCGTTTTAGGCCAAATTGCATTGAAACCAATGGAAACAGCAAAAGTGCATGCTTTGTGATATCTCCTCTTGTAGCAAACACAGACAGCTCAAAATTACACAGAATGTGTTGAAGACCAAGGCCCACAAATATGATGAGAAATAGTTTTTCTCCCATGTTGTATTGAAGAGAAAACAGCAAAAGCTTCATTTAGGCCAAAATGCAATGAAACCAATGGAAACAGCAAAAGTGCATACTTTGTCATGATTCCTCTTGTAGCAAACACATAGAGCTCAAAATTACACACAATGCGTTGAAGACCAAGGCCCACAAATGGAATGTGAAATTGTTTTTCTCCCATGTTGCATTTAAGAGATAACAGAAAAATCCTCGTTTTAGGCCAAACTGCATTGAAATCAATGGAAACAGCAAAAGCGCATACTATACCATATCTCCTCTTGTAGCAAACACAGAGAGCTCAAAATTACATACAAAGTGTTGAAGACCAAGGCCCACAAATGTGATGTGAAATAGTTTTTCTCCCATGTTGTATTGAAGAGAATACAGAAAAAGCTAATTTTAGGCCAAAATGCATTGAAACCAATGGAAACAGCATAAACACATACTTTTCATATCTCCTCTTGTAGCAAACACAGACAGCTCAAAATTACACACAATGTGTTGAAGACCATGGCCCACAAATATGATGAGAAATAGTTTTTCTCCCATGTTGTATTGAAGTGAAAACAGCAAAAGCTTCTTTTAGGCCAAAATGCAATGAAACCAATGGAAACAGCAGAAGCACATACTTTGTCATATCTCCTCTTGTAGGAAACACAGACAGCTCAAAATTACACACAATGTGTTGAAGACCAAGGACCACAAATGGAATGTGAAATGGTTTTTATCCCATGTTGCATTTAAGAGAAAACAGCAAATGCTCGTTTTAAGCCAGAAATCATTGAAACCAATGGAAACAGCAAAAGTGCATACTATACCATATCTCCTCTTGTAGCAAACACAGAGAGCTCAAAATTACACACAATGTGTTGAAGACAAAGGCACTCAAATGTGATGTGAAATGGTTTTTCTCCCATGTTGCGTTTAAGAGAAAACAGCAAATGCTCGTTTTAGGCCAAACTGCATTGAAATCAATGGAAACAGCAAAAGTGCATACTATACCATATCTCCTCTTGTAGCAAACATAGAGAGCTCAAAATTACACACAATGTGTTGAAGACAACGGCACTCAAATGTGATGTGAAATGGTTTTTCTCCCATGTTGCATTTAAAAGAAAACAGCAAATGCTCGTTTTAGGCCAAACTGAATTGAAAGCAATTGAAACAACAAAAGTGCATATTTTGTGATATCTCCTCTTGTAGCAAACACAGACAGCTCAAAATTACACACAATGTTTTGAAGACCAAGGCCCACATATGTGATGTGAAATAGTTTTTCTCCCATTTTGTGTTTAAGAGAAAACAGCAAATGGTCGTTTTAGGCAAAAATGCATTGAAACCATGGGAAACAGCAAAAGTGCATACTTTGTCATGATTCCTCTTGTAGCAAACACAGAGAGCTCAAAATTACACACAATGCGTTGAAGACCAAGGCCCACAAATGGAATGTGAAATTGTTTTTCTCCCATGTTGCGTTTAAGAGATAACATAAAAATCCTCGTTTTAGGCCAAACTGCATTGAAATCAATGGAAACAGCAAAAGTGCATACTATACCATATATCCTCTTGTAGCAAACACAGAGAACTCAAAATTACATACAATGTGTTGAAGACCAAGGCCCACAAATGTGATGTGAAATAGTTTTTCTCCCATGTTGTGTTGAAGAGAATACAGCAAAAGCTTATTTTAGTCCAAAATGCATTGAAACCAATGGAAACAGCAAAAGCACATACTTTGTCATATCTCCTCTTGTAGCAAACACAGACAGCTCAAAATTACACACAATGTGTTGAAGGCCAAGTCCCACAAATTTGATGTAAAATAGTTTTTCTCCCATTTTGTGTTTAAGAGAAAACAGCAAATGGTCGTTTTAGGCAAAAATGCATTGAAACCATGGGAAACAGCAAAAGTGCATACTTTGTCATGATTCCTCTTGTAGCAAACACAGAGAGCTCAAAATTACACACAATGCGTTGAAGACCAAGGCCCACAAATGGAATGTGAAATTGTTTTTCTCCCATTTTGCGTTTAAGAGATAACAGAAAAATCCTCGTTTTAGGCCAAACTGCATTGAAATCAATGGAAACAGCAAAAGCGCATACTATACCATATCTCCTCTTGTAGCAAACACAGAGAGCTCAAAATTACATACAAAGTGTTGAAGACCAAGGCCCACAAATGTGATGTGAAATAGTTTTTCTCCCATGTTGTATTGAAGAGAATACAGAAAAAGCTAATTTTAGGCCAAAATGCATTGAAACCAATGGAAACAGCATAAACACATACTTTTCATATCTCCTCTTGTAGCAAACACAGACAGCTCAAAATTACACACAATGTGTTGAAGACCATGGCCCACAAATATGATGAGAAATAGTTTTTCTCCCATGTTGTATTGAAGAGAAAACAGCAAAAGCTTCTTTTAGGCCAAAATGCAATGAAACCAATGGAAACAGCAGAAGCACATACTTTGTCATATCTCCTCTTGTAGCAAACACAGACAGCTCAAAATTACACACAATGTGTTGAAGACCAAGGACCACAAATGGAATGTGAAATGGTTTTTATCCCATGTTGCATTTAAGAGAAAACAGCAAATGCTCGTTTTAAGCCAGAAATCATTGAAACCAATGGAAACAGCAAAAGTGCATACTATACATATCTCCTCTTGTAGCAAACACAGAGAGCTCAAAATTACACACAATGTGTTGAAGACAAAGGCACTCAAATGTGATGTGAAATGGTTTTTCTCCCATGTTGCGTTTAAGAGAAAACAGCAAATGCTCGTTTTAGGCCAAACTGCATTGAAATCAATGGAAACAGCAAAAGTGCATACTATACCATATCTCCTCTTGTAGCAAACATAGAGAGCTCAAAATTACACACAATGTGTTGAAGACAACGGCACTCAAATGTGATGTGAAATGGTTTTTCTCCCATGTTGCATTTAAAAGAAAACAGCAAATGCTCGTTTTAGGCCAAACTGAATTGAAATCAATTGAAACAACAAAAGTGCATATTTTGTGATATCTCCTCTTGTAGCAAACACAGACAGCTCAAAATTACACACAATGTTTTGAAGACCAAGGCCCACATATGTGATGTGAAATAGTTTTTCTCCCATTTTGTGTTTAAGAGAAAACAGCAAATGGTCGTTTTAGGCAGAAATGCATTGAAACCATGGGAAACAGCAAAAGTGCATACTTTGTCATGATTCCTCTTGTAGCAAACACAGAGAGCTCAAAATTACACACAATGCGTTGAAGACCAAGGCCCACAAATGGAATGTGAAATTGTTTTTCTCCCATGTTGCGTTTAAGAGATAACATAAAAATCCTCGTTTTAGGCCAAACTGCATTGAAATCAATGGAAACAGCAAAAGTGCATACTATACCATATATCCTCTTGTAGCAAACACAGAGAACTCAAAATTACATACAATGTGTTGAAGACCAAGGCCCACAAATGTGATGTGAAATAGTTTTTCTCCCATGTTGTGTTGAAGAGAATACAGCAAAAGCTTATTTTAGTCCAAAATGCATTGAAACCAATGGAAACAGCAAAAGCACATACTTTGTCATATCTCCTCTTGTAGCAAACACAGACAGCTCGAAATTACACACAATGTGTTGAAGGCCAAGGCCCACAAATGTGATTGAAATGGTATTTCTCCCATGTTGCGTTTAAGAGAAAACAGCAAATGCTGGTTTTAGGTCAAAATGCATTGAAATCAATGGAAACAGCAAAAGCGCATACTTTGTGATATCTCCTCTTGTAGCAAAAACAGAAAGCTCAAATTACACAAAATGTGTTGCAGACCAAGGGCCCACAAATGTGATGTGAAATGTTTTTTCTCCCATGTTGCGTTTTAAGTGAAACAGCAAATGCTCGTTTTAGGCCAAATTGCATTGAATCCAATAGAAACAGCAAAAGTGCATGCTTTGTGATATCTCCTCTTGTAGCAAACACAGACAGCTCAAAATTACACACAATGTGTTGAAGACCAATGCCCACAAATATGATGAGAAATAGTTTTTCTCCCATGTTGTATTGAAGAGAAAACAGCAAAAGCTTCATTTAGGCCAAAATGCAATGAAACCAATGGAAACAGCAAAAGTGCATACTTTGTCATGATTCCTCTTGTAGCAAACACATACAGCTCAAAATTACACACAATGCGTTGAAGACCAAGGCCCACAAATGGAATGTGAAATTGTTTTTCTCCCATGTTGCGTTTAAGAGATAACAGAAAAATCCTCGTTTTAGGCCAAACTGCATTGAAATCAGTGGAAACAGCAAAAGCGCATACTATACCATATCTCCTCTTGTAGCAAACACAGACAGCTCAAAATTACACACAATGTGTTGAAGGCCAAGGCCCACAAATGTGATTGAAATGGTATTTCTCCCATGTTGCGTTTAAGAGAAAACAGCAAATGCTGGTTTTAGGTCAAAATGCATTGAAATCAATGGAAACAGCAAAAGCGGATACTTTGTGATATCTCCTCTTGTAGCAAAAACAGAAAGCTCAAATTACACAAAATGTGTTGCAGACCAAGGGCCCACAAATGTGATGTGAAATGTTTTTTCTCCCATGTTGCGTTTTAAGTGAAACAGCAAATGCTCGTTTTAGGCCAAATTGCATTGAAACCAATGGAAACAGCAAAAGTGCATGCTTTGTGATATCTCCTCTTATAGCAAACACAGACAGCTCAAAATTACACACAATGTGTTGAAGACCAAGGCCCACAAATGTGATGTGAAATAGTTCTTCTCCCATGTTGTATTAAAGAGAAAACAGCAAAAGTTTCTTTTAGGCCAAAATGCATTGAAACCAATGGAAACAGTAAAAGTGCATACTTTGTCATGTCTCCTCTTGTAGCAAACACAGAGAGCTCAAAATTACACACAATGTGTTGAAGACCAAGGCCCACAAATGGAATGTGAAATTGTTTTTCTCCCATGTTGTGTTTAAGAGAAAACAGCAAATGCTCGTTTAAGGCTAAAATGCATTGAAATCAATGGAAACATCAAAATCGCATTTTTTGTGATATCTCCTCTTGTAGCAAACACAGACAGCTCAAAATTACACAGACTTGTTGAAGACCAAGGCCCACAAATGTGATGTGAATTAGTTTTTCTCCCATGTTGCATTTAAGAGAATGCAACATGGGAGAATGCTCGTTTTAAGGCAGAATACATTGAAACCAATGGAAACAGCAAAAGCGTATACTTTGTGATATCTCTTGTAGCAAACACAGACAGCTTAAAATTACACACAATGTGTTGAAGACTAGGCCCACAAATGTGATGTGAAATGGTTTTTCTCCCATGTTGCGTTTAAGGTAAAACAGCAAATGCTGGTTTTAGGCCTAAATGCATTGAAATCAATGGAAACAGCAAAAGTGCATACTTTGTGATATCTCCTCTTGTAGCAAACACAGAAAGCCCAAATAACACAAAATGTGTTGCAGACCAAGGCCCACAAATGTGATGTGAAATGGTTTTTCTCCCATGTTGTGTTTAAGAGAAAACAGCAAATGCTCATTTTAGGCCAAAATGCATTGAAACCAATGGAAAAAGCAAAAGTGCATGCTTTGCCATATCTCCTCTTGTAGCAAACAGAGATAGCTCAAAATTACACACAATGTGTAGAAGACCAAGGCCCACAAATGTGATGTGAAATGGTTTTTCTCCCATGTTGCATTTAAGTGAAAACAGTAAATGCTCGTTTTAGGCCAAAATGCATTGAAATCAATTGAAACAGCAAAAGTGCATACTTTGCCATATCTCCTCTTGTAGCAAACACAGACAGCTCAAAATTACACACAATGTGTTGAAGACCAAGGCCCACAAATGTGATGAGAAATAGTTTTTCTCCCATGTTGAATTGAAGAGAAAACAGCAAAAGCTTCTTTTAGGACAAAATGCATTGAAACCATTGGAAACAGCAAAAGCGCATACTTTGTCATATCTCCTCTTGTAGCAAACACAGACAGCTTAAAATTACAAAAAATGTGTTGTAGACCATGGCCCACAAATGTGATGTTAAATGGTTTTTCTCCCATGTTGCATTTAAGAGAATGCAACATGGGAGAATGCTTGTTTTAAGGCAGAATACATTTAAACCAATGGAAACAGCAAAAGCACATACTTTGTGATATCTCCTCTTGTAGCAAACAGAGATAGCTCAAAATTACACACAATGTGTAGAAGACTAATGCCCAAAAATGTGATGTGAAATGGTTTTTCTCCCATGTTGCATTTAAGAGAAAACAGCAAATGCTCGTTTTAGGCCAAAATGCATTGAAATCATTTGAAACAGCAAAAGTGCATACTTTTCCATATCTCCTCTTGTAGCAAACACAGAGAGCTCAAAATTGCACACAATGTGTAGAAGACCAAGGACCACAAATGTGATTTGAAATAGTTTTTCTCCCATGTTGTATTGAAGAGAAAACAGCAAAAGTTTCTTTTAGGCCAAAATGCATTGAAACCAACGGAAACAGCAAAAGCGCATACTTTGTCATGATTCCTCTTGTAGCAAACACAGAGAGCTCAAAATTACACACAATGTGTTGAAGACAAAGGCCCACAAATGGAATGTGAAATTGTTTTTCTCCCATGTTGCGTTTAAGAGAAAACAGCAAATGCTCGTTTTAGGCCAAACTGCATTGAAATCAATGGAAACAGCAAAAGCGCATACTATAGCATATCTCCTCTTGTAGCAAACACAAAGAGCTCAATATTACACACAATGTGTTGAAGACCAAGGCCCACAAATGGAATGTGAAATTGTTTTTCTCCCATGTTGCATTTAAGAGAAAACAGCAAATGCTCGTTTTATGCCAAAATGCATTGAAACCAATGGAAACAGCAAAAGTGCATACTTTGCAATATCTCCTCTTGTAGCAAACACAGACAGCTCAAAATGACACAGATGTGTTGAAGACCAAGGCCCACAAATGTGTTGTGAAAAGTTTTTTTCCCTTGTTGCATTTAAGAGAAAACAGCAAATGCTCATTTTAGGCCAAACTGCATTGAAACCAATGGAAACAGCAAAAGTGCATACTTTGCCATATCTCCTCTTGTAGCAAACACAGACAGCTCAAAATTATACACAATGTGTTGAAGACCAAGGCCCACAAATGTGATGTGAAATGGTTTTTCTCCCATGTTGCGTTTTAAGTGAAACAGCAAATGCTCGTTTTAGGCCAAAATGCATTGAAACCAATGGAAACAACAAAAGTGCATACTTTGCCATATCTCCTCTTGTAGCAAACACAGAGAGCTCAAAATTACACACAATGTGTTGAAGACCAAGGCCCACAAATGTGATGAGAAATAGTTTTTCTCCCATGTTGAATTGAAGAGAAAACAGCAAAAGCTTCTTTTAGGACAAAATGCATTGAAACCATTGGAAACAGCAAAAGGGCATACTTTGTCATATCTCCTCTTGTAGCAAACACAGACAGCTCAAAATTACAAAAAATGTGTTGCAGACCATGGCCCACAAATGTGATGTGAAATGGTTTTTCTCCCATGTTGCATTTAAGAGAATGCAACATGGGAGAATGCTCGTTTTAAGGCAGAATACATTGAAACCAATGGAAACAGCAAAAGCGCATACTTTGTGATATCTCTTGTAGCAAACACAGACAGCTTAAAATTACACACAATGTGTTGAAGACTAGGCCCACAAATGTGATATGAAATGGTTTTTCTCCCATGTTGCGTTTAAGGTAAAACAGCAAATGCTCGTTTTTGGCCTGAATGCATTGAAATCAATGGAAACAGCAAAAGCGCATACTTTGCCATATCTCCTCTTGTAGCAAACACAGAAAGCCCAAATAACACAAAATGTGTTGCAGACCAAGGCCCACAAATGTGATGTGAAATGGTTTTTCTCCCATGTTGTGTTTAAGAGAAAACAGCAAATGCTCATTTTAGGCCAAAATGCATTGAAACCAATGGAAAAAGCAAAAGTGCATACTTTGCCATATATCCTCTTGTAGCAAACAGAGATAGCTCAAAATTACACACAATGTGTAGAAAACCAAGGCCCACAAATGTGATGTGAAATGGTTTTTCTCCCATGTTGCATTTAAGAGAAAACAGCAAATGCTCGTTTTAGGCCAAAATGCATTGAAATCAATTGAAACAGCAAAAGTGCATACTTTGCCATATCTCCTCTTGTAGCAAACACAGAGAGCTCAAAATTACACACAATGTGTTGAAGACCAAGGCCCACAGATGTGATGTGAAATGGTTTTTCTCCCATGTTGTGTTTAAGAGAAAACAGCAAATGCTCATTTTAGGCCAAAATGCATTGAAACCAACGGAAACAGCAAAAGCGCATACTTTGTCATGACTCCTCTTGTAGCAAACACAGAGAGCTCAATATTACACACAATATGTTGAAGACCAAGGCCCACAAAAGGAATGTGAAATTGTTTTTCTCCCATGTTGCGTTTAAGAGAAAACAGCAAATGCTCCTTTTAAGCCAGAACACATTGAAACCAATGGAAACAGCAAAAGCGCATACTTTGTGATATCTCCTCTTGTAGCAAACACAAACAGCTCAAAACTACACACAATTTGTTGAAGGCCAAGGCCCACAAATGTGATGTGAAATGGTTTTTCTCCCATGTGGCGTTTAAGAGAAAACAGCAAATGCTGGTTTTAGGCCAAAATGCATTGAAATCAATGGAAACAGCAAAAGCGCATATTTTGTGATATCTCCTCTTGTAGCAAACACAGAAAGATCAAATTACACAAAATGTGTTGCAGACCAAGGCCCACAAATGTGGTGTGAAATGGTTTTTCTCCCATGTTGCGTTTAAGAGAAAACAGTAAATGCTCGTTTTAGGCCAAAATGCATTGAAATCAATTGAAACAGCAAAAAGTGCATACTTTGCCATAACTCCTCTTGTAGCAAACACAGAGAGCTCAAAATTGCACACAATGTGTAGAAGACCAAGGCCCACAAATGTGTATTGAAATAGTTTTTCTCCCATGTTGTATTGAAGAGAAAACATCAAAATTTTGTTTTAGGCCAAAAATGCATTGAAACCAACGGAAACAGCAAAAGCGCATACTTTGTCATGATTCCTCTTGTAGCAAACACAGAGAGCTCAAAATTACACACAATGTGTTGAAGACCAAGGCCCACAAATGGAATGTGAAATTGTTTTTCTCCCATTTTGCGTTTAAGTGAAAACAGCAAATGCTCGTTTTAGGCCAAACTGCATTGAAATCAATGGAAACAGCAAAAGCGCATACTATACCATATCTTCTCTTGTAGCAAACACAAAGTGCTCAATATTACACACAATGTGTTGAAGACCAAGGCCCACAAATGGAATGTGAAATTGTTTTTCTCCCATGTTGCATTTAAGAGAAAACAGCAAATGCTCGCTTTAGGTCAAAATGCATTGAAACCAATGGAAACAGCAAAAGTGCATACTTTGCAATATCTCCTCTTGTAGCAAACACAGACAGCTCAAAATTACACAGATGTGTTGAAGACCAAGGCCCACAAATGTGATGTGAAATGTTTTTTTCCCTTGTTGCATTTAAGAGAAAACAGCAAATGCTCATTTTAGGCCAAAATGCATTGAAACCAATGGAAACAGCAAAAGTGCATACTTTGCCATATCTCCTCTTGTAGCAAACACAGACAGCTCAAAATTACACACAATGTGTTGAAGACCAATGCCCACAAATGTGATGTGAAATGGTTTTTCTCCCACGTTGCATTTTAAGTGAAACAGCAAATGCTCGTTTTAGGCCAAAATGCATTGAAACCAATGGAAACAGCAAAAGTGCATGCTTTGTGAAATCTCCTCTTGTAGCAAACACAGACAGCTCAAAATTACACACAATGTGTTGAAGACCAAGGCCCACAAATGTGATGTGAAATAGTTCTTCTCCCATGTTGTATTAAAGAGAAAACAGCAAAAGTTTCTTTTAGGCCAAAATGCATTGAAACCAATGGAAACAGCAAAAGTGCATACTTTGTCATGTCTCCTCTTGAAGCAAACACAGAGAGCTCAAAATTACACACAATGTGTTGAAGACCAAGGCCCACAAATGGAATGTGAAATTGTTTTTCTCCCATCTTGCGTTTAAGAGAAAACAGCAAATGCTCGTTTTAGGCCAAAATGCATTGAAATCAATAGAAACAGCAAAAGCGCATACTTTGTGATATCTCCTCTTGTAGCAAACACAGAAAGCTCAAATTACACAAAATGTGTTGCAGACCAAGGCCCACAAATGTGATGTGAAATGGTTTTTCTCCCATGTTGCATTTAAGAGAAAACAGCAAATGCTCGTTTTTGGCCTAAATGCATTGAAATCAATGGAAACAGCAAAAACGCATACTTTGTGATATCTCCTCTTGTAGCAAACACAGAAAGCCCAAATAACACACAATGCTTTGAAGACCAAGGCCCACATATGTGATGTGAAATAGTTTTTCTCCCATTTTGTGTTTAAGAGAAAACAGCAAATGCTCATTTTAGGCCAAAATGCATTGAAACCAATGGAAACAGCAAAAGTGCATACTTTGCCATATCTCCTCTTGTAGCAAACACAGACAGCTCAAAATTACACACAATGTGTTGAAGACCAATGCCCACAAATGTGATGTGAAATGGTTTTTCTCCCACGTTGCATTTTAAGTGAAACAGCAAATGCTCGTTTTAGGCCAAAATGCATTGAAACCAATGGAAACAGCAAAAGTGCATGCTTTGTGAAATCTCCTCTTGTAGCAAACACAGACAGCTCAAAATTACACACAATGTGTTGAAGACCAAGGCCCACAAATGTGATGTGAAATAGTTCTTCTCCCATGTTGTATTAAAGAGAAAACAGCAAAAGTTTCTTTTAGGCCAAAATGCATTGAAACCAATGGAAACAGCAAAAGTGCATACTTTGTCATGTCTCCTCTTGAAGCAAACACAGAGAGCTCAAAATTACACACAATGTGTTGAAGACCAAGGCCCACAAATGGAATGTGAAATTGTTTTTCTCCCATCTTGCGTTTAAGAGAAAACAGCAAATGCTCGTTTTAGGCCAAAATGCATTGAAATCAATAGAAACAGCAAAAGCGCATACTTTGTGATATCTCCTCTTGTAGCAAACACAGAAAGCTCAAATTACACAAAATGTGTTGCAGACCAAGGCCCACAAATGTGATGTGAAATGGTTTTTCTCCCATGTTGCATTTAAGAGAAAACAGCAAATGCTCGTTTTTGGCCTAAATGCATTGAAATCAATGGAAACAGCAAAAACGCATACTTTGTGATATCTCCTCTTGTAGCAAACACAGAAAGCCCAAATAACACACAATGCTTTGAAGACCAAGGCCCACATATGTGATGTGAAATAGTTTTTCTCCCATTTTGTGTTTAAGAGAAAACAGCAAATGCTCATTTTAGGCCAAAATGCATTGAAACCAATGGAAACAGCAAAAGTGCATACTTTGCCATATATCCTCTTGTAGCAAACAGAGATAGCTCAAAATTACACACAATGTGTTGAAGACCAAGGCCCACAAATGGAATGTGAAATTGTTTTTCTCCCATGTTGCGTTTAAGAGAAAACAGCAAATGCTCGTTTTAGGCCAAACTGCATTGAAATCAATGGAAACAGCAAAAGCGCATACTATACCATATCTCCTCTTGTAGCAAACACAAAGAGCTCAATATTACACACAATGTGTTGAAGACCAAGGCCCACAAATGGAATGTGAAATTGTTTTTCTCGCATGTTGCATTTAAGAGAAAACAGCAAATGCTCGTTTTAGGCCAAAATGCATTGAAACCAATGGAAACAGCAAAAGTGCATACTTTGCAATATCTCCTCTTGTAGCAAACACAGACAGCTCAAAATGACACAGATGTGTTGAAGACCAAGGCCCACAAATGTGATGTGAAATGTTTTTTTCCCTTGTTGCATTTAAGAGAAAACAGCAAATGCTCATTTTAGGCCAAAATGCATTGAAACCAATGGAAACAGCAAAAGTGCATACTTTGCCATATCTCCTCTTGTAGCAAACACAGACAGCTCAAAATTACACACAATGTGTTGAAGACCAAGGCCCACAAATGTGATGTGAAATGGTTTTTCTCCCATGTAGCATTTTAAGTGAAACAGCAAATGCTCGTTTTAGGCCAAAATGCATTGAAACCAATGGAAACAGCAAAAGTGCTTGCTTTGTGATATCTCCTCTTGTAGCAAACACAGACAGCTCAAAATTACACACAATGTGTTGAAGACCAAGGCCCACAAATGTGATGTGAAATAGTTCTTCTCCCATGTTGTATTAAAGTGAAAACAGCAAAAGTTTCTTTTAGGCCAAAATGCATTGAAACCAATGGAAACAGCAAAAGTGCATACTTTGCAATATCTCCTCTTGTAGCAAACACAGACAGCTCAAAATGACACAGATGTGTTGAAGACCAAGGCCCACAAATGTGATGTGAAATGTTTTTTTCCCTTGTTGCATTTAAGAGAAAACAGCAAATGCTCATTTTAGGCCAAAATGCAATGAAACCAATGGAAACAGCAAAAGTGCATTCTTTGCCATATCTCCTTTTGTAGCAAACACAGACAGCTCAAAATTACACACAATGTGTTGAAGACCAAGGCCCACAAATGTGATGTGAAATGATTTTTCTCCCATGTTGCGTTTTAAGTGAAACAGCAAATGCTCGTTTTAGGCCAAAATGCATTGAAACCAATGGAAACAACAAAAGTGCATACTTTGCCATATCTCCTCTTGTAGCAAACACAGAGAGCTCAAAATTACACACAATGTGTTGAAGACCAAGGCCCACAAATGTGATGAGAAATAGTTTTTCTCCCATGTTGAATTGAAGAGAAAACAGCAAAAGCTTCTATTAGGACAAAATGCATTGAAACCATTGGAAACAGCAAAAGCGCATACTTTGTCATATCTCCTCTTGTAGCAAACACAGACAGCTCAAAATTACAAAAAATGTGTTGTAGACCATGGCCCACAAATGTGATGTGAAATGGTTTTTCTCCCATGTTGCATTTAAGAGAATGCAACATGGGAGAATGCTCGTTTTAAGGCAGAATACATTGAAACCAATGGAAACAGCTAAAGCGCATACTTTGTGATATCTCTTGTAGCAAACACAGACAGCTTAAAATTACACACAATGTGTTGAAGACTAGGCCCACAAATGTGATGTGAAATGGTTTTTCTCCCATGTTGCGTTTAAGGTAAAACAGCAAATGCTCGTTTTTGGCCTAAATGCATTGAAATCAATGGAAACAGCAAAAGCGCATACTTTGTGATATCTCCTCTTGTAGCAAACACAGAAAGGCCAAATAACACAAAATGTGTTGCAGACCAAGGCCCACAAATGGAATGTGAAATTGTTTTTCTCCCATGTTGCGTTTAAGAGAAAACAGCAAATGCTCCTTTTAAGCCAGAACACATTGAAACCAATGGAAACAGCAAAAGCGCATACTTTGTGATATTTCCTCTTTTAGCAAACACAGACAGCTCAAGACTACACACAATTTGTTGAAGGCCAAGGCCCACAAATGTGATGTGAAATGGTTTTTCTCCCATGTGGCGTTTAAGAGAAAACAGCAAATGCTGGTTTTAGGCCAAAATGCATTGAAATCAATGGAAACAGCAAAAGCGCATACTTTGTGATATCTCCTCTTGTAGCAAACACAGAAAGCTAAAATTACACAAAATGTGTTGCAGACCAAGGCCCACAAATGTGATGTGAAATGGTTTTTCTCCCATGTTGTGTTTAAGAGAAAACAGCAAATGCTCATTTTAGGCCAAAATGCATTGAAACCAATGGAAACAGCAAAAGTGCATACTTTGCCATATCTCCTCTTGTAGCAAACAGAGATAGCCCAAAATTACACACAATGTGTTGAAGACTAAGGCCCACAAATGTGATGTGAAATGGTTTTTCTCCCATGTTGCATTTAAGAGAAAACAGCAAATGCTCGTTTTAAGCCAAAATGCATTGAAATCAATTGAAACAGCAAAAGTGCATACTTTGCCATATCTCCTCTTGTAGCAAACACAGAGAGCTCAAAATTGCACACAATGTGTTGAAGACCAAGGCCCACAAATGTGTTTTGAAATAGTTTTTCTCCCATGTTGTATTGAAGAAAAAACAGCAAAATTTTGTTTTAGGCCAAAATGCATTGAAACCAACGGAAACAGCAAAAGCGCATACTTTGTCATGATTCCTCTTGTAGCAAACACAGAGAGCTCAAAATTACACACAATGTGTTGAAGACCAAGGCCCACAAATGGAATGTGAAATTGTTTTTCTCCCATGTTGCGTTTAAGAGAAAACAGCAAATGCTCGTTTTAGGCCAAACTGCATTGAAATCAATGGAAACAGCAAAAGCGCATACTATACCATATCTCCTCTTGTAGCAAACACAAAGAGCTCAATATTACACACAATGTGTTGAAGACCAAGGCCCACAAATGTGATGTGAATTTGTTTTTCTCCCATGTTGAATTGAAGAGAAAACAGCAAAAGCTTCTTTTAGGACAAAATGCATTGAAACCATTGGAAACAGCAAAAGCGCATACTTTGTCATATCTCCTCTTGTAGCAAACACAGACAGCTTAAAATTACAAAAAATGTGTTGTAGACCATGGCCCACAAATGTGATGTTAAATGGTTTTTCTCCCATGTTGCATTTAAGAGAATGCAACATGGGAGAATGCTCGTTTTAAGGCAGAATACATTTAAACCAATGGAAACAGCAAAAGCGCATACTTTGTGATATCTCTTGTAGCAAACACAGACAGCTTAATATTACACACAATGTGTTGAAGACTAGGCCCACAAATGTGATGTGAAATGGTTTTTCTCCCATGTTGCGTTTAAGGTAAAACAGCAACATGGGAGAAAATTTGGCCTAAATGCATTGAAATCAATGGAAACAGCAAAAACGCATACTTTGTGATATCTCTTGTAGCAAACACAGAAAGCCCAAATAACACACAATGCTTTGAAGACCAAGGCCCACATATGTGATGTGAAATAGTTTTTCTCCCATTTTGTGTTTAAGAGAAAACAGCAAATGCTCATTTTAGGCCAAAATGCATTGAAACCAATGGAAACAGCAAAAGTGCATACTTTGCCATATATCCTCTTGTAGCAAACAGAGATAGCTCAAAATTACACACAATGTGTTGAAGACCAAGGCCCACAAATGGAATGTGAAATTGTTTTTCTCCCATGTTGCGTTTAAGAGAAAACAGCAAATGCTCGTTTTAGGCCAAACTGCATTGAAATCAATGGAAACAGCAAAAGTGCATACTATACCATATCTCCTCTTGTAGCAAACACAAAGAGCTCAATATTACACACAATGTGTTGAAGACCAAGGCCCACAAATGGAATGTGAAATTGTTTTTCTCGCATGTTGCATTTAAGAGAAAACAGCAAATGCTCGTTTTAGGCCAAAATGCATTGAAACCAATGGAAACAGCAAAAGTGCATACTTTGCAATATCTCCTCTTGTAGCAAACACAGACAGCTCAAAATGACACAGATGTGTTGAAGACCAAGGCCCACAAATGTGATGTGAAATGTTTTTTTCCCTTGTTGCATTTAAGAGAAAACAGCAAATGCTCATTTTAGGCCAAAATGCATTGAAACCAATGGAAACAGCAAAAGTGCATACTTTGCCATATCTCCTCTTGTAGCAAACACAGACAGCTCAAAATTACACTCAATGTGTTGAAGACCAAGGCCCACAAATGTGATGTGAAATGGTTTTTCTCCCATGTAGCATTTTAAGTGAAACAGCAAATGCTCGTTTTAGGCCAAAATGCATTGAAACCAATGGAAACAACAAAAGTGCATACTTTGCCATATCTCCTCTTGTAGCAAACACAGAGAGCTCAAAATTACACACAATGTGTTGAAGACCAAGGCCCACAAATGTGATGAGAAATAGTTTTTCTCCCATGTTGAATTCAAGAGAAAACAGCAAAAGCTTCTTTTAGGACAAAATGCATTGAAACCATTGGAAACAGCAAAAGCGCATACTTTGTCATATCTCCTCTTGTAGCAAACACAGACAGCTCAAAATTACAAAAAATGTGTTGTAGACCATGGCCCACAAATGTGATGTGAAATGGTTTTTCTCCCATGTTGCATTTAAGAGAATGCAACATGGGAGAATGCTTGTTTTAAGGCAGAATACATTGAAACCAATGGAAACAGCAAAAGCGCATACTTTGTGATATCTCTTGTAGCAAACACAGACAGCTTAAAATTACACACAATGTGTTGAAGACTAGGCCCACAAATGTGATGTGAAATGGTTTTTCTCCCATGTTGCGTTTAAGGTAAAACAGCAAATGCTCGTTTTTTGCCTAAATGCATTGAAATCAATGGCAACAGCAAAAGCGCATACTTTGTGATATCTCCTCTTGTAGCAAACACAGAAAGGCCAAATAACACAAAATGTGTTGCAGACCAAGGCCCACAAATGGAATGTGAAATTGTTTTTCTCCCATGTTGCGTTTAAGAGAAAACAGCAAATGCTCCTTTTAAGCCAGAACACATTGAAACCAATGGAAACAGCAAAAGCGCATACTTTGTGATATTTCCTCTTTTAGCAAACACAGACAGCTCAAGACTACACACAATTTGTTGAAGGCCAAGGCCCACAAATGTGATGTGAAATGGTTTTTCTCCCATGTGGCGTTTAAGAGAAAACAGCAAATGCTGGTTTTAGGCCAAAATGCATTGAAATCAATGGAAACAGCAAAAGCGCATACTTTGCCATATCTCCTCTTGTAGCAAACAGAGATAGCCCAAAATTACACACAATGTGTTGAAGACTAAGGCCCACAAATGTGATGTGAAATGGTTTTTCTCCCATGTTGCATTTAAGAGACAACAGCAAATGCTCGTTTTAGGCCAAAATGCATTGAAATCAATTGAAACAGCAAAAGTGCATACTTTGCCATATCTCCTCTTGTAGCAAACACAGAGAGCTCAAAATTGCACACAATGTGTAGAAGACCAAGGCCCACAAATGTGTTTTGAAATAGTTTTTCTCCCATGTTGTATTGAAGAAAAAACAGCAAAATTTTGTTTTAGGCCAAAATGCATTGAAACCAACGGAAACAGCAAAAGCGCATACTTTGTCATGATTCCTCTTGTAGCAAACACAGAGAGCTCAAATTACACAAAATGTGTTGCAGACCAAGGCCCACAAATGTGATGCGAAATGGTTTTTCTCCCATGTTGTGTTTAAGAGAAAACAGCAAATGCTCATTTTAGGCCAAAATGCATTGAAACCAATGGAAACAGCAAAAGTGCATACTTTGCCATATCTCCTCTTGTAGCAAACAGAGATAGCCCAAAATTACACACAATGTGTTGAAGACTAAGGCCCACAAATGTGATGTGAAATGGTTTTTGTCCCATGTTGCATTTAAGAGAAAACAGCAAATTCTCGTTTTAGGCCAAAATGCATTGAAATCAATTGAAACAGCAAAAGTGCATACTTTGCCATATCTCCTCTTGTAGCAAACACAGAGAGCTCAAAATTGCACACAATGTGTAGAAGACCAAGGCCCACAAATGTGTTTTGAAATAGTTTTTCTCCCATGTTGTATTGAAGAAAAAACAGCAAAATTTTGTTTTAGGCCAAAATGCATTGAAACCAAAGGAAACAGCAAAAGCGCATACTTTGTCATGATTCCTCTTGTAGCAAACACAGAGAGCTCAAAATTACACACAATGTGTTGAAGACCAAGGCCCACAAATGGAATGTGAAATTGTTTTTCTCCCATGTTGCGTTTAAGAGAAAACAGCAAATGCTCGTTTTAGGCCAAACTGCATTGAAATCAATGGAAACAGCAAAAGCGCATACTATACCATATCTCCTCTTGTAGCAAACACAAAGAGCTCAATATTACACACAATGTGTTGAAGACCAAGGCCCACAAATGGAATGTGAAATTGTTTTTCTCCCATGTTGCATTTAAGAGAAAACAGCAAATGCTCGTTTTAGGCCATAATGCATTGAAATCAAATGAAACAGCAAAAGTGCATACTTTGCCATATCTCCTCTTGTAGCAAACACAGAGAGCTCAAAATTACACTCAATGTGTTGAAGACCAAGGCCCACAAATGTGATGAGAAATAGTTTTTCTCCCATGTTGAATTGAAGAGAAAACAGCAAAAGCTTCTTTTAGGACAAAATGCATTGAAACTATTGGAAACAGCAAAAGCGCATACTTTGTCATATCTCCTCTTGTAGCAAACACAGACAGCTTAAAATTACAAAAAATGTGTTGTAGACCATGGCCCACAAATGTGATGTTAAATGGTTTTTCTCCCATGTTGCATTTAAGAGAATGCAACATGGGAGAATGCTCGTTTTAAGGCAGAATACATTTAAACCAATGGAAACAGCAAAAGCGCATACTTTGTGATATATCTTGTAGCAAACACAGACAGCTTAATATTACACACAATGTGTTGAAGACTAGGCCCACAAATGTGATGTGAAATGGTTTTTCTCCCATGTTGCGTTTAAGGTAAAACAGCAAATGCTCGTTTTTGGCCTAAATGCATTGAAATCAATGGAAACAGCAAAAACGCATACTTTGTGATATCTCCTCTTGTAGCAAACACAGAAAGCCCAAATAACACACAATGCTTTGAAGACCAAGGCCCACATATGTGATGTGAAATAGTTTTTCTCCCATTTTGTGTTTAAGAGAAAACAGCAAATGCTCATTTTAGGCCAAAATGCATTGAAACCAATGGAAACAGCAAAAGTGCATACTTTGCCATATATCCTCTTGTAGCAAACAGAGATAGCTCAAAATTACACACAATGTGTTGAAGACCAAGGCCCACAAATGGAATGTGAAATTGTTTTTCTCCCATGTTGCGTTTAAGAGAAAACAGCAAATGCTCGTTTTAGGCAAAACTGCATTGAAATCAATGGAAACAGCAAAAGCGCATACTATACCATATCTCCTCTTGTAGCAAACACAAAGAGCTCAATATTACACACAATGTGTTGAAGACCAAGGCCCATAAATGGAATGTGAAATTGTTTTTCTCGCATGTTGCATTTAAGAGAAAACAGCAAATGCTCGTTTTAGGCCAAAATGCATTGAAACCAATGGAAACAGCAAAAGTGCATACTTTGCAATATCTCCTCTTGTAGCAAACACAGACAGCTCAAAATGACACAGATGTGTTGAAGACCAAGGCCCACAAATGTGATGTGAAATGTTTTTTTCCCTTGTTGCATTTAAGAGAAAACAGCAAATGCTCATTTTAGGCCAAAATGCATTGAAACCAATGGAAACAGCAAAAGTGCATACTTTGCCATATCTCCTCTTGTAGCAAACACAGACAGCTCAAAATTACACACAATGTGTTGAAGACCAAGGCCCACAAATGTGATGTGAAATGGTTTTTCTCCCATGTAGCATTTTAAGTGAAACAGCAAATGCTCGTTTTAGGCCAAAATGCATTGAAACCAATGGAAACAGCAAAAGTGCTTGCTTTGTGATATCTCCTCTTGTAGCAAACACAGACAGCTCAAAATTACACACAATGTGTTGAAGACCAAGGCCCACAAATGTGATGTGAAATAGTTCTTCTCCCATGTTGTATTAAAGAGAAAACAGCAAAAGTTTCTTTTAGGCCAAAATGCATTGAAACCAATGGAAACAGCAAAAGTGCATACTTTGCAATATCTCCTCTTGTAGCAAACACAGACAGCTCAAAATGACACAGATGTGTTGAAGACCAAGGCCCACAAATGTGATGTGAAATGTTTTTTTCCCTTGTTGCATTTAAGAGAAAACAGCAAATGCACATTTTAGGCCAAAATGCAATGAAACCAATGTAAACAGCAAAAGTGCATTCTTTCCCATATCTCCTCTTGTAGCAAACACAGACAGCTCAAAATTACACACAATGTGTTGAAGACCAAGGCCCACAAATGTGATGTCAAATGGTTTTTCTCCCATGTTGCGTTTTAAGTGAAACAGCAAATGCTCGTTTTAGGCCAAAATGCATTGAAACCAATGGAAACAACAAAAGTGCATACTTTGCCATATCTCCTCTTGTAGCAAACACAGAGAGCTCAAAATTACACACAATGTGTTGAAGACCAAGGCCCACAAATGTGATGAGAAATAGTTTTTCTCCCATGTTGAATTGAAGAGAAAACAGCAAAAGCTTCTTTTAGGACAAAATGCATTGAAACCATTGGAAACAGCAAAAGCGCATACTTTGTCATATCTCCTCTTGTAGCAAACACAGACAGCTCAAAATTACAAAAAATGTGTTGTAGACCATGGCCCACAAATGTGATGTGAAATGGTTTTTCTCCCATGTTGCATTTAAGAGAATGCAACATGGGAGAATGCTCGTTTTAAGGCAGAATACATTGAAACCAATGGAAACAGCAAAAGCGCATACTTTGTGATATCTCTTGTAGCAAACACAGACAGCTTAAAATTACACACAATGTGTTGAAGACTAGGCCCACAAATGTGATGTGAAATGGTTTTTCTCCCATGTTGCGTTTAAGGTAAAACAGCAAATGCTCGTTTTTGGCCTAAATGCATTGAAATCAATGGCAACAGCAAAAGCGCATACTTTGTGATATCTCCTCTTGTAGCAAACACAGAAAGGCCAAATAACACAAAATGTGTTGCAGACCAAGGCCCACAAATGGAATGTGAAATTGTTTTTCTCCCATGTTGCGTTTAAGAGAAAACAGCAAATGCTCCTTTTAAGCCAGAACACATTGAAACCAATGGAAACAGCAAAAGCGCATACTTTGTGATATTTCCTCTTTTAGCAAACACAGACAGCTCAAGACTACACACAATTTGTTGAAGGCCAAGGCCCACAAATGTGATGTGAAATGGTTTTTCTCCCATGTGGCGTTTAAGAGAAAACAGCAAATGCTGGTTTTAGGCCAAAATGCATTTAAATCAATGGAAACAGCAAAAGCGCATACTTTGTGATATCTCCTCTTGTAGCAAACACAGAAAGCTCAAATTACACAAAATGTGTTGCAGACCAAGGCCCACAAATGTGATGTGAAATGGTTTTTCTCCCATGTTGTGTTTAAGAGAAAACAGCAAATGCTCATTTTAGGCCAAAATGCATTGAAACCAATGGAAACAGCAAAAGTGCATACTTTGCCATATCTCCTCTTGTAGCAAACAGAGATAGCCCAAAATTACACACAATGTGTTGAAGACTAAGGCCCACAAATGTGATGTGAAATGGTTTTTCTCCCATGTTGCATTTAAGAGAAAACAGCAAATGCTCGTTTTAGGCCAAAATGCATTGAAATCAATGGAAACAGCAAAAGTGCATAGTTTGCCATATCTCCTCTTGTAGCAAACACAGAGAGCTCAAAATTGCACACAATGTGTAGAAGACCAAGGCCCACAAATGTGTTTTGAAATAGTTTTTCTCCCATGTTGTATTGAAGAAAAAACAGCAAAATTTTGTTTTAGGCCAAAATGCATTGAAACCAACGTAAACAGCAAAAGCGCATACTTTGTCATGATTCCTCTTGTAGCAAACACAGAGAGCTCAAAATTACACACAATGTGTTGAAGACCAAGGCCCACAAATGGAATGTGAAATTGTTTTTCTCCCATGTTGCGTTTAAGAGAAAACAGCAAATGCTCGTTTTAGGCCAAACTGCATTGAAATCAATGGAAACAGCAAAAGAGCATAGTATACCATATCTCCTCTTGTAGCAAACACAAAGAGCTCAATATTACACACAATGTGTTGAAGACCAAGGCCCACAAATGTGATGTGAAATGGTTTTTCTCCCATGTTGCATTTTAAGTGAAACAGCAAATGCTCGTTTTAGGCCAAAATGCATTGAAACCAATGGAAACAGAAAAAGTGCATGCTTTGTGATATCTCCTCTTGTAGCAAACACAGACAGCTCAAAACTACACACAATGTGTTGAAGACCAAGGCCCACAAATGTGATGTGAAATAGTTCTTCTCCCATGTTGTATTAAAGAGAACACAGCAAAAGTTTCTTTTAGGCCAAAATGCATTGAAACCAATGGAAACAACAATAGTGCATACTTTGTCATGTCTCCTCTTGTAGCAAACACAGAGAGCTCAAAATTACACACAATGTGTTGAAGACCAAGGCCCACAAATGGAATGTGAAATTGTTTTTCTCCCATCTTGCGTTTAAGAGAAAACAGCAAATGCTTGTTTTAGGCCAAACTGCATTGAAATCAATGGAAACAGCAAAAGCGCATACTATACCATATCTCGTCTTGTAGCAAACACAGAGAGCTCTAAATTACACACAATGTGTTGAAGACCAAGGCCCACAAATGGAATGTGAAATTGTTTTTCTCCCATGTTGTGTTTAAGAGAAAACAGCAAATGCTCATTTTAGGCCAAAATGCATTGATACCAATGGAAACAGCAAAAGTGCATACTTTGCCATATATCCTCTTGTAGCAAAGAGAGATAGCTCAAAATTACACACAATGTGTAGAAGACCAAGGCCCACAAATGTGATGTGAAATAGTTTTTCTCCCATGTTGCGTTTAAGAGAAAACAGCAACTGCTCGTTTTAGGCCAAACTGCATTGAAATCAATGGAAACAGCAAAAGCGCATACTATACCATATCTCCTCTTGTAGCAAACACAGAAAGCTCTAAATTACACACGATGTGTTGAAGACCAAGGCCCACAAATGGAATGTGAAATTGTTTTTCTCCCATGTTGTGTTTAAGAGAAAACAGCAAATGCTCATTTAAGGCCAAAATGCATTGAAATCAATGGAAACAGCAAAATCGCATTCTTTGTGATATCTCCTCTTGTTGCAAACACAGACAGCTCAAAATTACACAGACTTGTTGAAGACCAAGGCCCACAAATGTGATGTGAAATGGTTTTTTTCCCATCTTGCGTTTAAGAGAAAACAGCAACTGCTCGTTTTAGGCCAAACTGCATTGAAATCAATGGAAACAGCAAAAGCGCATACTATACCATATCTCCTCTTGTAGCAAACACAGAAAGCTCTAAATTACACACGATGTGTTGAAGACCAAGGCCCACAAATGGAATGTGAAATTGTTTTTCTCCCATGTTGCATTTAAGAGAAAACAGCAAATGCTAGTTTTAGGCCAAAATGCATTGAAATCAATGGAAACAGCAAAAGCACATACTTTGTGATATCTCCTCTTGTAGCAAACACAGTAAGCTCAAATTACACAAAATGTGTTGCAGACCAAGGCCCACATATGTGATGTGAAATGGTTTTTCTCCCATGTTGTGTTTAAGAGAAAACAGCAAATGCTCATTTTAGGCCAAAATGCATTGAAACCAATTGAAACAGCAAAAGTGCATACTTTGCCATATCTCCTCTTGTAGCAAACTCAGAGAGCTCAAAATTACACACAATGTGTTGAAGACCAAGGCCCACAAATGGAATGTGAAATTGTTTTTCTCCCATGTTGCGTTTAAGAGAAAACAGCAAATGCTCGTTTTAGGCCAAACTGCATTGAAATCAATGGAAACAGCAAAAGTACATACTATACCATATCTCCTCTTGTAGCAAACACACAGAGCTCAAAATTACACACAATGTGTTGAAGACCAAGGCCCACAAATGGAATGTGAAATTGTTTTTCTCCCATGTTGCATTTAAGAGAAAACAGCAAATGCTCGTTTTAGGCCAAACTGCATTGAAATCAATGGAAACAGCAAAAGTACATACTATACCATATCTCCTCTTGTAGCAAACACACAGAGCTCAAAATTACACACAATGTGTTGAAGACCAAGGCCCACAAATGGAATGTGAAATTGTTTTTCTCCCATGTTGTGTTTAAGAGAAAACAGCAAATGCTCGTTTTAGGCCAAAATGCATTGAAATCAATGGAAACAGCAAAATCGCATTCTTCGTGATATCTCCTCTTGTAGCAAACACAGACAGCTCAAAATTACACAGATGTGTTGAAGACCAAGGCCCACAAATGTGATGTGAAATGGGTTTTTTTCCCATGTTGCATTTAAGAGAAAACAGCAAATGCTCGTTTTAGGCCAAAATGCATTTAAACCAATGGAAACAGCAAAAGTGCATACTTTGCGATATCTCCTCTTCTAGCAAACACAGACAGCTCAAAATTACACAGATGTGTTGAAGACCAAGGCCCACAAATGTGATGTGAAATTGTTTTTCTCCCATGTTGCGTTTAAGAGAAAACAGCAAATGCTCGTTTTAGGCCAAACTGAATTGAAATCAATTGAAACAGCAAAAGTGCATACTTTGTGAAATCTCCTCTTATAGCAAAAACAGAAAGCTCAAATTACACAAAATGTGTTGCCGACCAAGGGCCCACATATGTGATGTGAAATGGTTTTTATCCCATGTTGTGTTTTAGAGAAAACAGCAAATGCTCATTTTAGGCCAAAATGCATAGAAACCAATGGAAACAGCAAAAGCGCATACTTTGTCATGACTCCTCTTGTAGCAAACAGAGAGAGCTCAAAATAACACACAATGTGTTGAAGACCAAGGCCCACAAAAGGAATGTGAAATTGTTTTTCTCCCATGTTGCTTTTAAGAGAAAACAGCAAATGCTCCTTTTAAGCCAGAACACATTGAAACCAATGGAAACAGCAAAAGCGCATACTTTGTGATATCTCCTCTTTTAGCAAACACAGACAGCTCAAAATTACACACAATGTGTTGCAGACCAAGGGCCCACAAATGTGATGTGAAATGGTTTTTCTCCCATGTTGCATTTAAGAGAAACAGCAAATGCTCGTTTTAGGCCAAAATGCATTGAAACCAATGGAAACAGCAAAAGTGCATACTTTGTCATGTCTCCTCTTGTAGCAAACACAGAGAGCTCAAAATTACACACAATGTGTTGAAGACCAAGGCCCACAAATGGAATGTGAAATTGTTTTTCTCCCATGTTGCGTTTAAGAGAAAACAGCAAATGCTCGTTATAGGCCAAACTGCATTGAAATAAATGGAAACAGCAAAAGCACATACTATAACATATCTTCTCTTGTAGCAAACATAGAGAGCTCAAAATTACACACAATGTGTTGAAGACCAAGGCCCACAAATGGAATGTGAAATTGTTTTTCTCCCATGTTGCGTTTAAGAGAAAACATCAAATGATCGTTTTAGGCCAAAATGCCTTTAAACCAATGGAAACAGCAAAAGTGCATACTTTGCGATATCTCCTCTTGTAGCAAACACAGACAGCTCAAAATTACACAGATGTGTTGAAGACCAAGGCCCACAAATGTGATGTGAAATGGTTTTTCTCCCATGTTGCATTTAAGGTAAAACAGCAAATGCTCATTTTAGGCCAAAATGCATTGAAACCAATGGAAACAGCAAAAGCGCATACTTTGTGATATCTCCTTTTGCAGCAAACAGAGAAAGCTCAAATTACACACAATGTGTTGCAGACCAAGGCCCACAAATGTGCTGTGAAATGTTTTTCTCCCATGTTGTGTTTAAGAGAAAACAGCAAATGCTCGTTAAAGGCAAAAATGCATTTAAACCAATGGAAAAGCAAAAGTGCATGCTTTCTGATATCTCCTCTTGTAGCAAACACAGACACCTCAAAATTACACACAATGTGTTGAAGACCAAGGCCCACAAATGTGATGTGAAATGTTTTTGCTCCCATGTTGCATTTAAGAGAAAACAGCAAATGCTCGTTTTAGGCAAAAATGCATTGAAATCAATGGAAACAACAAAAGCGTATACTTTGTGATATCTCCTCTTGTAGCAAACACAGAAAGCTCAAATTACACACAATGTGTTGCAGACCAAGGCCCACAAATGTGATGTGAAATGGTTTTTCTCCAATGTTGCGTTTAAGGTAAAACAGCAAATACTCGTTTTAGGCCAAAATGCATTTTAACAGCAAAAGTGCATGGTTTGTGATATCTCCTCTTGTAGCAAACACACACAGCTCAAAATTACACACAATGTGTTGAAGACCAAGGCCCACAAATATGATGTGAAATGGTTTTTCTCCCATGTTGCGTTTAAGAGAAAACAGCTAATGCTCGTTTTAGGCCAAAATGCATTGAAATCAAATGAAACATCAAAAGTGCATACCTTGCCATATCTCTTCTTGTAGCAAACACAGAGAGCTCAAAAATTCACACAATGTGTTGAAGACCAAGGCCCTCAAATGAGATGAGAAATAGTTTTTCTCCCATGTTGTTTTGAAGAGAAAACAGCAAAAGCTTCGTTTAGGCCAAAATGCATTGAAACCAATGAAAACAGCAAAAGCGCATACTTTGTCATATCTCGTCTTGTAGCAAACACAGACAGCTCAAAATTACACACAATGTGTTGAAGACCATGTCCCACAAATGTGATGTGAAATGGTTTTTCTCCCATGTTGCGTTTAAGAGAAAACAGCAAATGCTCATTTTAGGCCAAAATGCATTGAAACCAATGGAAACATCAAAAGCGCATACTTTGTGATATCTCCTTTTGCAGCAAACAGAGAAAGCTCAAATTACACACAATGTGTTGCAGACCAAGGGCCCACAAATGTGATGTGAAATGGTTTTTCTCCCATGTTGCGTTTAAGAGAAAACAGCAAATGCTGGTTTTAGGTCAAAATGCATTGAAATCAATGGAAACAGCAAAAGCGCATACTTTGTGAAATCTTCTCTTGTAGCAAAAACAGAAAGCTCAAATTACACAAAATGTGTTGCAGACCAAGGGCCCACATATGTGATGTGAAATGGTTTTTCTCCCATGTTGCGTTTAAGAGAAACAGCAAATGCTCGTTTTAGGCCAAAATGCATTGAAACCAATGGAAACAGCAAAAGTGCATACTTTGTAATGTCTCCTCTTGTAGCAAACACAGAGAGCTCAAAATTACACACAATGTGTTGAAGACCAAGGCCCACAAATGGAATGTGAAATTGTTTTTCTCCCATGTTGCGTTTAAGAGAAAACAGCAAATGATCGTTTTAGGCCAGGATACATTGAAACCAATGGACACAGCAAAAGCGCATACTTTGTGATATCTCTTGTAGCAAACAGAGACAGCTCAAAATTACACACAATGTGTTGAAGGCCAAGGCCCACAAATGTGATGTGAAATGGTTTTTCTCCCATGTTGCATTTAAGAGAAAACAGCAAATGCTCGTTTTAGGCCAAAATGCATTGAAATCAAATGAAACAGCAAAAGTGCATGCTTTGTGATATCTCCTCTTGTAGCAAACACAGAGAGCTCAAAATTACACACAATGTGTTGAAGACCAAGGCCCGCAAATATGATGAGAAATAGTTTTTCTCCCATGTTGTATTGAAGAGAAAACAGCAAAAGCTTCTTTTAGGCCAAAATGCAATGAAACCAATGGAAACAGCAGAAGCACATACTTTGTCATATCTCCCCTTGTAGCAAACACAGACAGCTCAAAATTACACACAATGTGTTGAAGACCAAGGCCCACAAATGGAATGTTAAACGGTTTTTATCCCATGTTGCATTTAAGAGAAAACAGCAAATGCTCGTTTTAAGCCAGAAAACATTGAAACCAATGGAAACAGCAAAAGCGCATACTTTGTGATATCTCTTGAAGCAAACACAGACAGCTCAAAATTACACACAATGTGTTGCAGGCCAAGGCCCACAAATGTGATGTGAAATGGTTTTTCTCCCATGTTGCATTTAAGAGAAAACAGCAAATGCTCGTTAAAGGCCAAAATGCATTGAAACCAATGGAAAAGCAAAAGTGCATGCTTCCTGATATCTCCTCTTGTAGCAAACACAGACAACTCAAAATTACACACAATGTGTTGAAGACCAAGGCCCACAAATGTGATGTGAAATGTTTTTTCTCCCATGTTGCATTTAAGAGAAAACAGCAAATGCTCGTTTTAGGCCAAAATGCATTGAAATCATTGGAAACAGCAAAAGCGTATACTTTGTGATATCTCCTCTTGTAGCAAACACAGAAAGCTCAAATTACACACAATGTGTTGCAGACCAAGGCCCACAAATGTGATGTGAAATGGTTTTTCTCCAATGTTGCGTTTAAGGTAAAACAGCAAATACTCGTTTTAGGCCAAAATGCATTTTAACAGCAAAAGTGCATGCTTTGTGACATCTCCTCTTGTAGCAAACACACACAGCTCAAAATTACACACAATGTGTTGAAGACCAAGGCCCACAAATATGATGTGAAATGGTTTTTCTCCCATGTTGAATTTAAGAGAAAACAGCAAATGCTGGTTTAAGGCCAAAATGCACTGAAATCAAATGAAACATCAAAGTGCATACCTTGCCATATCTCTTCTTGTAGCAAACACAGAGAGCTCAAAATTTCACACAATGTTTTGAAGACCAAGGCCCACAAATGAGATGAGAAATAGTTTTTCTCCCATGTTGTTTTGAAGAGAAAACAGCAAAAGCTTCGTTTAGGCCAAAATGCATTGAAACCAATGAAAACAGCAAAAGCGCATACTTTGTCATATCTCCTCTTGTAGCAAACACAGACAGCTCAAAATTACACACAATGTGTTGAAGACCATGTCCCACAAATGTGATGTGAAATGGTTTTTCTCCCATGTTGCGTTTAAGAGAAAACAGCAAATGCTCGTTTTAAGCCAGGATACATTGAAACCAATGGAAACAGCAAAAGCGCATACTTTGTGATATCTCTTGTAGCAAACACAGACAGCTCAAAATTACACACAATGTGTTGAAGGCCAAGGCCCACAAATGTGATGTGAAATGGTTTTTCTCCCATGTTGCATTGAAGAGAAAACAGCAAATTCTCGTTTTAGGCCAAAATGCATTGAAATCAAATGAAACAGCAAAAGTGCATGCTTTGTGATATCTCCTCTTGTAGCAAACACAGAGCGCTCAAAATTACACACAATGTGTTGAAGACCAAGGCCCACAAATATGATGAGAAATAGTTTTTCACCCATGTTGTATTGAAGAGAAAACAGCAAAAGCTTCTTTAAGGCCAAAATGCAATGAAACCAATGGAAACAGCAGAAGCACATACTTTGTCATATCTCCTCTTGTAGCAAACACAGACAGTTCAAAATTACACACAATGTGTTGAAGACCAAGGCCCACAAATGGAATGTGAAATGGTTTTTATCCCATGTTGCATTTAAGAGAAAACAGCAAATGCTCGTTTTAAGCCAGAAAACATTGAAACCAATGGAAACAGCAAAAGCGCATACTTTGTGATATCTCTTGTAGCAAACACAGACAGCTCAAAATTACACACAATGTGTTGCAGGCCAAGGCCCACAAATGTGATGTGAAATGGTTTTTCTCCCATGTTGCGTTTAAGAGAAAACAGCAAAAGCTCGTTTTAGGCCATAATGCATTAAACCAATGGAAAAGCAAAAGTGCATGCTTTCTGATATCTCCTCTTGTAGCAAACACAGACAGCTCAAAATTACACACAATGTGTTGAAGACCAAGGCCCACAAATTTTATGTGAAATGGTTTTTCTCTGATGTTGTGTTTAAGAGAAAACAGCAAATGCTTGTTTTAAGCCAGAATACATTGAAACCAATGGAAACAGCAAAAGCGCATACTTTGTGATATCTCTTGAAGCAAACACAGACAGCTCAAAATTACACACAATGTGTTGCAGGCCAAGGCACACAAATGTGATGTGAAATGGTTTTTCTCCCATGTTGCATTTAAGGTAAAACAGCAAATGCTCGTTTTAGGCCAAAATGCATTGAAACCAATGTAAACAGCAAAAGTGCATGCTTTGTGATATCTCCTCTTGTAGCAAACACAGAAAGCTCAAATTACACAAAATGTGTTGCAGACCAAGGGCCCACAAATGTGATGTGAAATGGTTTTTCTCCCATGTTGCATTTAAGGTAAAACAGCAAATGCTCGTTTTAGGCCAAAATGCATTGAAACCAATGTAAACAGCAAAAGTGCATGCTTTGTGATATCTCCTCTTGTAGCAAACACAGACAGCTCAAAATTACACACAATGTGTTGAAGACCAAGTCCCACAAATGTGATGCGAAATAGTTTTTCTCCCATGTTGTATTAAAGAGAAAACAGCAAAAGCTTCTTTTAGGCCAAAATGCATTGAAACCAATGGAAACAGTAAAAGTGCATACTTTGTGATATCTCCTTTTGCAGCAAACACAGAAAGCTCAAATTACACACAATGTGTTGCAGACCAAGGCCCACAAAAGTGCTGTGAAATGTTTTTCTCCCATGTTGTGTTTAAGAGAAAACAGCAAATGCTCGTTAAATGCAAAAATGCATTGAAACCAATGGAAAAGCAAAAGTGCATGCTTTCTGATATCTCCTCTTGTAGCAAACACAGACAGCTCAAAATTACACACAATGTGTTGAAGACCAAGGCCCACAAATGTGATGTGAAATGGTTTTTCTCCAATGTTGCGTTTAAGGTAAAACAGCAAATACTCGTTTTAGGCCAAAATGCATTTTAACAGCAAAAGTGCATGCTTTGTGATATCTCCTCTTGTAGCAAACACACACAGCTCAAAATTACACACAATGTGTTGAAGACCAAGGCCCACAAATTTGATGTGAAATGGTTTTCCTCCCATGTTGCGTTTAAGAGAAAACAGCTAATGCTCGTTTTAGGCCAAAATGCATTGAAATCAAATGAAACATCAAAAGTGCATACCTTGCCATATCTCTTCTTGTAGCAAACACAGAGAGCTCAAAAATTCACACAATGTGTTGAAGACCAAGGCCCACAAATGAGATGAGAAATAGTTTTTCTCCCATGTTGTTTTGAAGAGAAAACAGCAAAAGCTTCGTTTAGGCCAAAATGCATTGAAACCAATGAAAACAGCAAAAGCGCATACTTTGTCATATCTCCTCTTGTAGCAAACACAGACAGCTCAAAATTACACACAATGTGTTGAAGACCATATCCCACAAATGTGATGTGAAATGGTTTTTCTCCTATGTTGCGTTTAAGAGAAAACAGCAAATGCTCGTTTTAGGCCAAAATGCATTGAAATCAAATGAAATAGCGAAAGTGCATGCTTTGTGATATCTCCTCTTGTAGCAAGCACAGAGAGCTCAAAATTACACACAATGTGTTGAAGACCAAGGCCCACAAATATGATGAGAAATAGTTTTTCTCCCATGTTGTATTGAAGAGAAAACAGCAAAAGCTTCTTTTAGGCCAAAATGCAATGAAACCAATGGAAACAGCAGAAGCACATACTTTGTCATATCTCCCCTTGTAGCAAACACAGACAGCTCAAAATTACACACAATGTGTTGAAGAGCAAGGCCCACAAATGGAATGTGAAATGGTTTTGCTCCCATGTTGCATTTAAGAGAAAACAGCAAATGCTAGTTTTAGGCCAAAATGCATTGAAATCAATGGAAACAACAAAAGCGTATACTTTGTGATATCTCCTCTTGTAGCAAACACAGAAAGCTCAAATTACACACAATGTGTTGCAGACCAAGGCCCACAAATGTGATGTGAAATGGTTTTTCTCCAATGTTGCGTTTAAGGTAAAACAGCAAATACTCGTTTTAGGCCAAAATGCATTTTAACAGCAAAAGTGCATGCTTTGTGATATCTCCTCTTTTAGCAAACACACACAGCTCAAAATTAACACAATTTGTTGAAGGCCATGGCCCACAAATGTGATGTGAAATGGTTTTTCTCCCATGTTGCATTGAAGAGAAAACAGCAAATGCTCGTTTTAGGCCAAAATGCATTGAAATCAAATGAAACAGCAAAAGTGCATGCTTTGTGATATCTCCTCTTGTAGCAAACACAGACAGCTCAAAATTACACACAATGTGTTGAAGACCAAGGCCCACAAATGGAATGTGAAATGGATTTATCCCATGTTGCATTTAAGAGAAAACAGCAAATGCTCATTTTAAGCCAGAAAACATTGAAACCAATGGAAACAGCAAAAGCGCATACTTTGTGATATCTCTTGAAGCAAACACAGACAGCTCAAAATTACACACAATGTGTTGCAGGCCAAGGCCCACAAATGTGATGTGAAATGGTTTTTCTCTGATGTTGTGTTTAAGAGAAAACAGCAAATGCTTGTTTTAAGCCAGAATACATTGAAACCAATGGAAACAGCAAAAGCGCATACTTTGTGATATCTCTTGAAGCAAACACAGACAGCTCAAAATTACACACAATGTGTTGCAGGCCAAGGCACACAAATGTGATGTGAAATGGTTTTTCTCCCATGTTGCATTTAAGGTAAAACAGCAAATGCTCGTTTTAGGCCAAAATGCATTGAAACCAATGTAAACAGCAAAAGTGCATGCTTTGTGATATCTCCTCTTGTAGCAAACACAGAAAGCTCAAATTACACAAAATGTGTTGCAGACCAAGGGCCCACAAATGTGATGTGAAATGGTTTTTCTCCCATGTTGCATTTAAGGTAAAACAGCAAATGCTCGTTTTAGGCCAAAATGCATTGAAACCAATGTAAACAGCAAAAGTGCATGCTTTGTGATATCTCCTCTTGTAGCAAACACAGACAGCTCAAAATTACACACAATGTGTTGAAGACCAAGTCCCACAAATGTGATGCGAAATAGTTTTTCTCCCATGTTGTATTAAAGAGAAAACAGCAAAAGCTTCTTTTAGGCCAAAATGCATTGAAACCAATGGAAACAGTAAAAGTGCATACTTTGTGATATCTCCTTTTGCAGCAAACACAGAAAGCTCAAATTACACACAATGTGTTGCAGACCAAGGCCCACAAAAGTGCTGTGAAATGTTTTTCTCCCATGTTGTGTTTAAGAGAAAACAGCAAATGCTCGTTAAATGCAAAAATGCATTGAAACCAATGGAAAAGCAAAAGTGCATGCTTTCTGATATCTCCTCTTGTAGCAAACACAGACAGCTCAAAATTACACACAATGTGTTGAAGACCAAGGCCCACAAATGTGATGTGAAATGGTTTTTCTCCAATGTTGCGTTTAAGGTAAAACAGCAAATACTCGTTTTAGGCCAAAATGCATTTTAACAGCAAAAGTGCATGCTTTGTGATATCTCCTCTTGTAGCAAACACACACAGCTCAAAATTACACACAATGTGTTGAAGACCAAGGCCCACAAATTTGATGTGAAATGGTTTTCCTCCCATGTTGCGTTTAAGAGAAAACAGCTAATGCTCGTTTTAGGCCAAAATGCATTGAAATCAAATGAAACATCAAAAGTGCATACCTTGCCATATCTCTTCTTGTAGCAAACACAGAGAGCTCAAAAATTCACACAATGTGTTGAAGACCAAGGCCCACAAATGAGATGAGAAATAGTTTTTCTCCCATGTTGTTTTGAAGAGAAAACAGCAAAAGCTTCGTTTAGGCCAAAATGCATTGAAACCAATGAAAACAGCAAAAGCGCATACTTTGTCATATCTCCTCTTGTAGCAAACACAGACAGCTCAAAATTACACACAATGTGTTGAAGACCATATCCCACAAATGTGATGTGAAATGGTTTTTCTCCTATGTTGCGTTTAAGAGAAAACAGCAAATGCTCGTTTTAGGCCAAAATGCATTGAAATCAAATGAAATAGCGAAAGTGCATGCTTTGTGATATCTCCTCTTGTAGCAAGCACAGAGAGCTCAAAATTACACACAATGTGTTGAAGACCAAGGCCCACAAATATGATGAGAAATAGTTTTTCTCCCATGTTGTATTGAAGAGAAAACAGCAAAAGCTTCTTTTAGGCCAAAATGCAATGAAACCAATGGAAACAGCAGAAGCACATACTTTGTCATATCTCCCCTTGTAGCAAACACAGACAGCTCAAAATTACACACAATGTGTTGAAGAGCAAGGCCCACAAATGGAATGTGAAATGGTTTTGCTCCCATGTTGCATTTAAGAGAAAACAGCAAATGCTAGTTTTAGGCCAAAATGCATTGAAATCAATGGAAACAACAAAAGCGTATACTTTGTGATATCTCCTCTTGTAGCAAACACAGAAAGCTCAAATTACACACAATGTGTTGCAGACCAAGGCCCACAAATGTGATGTGAAATGGTTTTTCTCCAATGTTGCGTTTAAGGTAAAACAGCAAATACTCGTTTTAGGCCAAAATGCATTTTAACAGCAAAAGTGCATGCTTTGTGATATCTCCTCTTGTAGCAAACACAGACAGCTCAAAATTAACACAATTTGTTGAAGGCCATGGCCCACAAATGTGATGTGAAATGGTTTTTCTCCCATGTTGCATTGAAGAGAAAACAGCAAATGCTCGTTTTAGGCCAAAATGCATTGAAATCAAATGAAACAGCAAAAGTGCATGCTTTGTGATATCTCCTCTTGTAGCAAACACAGACAGCTCAAAATTACACACAATGTGTTGAAGACCAAGGCCCACAAATGGAATGTGAAATGGATTTATCCCATGTTGCATTTAAGAGAAAACAGCAAATGCTCATTTTAAGCCAGAAAACATTGAAACCAATGGAAACAGCAAAAGCGCATACTTTGTGATATCTCTTGAAGCAAACACAGACAGCTCAAAATTACACACAATGTGTTGCAGGCCAAGGCCCACAAATGTGATGTGAAATGGTTTTTCTCTGATGTTGTGTTTAAGAGAAAACAGCAAATGCTTGTTTTAAGCCAGAATACATTGAATCCAATGGAAACAGCAAAAGCGCATACTTTGTGATATCTCCTCTTGTAGCAAACACAGACAGCTCAAAATTACACACAATGTGTTGAAGATCAATGCCCACAATTGTGATGTGAAATGGTTTTTCTCCCATGTTGCATTTAAGGTAAAACAGCAAATACTCGTTTTTAGGCCAAAATGCATTGAAACAGCAAAAGTGCATGCTTTGTGATATCTCCTCTTTTAGCAAACACACACAGCTCAAAATTAACACAATGTGTTGAAGACCAAGGCCCACAAATGTGATGTGAAATGGTTTTTCTCCCATGTTGTGTTTAAGAGAAAACAGGAAATGCTCGTTTTTGACCAAAATGCATTGAAATCAATGGAAACAGCAAAAGCGCATACTTTGTGATATCTCCTTTTGCAGCAAACAGAGAAAGCTCAAATTACACACAATGTGTTGCAGACCAAGGCCCACAAATGTGCTGTGAAATGTTTTTCTCCCATGTTGTGTTTAAGAGAAAACAGCAAATGCTCGTTAAAGGCAAAAATGCATTTAAACCAATGGAAAAGCAAAAGTGCATGCTTTCTGATATCTCCTCTTGTAGCAAACACAGACAGCTCAAAATTACACACAATGTGTTGAAGACCAAGGCCCACAAATGTGATGTGAAATGTTTTTGCTCCCATGTTGCATTTAAGAGAAAACAGCAAATGCTCGTTTTAGGCCAAAATGCATTGAAATCAATGGAAACAACAAAAGCGTATACTTTGTGATATCTCCTCTTGTAGCAAACACAGAAAGTTCAAATTACACACAATGTGTTGCAGACCAAGGCCCACAAATGTGATGTGAAATGGTTTTTCTCCAATGTTGCGTTTAAGGTAAAACAGCAAATACTCTTTTTAGGCCAAAATGCATTTTAACAGCAAAAGTGCATGCTTTGTGATATCTCCTCTTGTAGCAAACACACACAGCTCAAAATTACACACAATGTGTTGAAGACCAAGACCCACAAATATGATGTGAAATGGTTTTTCTCCCATGTTGCGTTTAAGAGAAAACAGCTAATGCTTGTTTTAGGCCAAAATGCATTGAAATCAAATGAAACATCAAAAGTGCATACCTTGCCATATCTCTTCTTGTAGCAAACACAGAGAGCTCAAAAATTCACACAATGTGTTGAAGACCAAGGCCCACAAATGAGATGAGAAATAGTTTTTCTCCCATGTTGTTTTGAAGAGAAAACAGCAAAAGCTTCGTTTAGGCCAAAATGCATTGAAACCAATGAAAACAGCAAAAGCGCATACTTTGTCATATCTCCTCTTGTAGCAAACACAGACAGCTCAAAATTACACACAATGTGTTGAAGACCATGTCCCACAAATGTGATGTGAAACGGTTTTTCTCCCATGTTGCGTTTAAGGGAAAACAGCAAATGCTCATTTTAAGCCAGGATACATTGAAACCAATGGAAACAGCAGAAGCGCATACTTTGTGATATCTCTTGTAGCAAACAGAGACAGCTCAAAATTACACACAATGTGTTGAAGGCCAAGGCCCACAAATGTGATGTGAAATGGTTTTTCTCCCATGTTGCGTTTAAGAGAAAACAGCAAATGCTCGTTTTAGGCCAAAATGCATTGAAATCAAATGAAACAGCAAAAGTGCATGGTTTGTGATATCTCCTCTTGTAGCAAACACAGAGAGCTCAAAATTACACACAATGTGTTGAAGACCAAGGCCCACAAATGTGATGTGAAATGTTTTTTCTCCCATGTTGCATTTAAGAGAAAACAGCAAATGCTCGTTTTAGGCCAAAATGCATTGAAATCATTGGAAACAGCAAAAGCGTATACTTTGTGATATCTCCTCTTGTAGCAAACACAGAAAGCTCAAATTACACACAATGTGTTGCAGACCAAGGCCCACAAATGTGATGTGAAATGGTTTTTCTCCAATGTTGCGTTTAAGGTAAAACAGCAAATACTCTTTTTAGGCCAAAATGCATTTTAACAGCAAAAGTGCATGCTTTGTGATATCTCCTCTTGTAGCAAACACACACAGCTCAAAATTACACACAATGTGTTGAAGACCAAGACCCACAAATATGATGTGAAATGGTTTTTCTCCGATGTTGCGTTTAAGAGAAAACAGCTAATGCTTGTTTTAGGCCAAAATGCATTGAAATCAAATGAAACATCAAAAGTGCATACCTTGCCATATCTCTTCTTGTAGCAAACACAGAGAGCTCAAAAATTCACACAATGTGTTGAAGACCAAGGCCCACAAATGAGATGAGAAATAGTTTTTCTCCCATGTTGTTTTGAAGAGAAAACAGCAAAAGCTTCGTTTAGGCCAAAATGCATTGAAACCAATGAAAACAGCAAAAGCGCATACTTTGTCATATCTCCTCTTGTAGCAAACACAGACAGCTCAAAATTACACACAATGTGTTGAAGACCATGTCCCACAAATGTGATGTGAAACGGTTTTTCTCCCATGTTGCGTTTAAGGGAAAACAGCAAATGCTCATTTTAAGCCAGGATACATTGAAACCAATGGAAACAGCAAAAGCGCATACTTTGTGATATCTCTTGTAGCAAACAGAGACAGCTCAAAATTACACACAATGTGTTGAAGGCCAAGGCCCACAAATGTGATGTGAAATGGTTTTTCTCCCATGTTGCGTTTAAGAGAAAACAGCAAATGCTCGTTTTAGGCCAAAATGCATTGAAATCAAATGAAACAGCAAAAGTGCATGCTTTGTGATATCTCCTCTTGTAGCAAACACAGAGAGCTCAAAATTACACACAATGTGTTGAAGACCAAGGCCCGCAAATATGATGAGAAATAGTTTTTCTCCCATGTTGTATTGAAGAGAAAACAGCAAAAGCTTCTTTTAGGCCAAAATGCAAAGAAACCAATGGAAACAGCAAAAGCGCATACTTTGTCATATCTCCTCTTGTAGCAAACACAGACAGCTCAAAATTACACACAATGTGTTGAAGACCAAGGCCCACAAATGGAATGTGAAATGGTTTTTATCCCATGTTGCATTTAAGAGAAAACAGCAAATGCTCGTTTTAAGCCAGAAAACATTGAAACCAATGGAAACAGCAAAAGCGCATACTTTGTGATATCTCTTGAAGCAAACACAGACAGCTCAAAATTACACACAATTTGTTGCAGGCCAAGGCCCACAAATGTGATGTGAAATGGTTTTTCTCCCATGTTGCATTTAAGAGAAAACAGCAAATGCTCGTTAAAGGCCAAAATGCATTGAAACCAATGGAAAAGCAAAAGTGCATGCTTCCTGATATCTCCTCTTGTAGCAAACACAGACAGCTCAAAATTACACACAATGTGTTGAAGACCAAGGCCCACAAATGTGATGTGAAATGTTTTTTCTCCCATGTTGCATTTAAGAGAAAACAGCAAATGCTCGTTTTAGGCCAAAATGCATTGAAATCATTGGAAACAGAAAAAGCGTATACTTTGTGATATCTCCTCTTGTAGCAAACACAGAAAGCTCAAATTACACACAATGTGTTGCAGACCAAGGCCCACAAATGTGATGTGAAATGGTTTTTCTCCAATGTTGCGTTAAAGGTAAAACAGCAAATACTCGTTTTAGGCCAAAATGCATTTTAACAGCAAAAGTGCATGCTTTGTGACATCTCCTCTTGTAGCAAACACACACAGCTCAAAATTACACACAATGTGTTGAAGACCAAGGCCCACAAATATGATGTGAAATGGTTTTTCTCCCATGTTGAATTTAAGAGAAAACAGCAAATGCTCGTTTTAGGCCAAAATGTACAGAAATCAAATGAAACATCAAAGTGCATACCTTGCCATATCTCTTCTTGTAGCAAACACAGAAAGCTCAAAATTTCACACAATGTTTTGAAGACCAAGGCCCACAAATGAGATGAGAAATAGTTTTTCTCCCATGTTGTTTTGAAGAGAAAACAGCAAAAGCTTCGTTTAGGCCAAAATGCATTGAAACCAATGAAAACAGCAAAAGCGCATACTTTGTCATATCTCCTCTTGTAGCAAACACAGACAGCTCAAAATTACAAACAATGTGTTGAAGACCATGTCCCACAAATGTGATGTGAAATGGTTTTTCTCCCATGTTGCGTTTAAGAGAAAACAGCAAATGCTCATTTTAAGCCAGGATACATTGAAACCAATGGAATCAGCAAAAGCGCATACTTTGTGATATCTCTTGTAGCAAACACAGACAGCTCAAATTACACACAATGTGTTGCAGACCAAGGCCCACAAATGTGATGTGAAATGGTTTTTCTCCAATGTTGCGTTTAAGGTAAAACAGCAAATACTCGTTTTAGGCCAAAATGCATTTTAACAGCAAAAGTGCATGCTTTGTGATATCTCCTCTTTTAGCAAACACACACAGCTCAAAATTAACACAATGTGTTGAAGGCCAAGGCCCACAAATGTGATGTGAAATGGTTTTTCTCCCATGTTGCATTGAAGAGAAAACAGCAAATGCTCGTTTTAGGCCAAAATGCATTGAAATCAAATGAAACAGCAAAAGTGCATGCTTTGTGATATCTCCTCTTGTAGCAAACACAGACAGCTCAAAATTACACACAATGTGTTGAAGACCAAGGCCCACAAATATGATGAGAAATAGTTTTTCTCCCATGTTGTATTGAAGAGAAAACAGCAAAAGCTTCTTTAAGGCCAAAATGCAATGAAACCAATGGAAACAACAGAAGCACATACTTTGTCATATCTCCTCTTGTAGCAAACACAGACAGCTCAAAATTACACACAATGTGTTGAAGACCAAGGCCCACAAATGGAATGTGAAATGGTTTTTATCCCATGTTGCATTTAAGAGAAAACAGCAAATGCTCATTTTAAGCCAGAAAACATTGAAACCAATGGAAACAGCAAAAGCGCATACTTTGTGATATCTCTTGAAGCAAACACAGACAGCTCAAAATTACACACAATGTGTTGCAGGCCAAGGCCCACAAATGTGATGTGAAATGGTTTTTCTCCCATGTTGCTTTAAAGAGAAAACAGCAAATGCTCGTTTTAGGCCATAATGCATTGAAACCAATGGAAAAGCAAAAGTGCATGCTTTCTGATATCTCCTCTTGTAGCAAACACAGACAGCTCAAAATTACACACAATGTGTTGAAGACCAAGGCCCACAAATTTTATGTGAAATGGTTTTTCTCTGATGTTGTGTTTAAGAGAAAACAGCAAATGCTTGTTTTAAGCCAGAATACATTGAAACCAATGGAAACAGCAAAAGCGCATACTTTGTGATATCTCCTCTTGTAGCAAACACAGACAGCTCAAAATTACACACAATGTGTTGAAGATCAAGGCCCACAATTGTGATGTGAAATGGTTTTTCTCCCATGTTGCATTTAAGGTAAAACAGCAAATACTCGTTTTAGGCCAAAATGCATTGAAACAGCAAAAGTGCATGCTTTGTGATATCTCCTCTTTTAGCAAACACACACAGCTCAAAATTAACACAATGTGTTGAAGACCAAGGCCCACAAATGTGATGTGAAATGGTTTTTCTCCCATGTTGTGTTTAAGAGAAAACAGGAAATGCTCGTTTTTGACCAAAATGCATTGAAATCAATGGAAACAGCAAAAGTTTATTCTTTGCGATATCTCCTCTTGTAGCAAACACAGAGAGCTCAAAATTACACAGATGTGTTGAAGACCAAGGCCCACAGATTTGATGTGATATGTTTTTGTTCCCATGTTGCATTTAAGAGAAAACAGCAAATTCTCGTTTTAGGCCAAAATGCATTGAAACCAATGGAAACAGCAAAAGTGCATACTTTGCCATATCTCCTCTTGTAGCAAACACAGAGAGCTCAAAATTACACACAATGTGTTGAAGACCAAGGCCCACAAATGGAATGTGAAATTGTTTTTCTCCCATGTTGCATTTAAGAGAAAACAGCAAATGATCGTTTTAGGCCAAAATGCCTTTAAACCAATGGAAACAGCAAAAGTGCATACTTTGCGATATCTCCTCTTGTAGCAAACACAGACAGCTCAAAATTACACAGATGTGTTGAAGACCAAGGCCCACAAATGTGATGTGAAATGGTTTTTCTCCCATGTTGCATTTAAGGTAAAACAGCAAATGCTCGTTTTAGACCAAAATGCATTGAAACCAATGTAAACAGCAAAAGTGCATGCTTTGTGATATCTCCTCTTGTAGCAAACACAGACAGCTCAAAATTACACACAATGTGTTGAAGACCAAGGCCCACAAATGTGATGTGAAATAGTTTTTCTCCCATGTTGTATTAAAGAGAAAACAGCAAAAGTTTCTTTTAGGCCAAAATGCATTGAAATCAAATGAAACAGCCAAAGTGCATACTTTGCCATATCTCCTCTTGTAGCAAACACAGTGAGCTCAAAATTACACACAATGTGTTGAAGACCAAGGCCCACAAATTTGATGTGAAATAGTTTTTCTCCCATGTTGTATTGAAGAGAAAACAGCAAAAGCTTCTTTTAGGCCAAAATGCATTGAAACCAATGGAAACAGCAAAAGCGCATACTTTGTGATATCTCCTTTTGCAGCAAACACAGAAAGCTCAAATTACACACAATGTGTTGCAGACCAAGGCCCACAAATGTGCTGTGAAATGTTTTTCTCCCATGTTGTGTTTAAGAGAAAACAGCAAATGCTCGTTAAAGGCAAAAATGCATTGAAACCAATGGAAAAGCAAAAGTGCATGCTTTGTGATATCTCCTCTTGTAGCAAACACAGACAGCTCAAAATTACACACAATGTGTTGAAGACCAAGGCCCACAAATGTGATGTGAAATGTTTTTTCTCCCATGTTGCATTTAAGAGAAAACAGCAAATGCTCGTTTTAGGCCAAAATGTATTGAAATCAATGGAAACAGCAAAAGCGTATACTTTGTGATATCTCCTCTTGTAGCTAACACAGAAAGCTCAAATTACACACAATGTGTTGCAGACCAAGGCCCACAAATGTGATGTGAAATGGTTTTTCTCCAATGTTGCGTTTAAGGTAAAACAGCAAATACTCGTTTTAGGCCAAAATGCATTTTAACAGCAAATGTGCATGCTTTGTGATATCTCCTCTTGTAGCAAACACACACAGCTCAAAATTACACACAATGTGTTGAAGACCAAGGCCCACAAATGTGATGTGAAATGGTTTTTCTCCCATGTTGCATTTAAGAGAAAACAGCAAATGCTCGTTTTAGGCCAAAATGCATTGAAATCAAATGAAACATCAAAAGTGCATACCTTGCCATATCTCTTCTTGTAGCAAACACAGAGAGCTCAAAATTTCACACAATGTGTTGAAGACCAAGGCCCACAAATGAGATGAGAAATAGTTTTTCTCCCATGTTGTTTTGAAGAGAAAACAGCAATAGCTTCGTTTAGGCCAAAATGCATTGAAACCAATGAAAACAGCAAAAGCGCATACTTTGTCATATCTCCTCTTGTTGCAAACACAGACAGCTCAAAATTACAAACAATGTGTTGAAGACCATGTCCCACAAATGTGATGTGAAATGGTTTTTCTCCCATGTTGCGTTTAAGAGAAAACAGCAAATGCTCATTTTAAGCCAGGATACATTGAAACCAATGGAAACAGCAAAAGCGCATACTTTGTGATATCTCTTGTAGCAAACACAGACAGCTCAAAATTACACACAATGTGTTGAAGTCCAAGGCCCACAAATGTGATGTGAAATGGTTTTTCTCCCATGTTGCGTTTAAGAGAAAACAGCAAATGCTCGTTTTAGGCCAAAATGCATTGAAATCAAATGAAACAGCAAAAGTGCATGCTTTGTGATATCTCCTCTTGTAGCAAACACAGAGAGCTCAAAATTACACACAATGTGTTGAAGACCAAGGCCCACAAATGTGATGAGAAATAGTTTTTCTCCCATGTTGTATTGAAGAGAAAACAGCAAAAGCTTCTTTTAGGCCAAAATGCAATGAAACCAATGGAAACAGCAGAAGCACATACTTTGTGATATCTCCTCTTGTAGCAAACACAGACAGCTCAAAATTACACACAATGTGTTGAAGATCAAGGCCCACAATTGTGATGTGAAATGGTTTTTCTCCCATGTTGCGTTTAAGGTAAAACAGCAAATACTCGTTTTAGGCCAAAATGCATTGAAACAGCAAAAGTGCATGCTTTGTGATATCTCCTCTTTTAGCAAACACACACAGCTCAAAATTAACACAATTTGTTGAAGACCAAGGCCCACAAATGTGATGTGAAATGGTTTTTCTCCCATGTTGTGTTTAAGAGAAAACAGGAAATGCTCGTTTTTGACCAAAATGCATTGAAATCAATGTAAACAGCAAAAGCTTATTCTTTGCGATATCTCCTCTTGTAGCAAACACAGAGAGCTCAAAATTACACAGATGTGTTGAAGACCAAGGCCCACAGATTTGATGTGATATGTTTTTGTTCCCATGTTGCATTTAAGAGAAAACAGCAAATTCTCGTTTTAGGCCAAAATGCATTGAAACCAATGGAAACAGCAAAAGTGCATACTTTGCCATATCTCCTCTTGTAGCAAACACAGAGAGCTCAAAATTACACACAATGTGTTGAAGACCAAGGCCCACAAATGGAATGTGAAATTGTTTTTCTCCCATGTTGCGTTTAAGAGAAAACAGCAAATGATCGTTTTAGGCCAAAATGCCTTTAAACCAATGGAAACAGCAAAAGTGCATAATTTGCGATATCTCCTCTTGTAGCAAACACAGACAGCTCAAAATTACACAGATGTGTTGAAGACCAAGGCCCACAAATGTGATGTGAAATGGTTTTTCTCCCATGTTGCATTTAAGGTAAAACAGCAAATGCTCGTTTTAGGCCAAAATGCATTGAAACCAATGTAAACAGCAAAAGTGCATGCTTTGTGATATCTCCTCTTGTAGCAAACACAGACAGCTCAAAATTACACACAATGTGTTGAAGACCAAGGCCCACAAATGTGATGTGAAATAGTTTTTCTCCCATGTTGTATTAAAGAGAAAACAGCAAAAGTTTCTTTTAGGCCAAAATGCATTGAAATCAAATGAAACAGCAAAAGCGCATACTTTGTGATATCTCCTTTTGCAGCAAACACAGAAAGCTCAAATTACACACAATGTGTTGCAGACCAAGGCCCACAAATGTGCTGTGAAATGTTTTTCTCCCATGTTGTGTTTAAGAGAAAACAGCAAATGCTCGTTAAAGGCAAAAATGCATTGAAACCAATGGAAAAGCAAAAGTGCATGCTTTCTGATATCTCCTCTTGTAGCAAACACAGACAGCTCAAAATTACACACAATGTGTTGAAGACCAAGGCCCACAAATGTGATGTGAAATGTTTTTTCTCCCATGTTGCATTTAAGAGAAAACAGCAAATGCTTGTTTTAGGCTAAAATGCATTGAAATCAATGGAAACAACAAAAGCGCATTCTTTGTGATATCTCTTCTTGTAGCAAACAGAGACAGCTCAAAATTTCACACAATGTGTTGCAGACCAAGGCCCACAATTGTGATGTGAAATGGTTTTTCTCCAATGTTGCGTTTAAGGTAAAACAGCAAATACTCGTTTTAGGCCAAAATGCATTTTAACAGCAAAAGTGCATGCTTTGTGATATTTCCTCTTGTAGCAAACACACACAGCTCAAAATTAAACACAATGTGTTGAAGACCAAGGCCCACAAATATGATGTGAAATGGTTTTTCTCCCATGTTGCGTTTAAGAGAAAACAGCTAATGCTCGTTTTAGGCCAAAATGCATTGAAATCAAATGAAACATCAAAAGCGCATACTTTGTCATATCTCCTCTTGTAGCAAACACAGACAGCTCAAAATTACACACAATGTGTTGAAGACCATGTCCCACAAATGTGATGTGAAATGGTTTTTCTCCCATGTTGCGTTTAAGAGAAAACTGCAAATGCTCATTTTAAGCCAGGATACATTGAAACCAATGGAAACAGCAAAAGCGCATACTTTGTGATATCTCTTGTAGCAAACACAGACAGCTCAAAATTACACACAATGTGTTGAAGGCCAAGGCCCACAAATGTGATGTGAAATGGTTTTTCTCCCATGTTGCGTTTAAGAGAAAACAGCAAATGCTCGTTTTAGGCCAAAATGCTTTGAAATCAAATGAAATAGCAAAAGTGCATGCTTTGTGATATCTCCTCTTGTAGCAAGCACAGAGAGCTCAAAATTACACACAATGTGTTGAAGACCAAGACCCACAAATATGATGAGAAATAGTTTTTCTCCCATGTTGTATTGAAGAGAAAACAGCAAAAGCTTCTTTTAGGCCAAAATGCAATGAAACCAATGGAAACAGCAGAAGCACATACTTTGTCATATCTCCCCTTGTAGCAAACACAGACAGCTCAAAATTACACACAATGTGTTGAAGACCAAGGCCCACAAATGGAATGTGAAATGGTTTTTATCCCATGTTGCATTTAAGAGAAAACAGCAAATGCTCGTTTTAAGCAAGAAAACATTGAAACCAATGGAAACAGCAAAAGCGCATACTTTGTGATATCTCTTGAAGCAAACACAGACAGCTCAAAATTACACACAATGTGTTGCAGGCCAAGGCCCACAAATGTGATGTGAAATGGTTTTTCTCCCATTTTGCATTTAAGAGAATACAGCAAATGCTCGTTTTAGGCCATAATGCATTGAAACCAATGGAAAAGCAAAAGTGCATGCTTTCTGATATCTCCTCTTGTAGCAAACACAGACAGCTCAAAATTACACACAATGTGTTGAAGACCAAGGCCCACAAATGTGATGTGAAATGTTTTTTCTCCCATGTTGCGTTTAAGAGAAAACAGCAAATGCTCGTTAAAGGCCAAAATGCATTGAAACCAATGGAAAAGCAAAAGTGCATGCTTTCTGATATCTCCTCTTGTAGCAAACACAGACAGCTCAAAATTACACACAATGTGTTGAAGACCAAGGCCGACAAATGTGATGTGAAATGTTTTTTCTCCCATGTTGCATTTAAGAGAAAACAGCAAATGCTCGTTTTAGGCCAAAATGCATTGAAATCAAATGAAACATCAAAAGTGCATACCTTGCCATATCTCTTCTTGTAGCAAACACAGAGAGCTCAAAATTTCACACAATGTGTTGAAGACCAAGGCCCACAAATGAGATGATAAATAGTTTTTCTCCCATATTGTTTTGAAGAGAAAACAGCAAAAGCTTTGTTTAGGCCAAAATGCATTGAAACCAATGAAAACAGCAAAAGCGCATACTTTGTCATATCTCCTCTTGTAGCAAACACAGCCAGCTCAAAATTACACACAATGTGTTGAAGACCATGTCCCACAAATGTGATGTGAAATAGTTTTTCTCCCATGTTGTATTGAAGAGAAAACAGCAAAAGCTTCTTTTAGGCCAAAATGCAATGAAACCAATGGAAACAGCAGAAGCACATACTTTGTCATATCTCCCCTTGTAGCAAACACAGACAGCTCAAAATTACACACAATGTGTTGAAGACCAAGGCAAACAAATGGAATGTGAAATGGTTTTTATCCCATGTTGCATTTAAGAGAAAACAGCAAATGCTCATTTTAAGCCAGAAAACAGTGAAACCAATGGAAACAGCAAAAGCGCATACTTTGTGATATCTCTTGAAGCAAACACAGACAGCTCAAAATTACACACAATGTGTTGCAGGCCAAGGCCCACAAATGTGATGTGAAATGGTTTTTCTCCCATGTTGCGTTTAAGAGAAAACAGCAAATGCTCGTTAAAGGCCAAAATGCATTGAAACCAATGGAAAAGCAAAAGTGCATGCTTCCTGATATCTCCTCATGTAGCAAGCACAGACAGCTCAAAATTACACACAATGTGTTGAAGACCAAGGCCCACAAATTTTATGTGAAATGGTTTTTCTCTGATGTTGTGTTTAAGAGAAAACAGCAAATGCTTGTTTTAAGCCAGAATACATTGAATCCAATGGAAACAGCAAAAGCGCATACTTTGTGATATCTCCTCTTGTAGCAAACACAGACAGCTCAAAATTACACACAATGTGTTGAAGACCAAGGCCCACAAATTTTATGTGAAATGGTTTTTCTCTGATGTTGTGTTTAAGAGAAAACAGCAAATGCTTGTTTTAAGCAAGAATACATTGAATCCAATGGAAACAGCAAAAGCGCATACTTTGTGATATCTCCTCTTGTAGCAAACACAGACAGCTCAAAATTACACACAATGTGTTGAAGATCAAGGCCCACAATTGTGATGTGAAATGGTTTTTCTCCCATGTTGCGTTTAAGGTAAAACAGCAAATACTCGTTTTAGGCCAAAATGCATTGAAACAGCAAAAGTGCATGCTTTGTGATATCTCCTCTTTTAGCAAACACACACAGCTCAAAATTAACACAATGTGTTGAAGACCAAGGCCCACAAATGTGATGTGAAATGGTTTTTCTCCCATGTTGTGTTTAAGAGAAAACAGGAAATGCTCGTTTTTGACCAAAATGCATTGAAATCAATGGAAACAGCAAAAGTTTATTCTTTGCGATATCTCCTCTTGTAGCAAACACAGAGAGCTCAAAATTACACAGATGTGTTGAAGACCAAGGCCCACAGATTTGATGTGATATGTTTTTGTTCCCATATTGCATTTAAGAGAAAACAGCAAATTCTCGTTTTAGGCCAAAATGCATTGAAACCAATGGAAACAGCAAAAGTGCATACTTTGCCATATCTCCTCTTGTAGCAAACACAGAGAGCTCAAAATTACACACAATGTGTTGAAGACCAAGGCCCACAAATGGAATGTGAAATTGTTTTTCTCCCATGTTGCGTTTAAGAGAAAACAGCAAATGATCGTTTTAGGCCAAAATGCCTTTAAACCAATGGAAACAGCAAAAGTGCATAATTTGCGATATCTCCTCTTGTAGCAAACACAGACAGCTCAAAATTACACAGATGTGTTGAAGACCAAGGCCCACAAATGTGTCGTGAAATGGTTTTTCTCCCATGTTGCATTTAAGGTAAAACAGCAAATGCTCGTTTTAGGCCAAAATGCATTGAAACCAATGTAAACAGCAAAAGTGCATGCTTTGTGATATCTCCTCTTGTAGCAAACACAGACAGCTCAAAATTACACACAATGTGTTGAAGACCAAGGCCCACAAATGTGATGTGAAATAGTTTTTCTCCCATGTTGTATTAAAGAGAAAACAGCAAAAGTTTATTTTAGGCCAAAATGCATTGAAATCAAATGAAACAGCAAAAGTGCATACTTTGCCATATCTCCTCTTGTAGCAAACACAGTGAGCTCAAAATTACACACAATGTGTTGAAGACCAAGGCCCACAAATTTGATGTGAAATAGTTTTTCTCCCATGTTGTATTGAAGAGAAAACAGCAAAAGCTTATTTTAGGCCAAAATGCATTGAAAGCAATGGAAACAGCAAAAGCGCATACTTTGTGATATCTCCTTTTGCAGCAAACACAGAAAGCTCAAATTACACACAATGTGTTGCAGACCAAGGCCCACAAATGTGCTGTGAAATGTTTTTCTCCCATGTTGTGTTTAAGAGAAAACAGCAAATGCTCGTTAAAGGCAAAAATGCATTGAAACCAATGGAAAAGCAAAAGTGCATGCTTTCTGATATCTCCTCTTGTAGCAAACACAGACAGCTCAAAATTACACACAATGTGTTGAAGACCAAGGCCCACAAATGTGATGTGAAATGTTTTTTCTCCCATGTTGCATTTAAGAGAAAACAGCAAATGCTCGTTTTAGGCTAAAATGCATTGAAATCAATGGAAACAACAAAAGCGCATTCTTTGTGATATCTCTTCTTGTAGCAAACAGAGACAGCTCAAAATTTCACACAATGTGTTGCAGACCAAGGCCCACAATTGTGATGTGAAATGGTTTTTCTCCAATGTTGCGTTTAAGGTAAAACAGCAAATACTCGTTTTAGGCCAAAATGCATTTTAACAGCAAAAGTGCATGCTTTGTGATATCTCCTCTTGTAGCAAACACACACAGCTCAAAATTAAACACAATGTGTTTAAGACCAAGGCCCACAAATATGATGTGAAATGGTTTTTCTCCCATGTTGCGTTTAAGAGAAAACAGCAAATGCTCGTTTTAGGCCAAAATGCTTTGAAATCAAATGAAATAGCAAAAGTGCATGCTTTGTGATATCTCCTCTTGTAGCAAGCACAGAGAGCTCAAAATTACACACAATGTGTTGAAGACCAAGGCCCACAAATATGATGAGAAATAGTTTTTCTCCCATGTTGTATTGAAGAGAAAACAGCAAAAGCTTCTTTTAGGCCAAAATGCAATGAAACCAATGGAAACAGCAGAAGCACATACTTTGTCATATCTCCCCTTGTAGCAAACACAGACAGCTCAAAATTACACACAATGTGTTGAAGACCAAGGCCCACAAATGGAATGTGAAATGGTTTTTATCCCATGTTGCATTTAAGAGAAAACAGCAAATGCTCGTTTTAAGCAAGAAAACATTGAAACCAATGGAAACAGCAAAAGCGCATACTTTGTGATATCTCTTGAAGCAAACACAGACAGCTCAAAATTACACACAATGTGTTGCAGGCCAAGGCCCACAAATGTGATGTGAAATGGTTTTTCTCCCATGTTGCATTTAAGAGAAAACAGCAAATGCTCGTTTTAGGCCATAATGCATTGAAACCAATGGAAAAGCAAAAGTGCATGCTTTCTGATATCTCCTCTTGTAGCAAACACAGACAGCTCAAAATTACACACAATGTGTTGAAGACCAAGGCCCACAAATGTGATGTGAAATGTTTTTTCTCCCATGTTGCGTTTAAGAGAAAACAGCAAATGCTCGTTAAAGGCCAAAATGCATTGAAACCAATGGAAAAGCAAAAGTGCATGCTTTCTGATATCTCCTCTTGTAGCAAACACAGACAGCTCAAAATTACACACAATGTGTTGAAGACCAAGGCCCACAAATGTGATGTGAAATGTTTTTTCTCCCATGTTGCATTTAAGAGAAAACAGCAAATGCTTGTTTTAGGCCAAAATGCATTGAAATCAATGGAAACAGCAAAAGCGTATACTTTGTGATATCTCCTCTTGTAGCAAACACAGAAAGCTCAAATTACACACAATGTGTTGCAGACCAAGGCCCACAAATGTGATGTGAAATGGTTTTTCTCCAATGTTGCGTTTAAGGTAAAACAGCAAATACTCGTTTTAGGCCAAAATGCATTTTAACAGCAAAAGTGCATGCTTTGTGATATCTCCTCTTGTAGCAAACACACACAGCTCAAAATTACACACAATGTGTTGAAGACCAAGGCCCACAAATATGATGTGAAATGGTTTTTCTCCCATGTTGCGTTTAAGAGAAAACAGCTAATGCTCGTTTTAGGCCAAAATGCATTGAAATCAAATGAAACATCAAAAGTGCATAACTTGCCATATCTCTTCTTGTAGCAAACACAGAGAGCTCAAAATTTCACACAATGTGTTGAAGACCAAGGCCCACAAATGATATGATAAATAGTTTTTCTCCCATGTTGTTTTGAAGAGAAAACAGCAAAAGCTTTGTTTAGGCCAAAATGCATTGAAACCAATGAAAACAGCAAAAGCGCATACTTTGTCATATCTCCTCTTGTAGCAAACACAGCCAGCTCAAAATTACACACAATGTGTTGAAGACAATGTCCCACAAATGTGATGTGAAATAGTTTTTCTCCCATGTTGTATTGAAGAGAAAACAGCAAAAGCTTCTTTTAGGCCAAAATGCAATGAAACCAATGGAAACAGCAGAAGCACATACTTTGTCATATCTCCCCTTGTAGCAAACACAGACAGCTCAAAATTACACACAATGTGTTGAAGACCAAGGCCCATAAATGGAATGTGAAATGGTTTTTATCCCATGTTGCATTTAAGAGAAAACAGCAAATGCTCATTTTAAGCCAGAAAACATTGAAACCTATGGAAACAGCAAAAGCGCATACTTTGTGATATCTCTTGAAGCAAACACAGACAGCTCAAAATTACACACAATGTGTTGCAGGCCAAGGCCCACAAATGTGATGTGAAATGGTTTTTCTCCCATGTTGCGTTTAAGAGAAAACAGCAAATGCTCGTTAAAGGCCAAAATGCATTGAAACCAATGGAAAAGCAAAAGTGCATGCTTCCTGATATCTCCTCATGTAGCAAGCACAGACAGCTCAAAATTACACACAATGTGTTGAAGACCAAGGCCCACAAATGTGATTGAAATGTTTTTTCTCCCATGTTGCATTTAAGAGAAAACAGCAAATGCTCGTTTTAGGCCAAAATGCATTGAAATCATTGGAAACAGCAACTTTGTGATATCTCCTCTTGTAGCAAACACAGACAGCTCAAAATTACACACAATGTGTTGAAGACCAAGGCCCACAAATGTGATGTGAAATGTTTTTTCTCCCATGTTGCATTTAAGAGAAAACAGCAAATGCTCGTTTTAGGCTAAAATGCATTGAAATCAATGGAAACAACAAAAGCGCATTCTTTGTGATATCTCTTCTTGTAGCAAACAGAGACAGCTCAAAATTTCACACAATGTGTTGCAGACCAAGGCCCACAATTGTGATGTGAAATGGTTTTTCTCCAATGTTGCGTTTAAGGTAAAACAGCAAATACTCGTTTTAGGCCAAAATGCATTTTAACAGCAAAAGTGCATGCTTTGTGATATCTCCTCTTGTAGCAAACACACACAGCTCAAAATTAAACACAATGTGTTTAAGACCAAGGCCCACAAATATGATGTGAAATGGTTTTTCTCCCATGTTGCGTTTAAGAGAAAACAGCAAATGCTCGTTTTAGGCCAAAATGCTTTGAAATCAAATGAAATAGCAAAAGTGCATGCTTTGTGATATCTCCTCTTGTAGCAAGCACAGAGAGCTCAAAATTACACACAATGTGTTGAAGACCAAGGCCCACAAATATGATGAGAAATAGTTTTTCTCCCATGTTGTATTGAAGAGAAAACAGCAAAAGCTTCTTTTAGGCCAAAATGCAATGAAACCAATGGAAACAGCAGAAGCACATACTTTGTCATATCTCCCCTTGTAGCAAACACAGACAGCTCAAAATTACACACAATGTGTTGAAGACCAAGGCCCACAAATGGAATGTGAAATGGTTTTTATCCCATGTTGCATTTAAGAGAAAACAGCAAATGCTCGTTTTAAGCAAGAAAACATTGAAATGAATGGAAACAGCAAAAGCGCATACTTTGTGATATCTCTTGAAGCAAACACAGACAGCTCAAAATTACACACAATGTGTTGCAGGCCAAGGCCCACAAATGTGATGTGAAATGGTTTTTCTCCCATGTTGCATTTAAGAGAAAACAGCAAATGCTCGTTTTAGGCCATAATGCATTGAAACCAATGGAAAAGCAAAAGTGCATGCTTTCTGATATCTCCTCTTGTAGCAAACACAGACAGCTCAAAATTACACACAATGTGTTGAAGACCAAGGCCCACAAATGTGATGTGAAATGTTTTTTCTCCCATGTTGCGTTTAAGAGAAAACAGCAAATGCTCGTTAAAGGCCAAAATGCATTGAAACCAATGGAAAAGCAAAAGTGCATGCTTTGTGATATCTCCTCTTGTAGCAAACACACACAGCTCAAAATTAAACACAATGTGTTGAAGACCAAGGCCCACAAATATGATGTGAAATGGTTTTTCTCCCATGTTGCGTTTAAGAGAAAACAGCAAATGCTCATTTTAAGCCAGGATACATTGAAACCAATGGAAACAGCAAAAGCGCATACTTTGTGATATCTCTTGTAGCAAACACAGACAGCTCAAAATTTCACACAATGTGTTGAAGACCAAGGCCCACAAATGAGATGATAATTAGTTTTTCTCCCATGTTGTTTTGAAGAGAAAACAGCAAAAGCTTTGTTTAGGTCAAAATGCATTGAAACCAATGAAAACAGCAAAAGCGCATACTTTGTCATATCTCCTCTTGTAGCAAACACAGACAGCTCAAAATTACACACAATGTGTTGAAGACCATGTCCCACAAATGTGATGTGAAATGGTTTTTCTCCCATGTTGCGTTTAAGAGAAAACAGCAAATGCTCATTTTAAGCCAGGATACATTGAAACCAATGGAAACAGCAAAAGCGCATATTTTGTCATATCTCCTCTTGTAGCAAACACAGACAGCTCAAAATTACACACAATGTGTTGCAGGCCAAGGCCCACAAATGTGATGTGAAATGGTTTTTCTCCCATGTTGCGTTTAAGAGAAAACAGCAAATGCTCGTTTTAGGCCAAAATGCATTGAAATCAAATGAAATAGCAAAAGTGCATGCTTTGTGATATCTCCTCTTGGAGCAAGCACAGAGAGCTCAAAATTACACACAATGTGTTGAAGACCAAGGCCCACAAATATGATGAGAAATAGTTTTTCTCCCATGTTGTATTGAAGAGAAAACAGCAAAAGCTTCTTTTACGCCAAAATGCAATGAAACCAATGGAAACAGCAGAAGCACATACTTTGTCATATCTCCCCTTGTAGCAAACACAGACAGCTCAAAATTACACACAATGTGTTGAAGACCAAGACCCACAAATGTGATGTGAAATGTTTTTTCTCCCATGTTGCATTTAAGAGAAAACAGCAAATGCTCATTTTAGGCCAAAATGCATTGAAATCAATGAAAACAGGTAAAGCGTATACTTTGTGATATCTCCTCTTGTAGCAAACACAGAAAGCTCAAATTACACACAATGTGTTGCAGACCAAGGCCCACAAATGTGATGTGAAATGGTTTTTCTCCAATGTTGCGTTTAAGGTAAAACAGCAAATACTCGTTTTAGACCAAAATGCATTTTAACAGCAAAAGTGCATGCTTTGTGATATCTCCTCTTGTAGCAAACACACACAGCTCAAAATTACACACAATGTGTTGAAGACCAAGGCCCACAAATATGATGTGAAATGGTTTTTCTTCCATGTTGCGTTTAAGAGAAAACAGCAAATGCTCGTTTTAGGCCAAAATGCATTGAAATCAAATGAAACATCAAAAGTGCATACATTGCCATATCTCTTCTTGTAGCAAACACAGAGAGCTCAAAATTTCACACAATGTTTTGAAGACCAAGGCCCACAAATGAGATGAGAAATAGTTTTTCTCCCATGTTGTTTTGAAGAGAAAACAGCAAAAGCTTTGTTTAGGCCAAAATGCATTGAAACCAATGAAAACAGCAAAAGCGCATACTTTGTCATATCTCCTCTTGTAGCAAACACAGACAGCTGAAAATTACACACAATGTGTTGAAGACCATGTCCCACAAATGTGATGTGAAATGGTTTTTCTCCCATGTTGCGTTTAAGAGAAAACAGCAAATGCTCGTTTTAAGCCAGGATACATTGAAACCAATGGAAACAGCAAAAGCGCATACTTTGTGATATCTCTTGTAGCAAACACAGACAGCTCAAAAATACACACAATGTGTTGAAGGCCAAGGCCCACAAATGTGATGTGAAATGGTTTTTCTCCCATGTTGCGTTTAAGAGAAAACAGCAAATGCTCGTATTAAGCCAGAAAACATTGAAACCAATGGAAACAGCAAAAGCGCATACTTTGTGATATCTCTTGAAGCAAACACAGACAGCTCAAAATTACACACAATGTGTTGCAGGCCAAGGCCCACAAATGTGATGTGAAATGGTTTTTCTCCCATGTTGCGTTTAAGAGAAAACAGCAAATGCTCGTTTTAGGCCATAATGCATTGAAACCGATGGAAAAGCAAAAGTGCATGCTTTCTGATATCTCCTCTTGTAGCAAACACAGACAGCTCAAAATTACACACAATGTGTTGAAGACCAAGACCCACAAATGTGATGTGAAATGTTTTTTCTCCCATGTTGCATTTAAGAGAAAACAGCAAATGCTCGTTTTAGGCTAAAATGCATTGAAATCAATGGAAACAGGTAAAGCGTATACTTTGTGATATCTCCTCTTGTAGCAAACACAGAAAGCTCAAATTACACACAATGTGTTGCAGACCAAGGCCCACAAATGTGATGTGAAATGGTTTTTCTCCAATGTTGCGTTTAAGGTAAAACAGCAAATACTCGTTTTAGGCCAAAATGCATTTTAACAGCAAAAGTGCATGCTTTGTGATATCTCCTCTTGTAGCAAACACACACAGCTCAAAATTACACACAATGTGTTGAAGACCAAGGCCCACAAATATGATGTGAAATGGTTTTTCTTCCATGTTGCGTTTAAGAGAAAACAGCAAATGCTCGTTTTAGGCCAAAATGCATTGAAATCAAATGAAACATCAAAAGTGCATACCTTGCCATATCTCTTCTTGTAGCAAACACAGAGAGCTCAAAATTTCACACAATGTTTTGAAGACCAAGGCCCACAAATGAGATGAGAAATAGTTTTTCTCCCATGTTGTTTTGAAGAGAAAACAGCAAAAGCTTCGTTTAGGCCAAAATGCATTGAAACCAATGAAAACAGCAAAAGCGCATACTTTGTCAAATCTCCTCTTGTAGCAAACACAGACAGCTGAAAATTACACACAATGTGTTGAAGACCATGTCCCACAAATGTGATGTGAAATGGTTTTTCTCCCATGTTGCGTTTAAGAGAAAACAGCAAATGCTCGTTTTAGGCCAAAATGCATTGAAATCAATTGAAATAGCAAAAGTGCATGCTTTGTGATATCTCCTCTTGTAGCAAGCACAGAGAGCTCAAAATTACACACAATGTGTTGAAGACCAAGGCCCACAAATATGATGAGAAATAGTTTTTCTCCCATGTTGTATTGAAGAGAAAACAGCAAAAGCTTCTTTTACGCCAAAATGCAATGAAACCAATGGAAACAGCAGAAGCACATACTTTGTCATATCTCCCCTTGTAGCAAACACAGACAGCTCAAAATTACACACAATGTGTTGAAGACCAAGGCCCACAAATGGAATGTGAAATGGTTTTTATCCCATGTTGCATTTAAGAGAAAACAGCAAATGCTCATTTTAAGCCAGAAAACATTGAAACCAATGGAAACAGCAAAAGCGCATACTTTGTGATATCTCTTGAAGCAAACACAGACAGCTCAAAATTACACACAATGTGTTGCAGGCCAAGGCCCACAAATGTGATGTGAAATGGTTTTTCTCCCATGTTGCGTTTAAGAGAAAACAGCAAATGCTCGTTTTAGGCCATAATGCATTGAAACCAATGGAAAAGCAAAAGTGAATGCTTTCTGATATCTCCTCTTGTAGCAAACACAGACAGCTCAAAATTACACACAATGTGTTGAAGACCAAGACCCACAAATTTTATGTGAAATGGTTTTTCTCTGATGTTGTGTTTAAGAGAAAACAGCAAATGCTTGTTTTAAGCCAGAATACATTGAATCCAATGGAAACAGCAAAAGCGCATACTTTGTGATATCTCCTCTTGTAGCAAACACACACAGCTCAAAATTACACACAATGTGTTGAAGATCAAGGCCCACATTTGTGATGTGAAATGGTTTTTCTCCCATGTTGCGTTTAAGGTAAAACAGCAAATACTCGTTTTAGGCCAAAATGCATTGAAACAGCAAAAGTGCATGCTTTGTGATATCTCCTCTTTTAGCAAACACACACAGCTCAAAATTAACACAATGTGTTGAAGACCAAGGCCCACAAATGTGATGTGAAATGTTTTTGTTCCCATGTTGCATTTAAGAGAAAACAGCAAATTCTCGTTTTAGGCCAAAATGCATTGAAACCAATGGAAACAGCAAAAGTGCCTACTTTGCCATATCTCCTCTTGTAGCAAACACAGAGAGCTCAAAATTACACACAATGTGTGAAGACCAAGTCCCACAAATGTAATGTGAAATGGTTTTTGTCCCATGCTGCATTTAACATAAAAGAGCAAATGCTCGATTTAGGCCAAAATGCATTGAAACAGCAAAACTGCATGCTTTGTGATATCTCCTCTTGTAGCAAACACAGACAGCTCAAAATTACACACAATGTGTTGAAGACCATGTCCCACAAATGTGATGTAAAATGGTTAATCTCCCATGTTGCGTTTAAGAGAAAAAATCAAATGCTCGTTTTAAGCCAGGATACTTTGAAACCAATGGAAACAGCAAAAGTGCATACTTTGTGATAGCTGTTGTAGCAAACACAGACAGCTCAAAATTACACACAATGTGTTGAAGGCCAAGGCCCACAAATGTGATGTGAAATGGTTTTTCTCCCATGATGCGTTTAAGAGAAAACAGCAAATGCTCGTTTTAGGCTAAAATGCATTGAAATCAATGGAAACAACAAAAGCGCATTCTTTGTGATATCTCTTCTTGTAGCAAACAGAGACAGCTCAAAATTTCACACAATGTGTTTAAGACCAAGGCCCACAAATGTGATGAGAAATTGTTTTTCTGCCTTTTTACGTTTAAGAGAAAACAGCAAATGCTTGTTAAAGGCCAAAATGCATTGAAACCAATGGAAAAGCAAAAGTGCACGCTTTCTGATATCTCCTCTTGTAGCAAGCACAGACAGCTCAAAATTACACACAATGTGTTGAAGACCAAGTCCCACAAATGTGATGTGAAATGTTTTTTCTCCCTTGTTGCATTTAAGAGAAAACAGCAAATGCTCGTTTTAGGCCATAATGCATTGAAATCAAATGAAACAGCAAAAGTGCATACTTTGCCATATCTCCTCTTGTAGCAAACACAAAGAGCTCAAAATTACACACAATGTGTTGAAGACCAAGGCCCACAAATGTTATGTGAAATGGTTTTTCTCCCATGTTGTGTTTAAGAGAAAACAGCAAATGCTTGTTTTAGACCAAAATGCATTGAAACAGCAAAAGTGCATGCTTTGTAATATCTCCTCTTGTAGCAAACACACACAGGTCAAAATTACACACAATGTGTTGAAGACCAAGTCCCACAAATATGATGTGAAATGGTTTTTCTCCCATGTTGTGTTTAAGAGAAAACAGCAAATGCTTGTTTTAGACCAAAATGCATTGAAGTCAATGGAAACAGCAAAAGCGTATTCTTTGCGATATCTCCTCTAGTAGCAAACACAGAGAGCTCAAAATTACACAGATGTGTTGAAGACCAAGGCCCACAAACGTGATGTGAACTGTTTTTGTTCCCATGTTGCATTTAAGAGAAAACAGCAAATTCTTATTTTAGGCCAAAATGCATTGAAACTAATGGAAACAGCAAAAGTGCATACTTTGCCATATCTCCTCTTGTAGCAAACACAGACAGCTCAAAATTACACACAATGTGTTGAAGACCAAGGCCCACAAATGTAATGTGAAATGGTTTTTCTGCCATGCTGCATTTAACAGAAAACAGCAAATGCTCGTTTTAGGCCCAAATGCATTAAAACAGCAAAAGTGCATGCTTTGTGATATCTCCTCTTGTAGCAAACACAGAGAGCTCAAAATTACACACAATGTGTTGAAGACCAAGGCCCACAAATATGATGAGAAATAGTTTTTCTCCCATGTTGTATTGAAGAGAAAACAGCAAATGCTCGTTTTAGGCCAAACTGCATTGAAATCAATGGAAACAGCAAAAGTGCATACTATACCATATCTCCTCTTGTAGCAAACACAGAGAGCTCAAAATTACACACAATGTGTTGAAGACAAAGGCACTCAAATGTGATGTGAAATGGTTTTTCTCCCATGTTGCGTTTAAAAGAAAACAGCAAATGCTCGTTTTAGGCCAAACTGAATTGAAATCAATTGAAACAACAAAAGTGCATATTTTGTGATATCTCCTCTTGTAGCAAACACAGACAGCTCAAAATTACACACAATGCTTTGAAGACCAAGGCCCACATATGTGATGTGAAATAGTTTTTCTCCCATTTTGTGTTTAAGAGAAAACAGCAAATGGTCGTTTTAGGCAAAAATGCATTGAAACCATGGGAAACAGCAAAAGTGCATACTTTGTCATGATTCCTCTTGTAGCAAACACAGAGAGCTCAAAATTACACACAATGCGTTGAAGACCAAGGCCCACAAATGGAATGTGAAATTGTTTTTCTCCCTTGTTGCGTTTAAGAGATAACATAAAAATCCTCATTTTAGGCTAAACTGCATTGATATCAATGGAAACAGCAAAAGCGCATACTATACCATATCTCCTCTTGTAGCAAACACAGAGAGCTCAAAATTACATACAATGTGTTGAAGACCAAGGCCCACAAATGTGATGTGAAATAGTTTTTCTCCCATGTTGTGTTGAAGAGAATACAGCAAAAGCTTATTTTAGTCCAAAATGCATTGAAACCAATGGAAACAGCAAAAGCACATACTTTGTCATATCTCCTCTTGTAGCAAACACAGACAGCTCAAAATTACACACAATGTGTTGAAGACCATGGCCCACAAATGTGATGTGAAATGTTTTTTCTCCCATGTTGCATTTAAGAGAAAACAGCAAATGCTCCTTTTAAGCCATAATACATTGAAATCGATGGAAACAGCAAAAGCACATACTTTGTGATATCTCCTCTTGTAGCAAACAGAGACAGCTCAAAATTTCACACAATGTGTTGAAGGCCAAGGCCCACAAATGTGATTGAAATGGTATTTCTCCCATGTTGCGTTTAAGAGAAAACAGCAAATGCTGGTTTTAGGTCAAAATGCATTGAAATAAATGGAAACAGCAAAAGCGCATACTTTGTGATATCTCCTCTTGTAGCAAAAACAGAAAGCTCAAATTACACAAAATGTGTTGCAGACAAAGGGCCCACAAATGTGATGTGAAATGTTTTTTCTCCCATGTTGCGTTTTAAGTGAAACAGCAAATGCTCGTTTTAGGCCAAATTGCATTGAAACCAATGGAAACAGCAAAAGTGCATGCTTTGTGATATCTCCTATTGTAGCAAACACAGACAGCTCAAAATTACACACAATGTGTTGAAGACCAAGGCCCACAAATGGGATGTGAAATAGTTCTTCTCCCATGTTGTATTAAAGAGAAAACAGCAAAAGTTTCTTTTAGGCCAAAATGCATTGAAACCAATGGAAACAGTAAAAGTGCATACTTTGTCATGTCTCCTCTTGTAGCAAACACAGAGAGCTCAAAATTACACACAAAGTGTTGAAGACCAAGGCCCACAAATGGAATGTGAAATTGTTTTTCTCCCATGATGCGTTTAAGAGAAAACAGCAAATGCTCGTTTTAGGCCAAACTGCATTGAAATCAATGGAAACAGCAAAAGCGCATATTATACCATATCTCCTCTTGTAGCAAACACAGAGAGCTCAAAATTACACACAATGTGTTGAAGACCAAGTCCCACAAATATGAGGTGAAATGGTTTTTCTCCCATGTTGTGTTTAAGAGAAAACAGCAAATGCTCATTTTAGACCAAAATACATTGAAGTAAATGGAAACAGCAAAAGCGTATTCTTTGCGATATCTCCTCTAGTAGCAAACACAGAGAGCTCAAAATTACACAGATGTGTTGAAGACCAAGGCCCACAAACGTGATGTGAACTGTTTTTGTTAAAATATTGCATTTAAGAGAAAACAGCAAATTCTCATTTTAGGCCAAAATGCATTGAAACTAATGGAAACAGCAAAAGTGCATACTTTGCCATATCTCCTCTTGTAGCAAACACAGACAGCTCAAAATTACACACAATGTGTTGAAGACCAAGGCCCACAAATGTAATGTGAAATGGTTTTTCTCCCATGCTGCATTTAACAGAAAACAGCAAATGCTCGTTTTAGGCTAAAATGCATTAAAACAGCAAAAGTGCATGCTTTGTGATATCTCCTCTTGTAGCAAACACAGAGAGCTCAAAATTACACAGAATGTGTTGAAGACCAAGGCCCACAAATATGATGAGAAATAGTTTTTCTCCCATGTTGTATTGAAGAGAAAACAGCAAAAGCTTCTTTTAGGCCAAAATGCAATGAAACCAATGGAAACAGCAGAAGCACATACTTTGTCATATCTCCTCTTGTAGCAAACACAGACAGCTCAAAATTACACACAATGTGTTGAAGACCAAGGCCCACAAATGGAATGTGAAATGGTTTTTATCCCATGTTGCGTTTAAGAGAAAACAGCAAATGCTCGTTTTAAGCCAGAAATCATTGAAACCAATGGAAACAGCAAAAGCACATACTTTGTGATATCTCTTGAAGCAAACACAGACAGCTCAAAATTACACACAATGTTTTGCAGGCCAAGGCCCACAAATGTGATGTGAAATGGTTTTTCTCCCATGTTGCGTTTAAGAGAAAACAGCAAATGCTCGTTTTAGGCCAAACTGCATTGAAATCAATGGAAACAGCAAAAGTGCATACTATACCATATCTCCTCTTGTAGCAAACACAGAGAGCTCAAAATTACACACAATGTGTTGAAGACAAAGGCACTCAAATGTGATGTGAAATGGTTTTTCTCCCATGTTGCGTTTAAAAGAAAACAGCAAATGCTCGTTTTAGGCTAAACTGAATTGAAATCAATTGAAACAACAAAAGTGCATATTTTGTGATATCTCCTCTTGTAGCAAACACAGAATGCTCAAAATTACACACAATGTTTTGAAGACCAAGGCCCACATATGTGATGTGAAATAGTTTTTCTCCAAATTTGTGTTTAAGAGAAAACAGCAAATGGTCGTTTTAGGCAAAAATGCATTGAAACCATGGGAAACAGCAAAAGTGCATACTTTGTCATGATTCCTCTTGTAGCAAACACAGAGAGCTCAAAATTACACACAATGCGTTGAAGACCAAGGCCCACAAATGGAATGTGAAATTGTTTTTCTCCCATGTTGCGTTTAAGAGATAACATAAAAATCCTCATTTTAGGCAAAACTGCATTGAAATCAATGGAAACAGCAAAAGCGCATACTATACCATATCTCCTCTTGTAGCAAACACAGAGAGCTCAAAATTACATACAATGTGTTGAAGACCAAGGCCCACAAATGTGATGTGAAATAGTTTTTCTCCCATGTTGTGTTGAAGAGAATACAGCAAAAGCTTATTTTAGTCCAAAATGCATTGAAACCAATGGACACAGCAAAAGCACATACTTTGTCATATCTCCTCTTGTAGCAAACACAGACAGCTCAAAATTACACACAATGTGTTGAAGACCATGGCCCACAAATGTGATGTGAAATGTTTTTTCTCCCATGTTGCATTTAAGAAAAAACAGCAAATGCTCCTTTTAAGCCAGAAAACATTGAAATCGATGGAAACAGCAAAAGCACATACTTTGTGATATCTCCTCTTGTAGCAAACACAGACAGCTCAAAATTACACACAATGTGTTGAAGGCCAAGGGCCCACAAATGTGATGTGAAATGTTTTTTCTCCCATGTTGCATTTTAAGTGAAACAGCAAATGCTCGTTTTAGGCCAAATTGCATTGAAACCAATGGAAACAGCAAAAGTGCATGCTTTGTGATATCTCCTCTTGTAGCAAACACAGACAGCTCAAAATTACACACAATGTGTTGAAGACCAAGGCCCACAAATGTGATGTGAAATAGTTCTTCTCCGATGTTGTATTAAAGAGAAAACAGCAAAAGTTTATTTTAGGCCAAAATGCATTGAAACCAATGGAAACAGTAAAAGTGCATACTTTGTAATGTCTCCTCTTGTAGCAAACACAGAGAGCTCAAAATTACACACAATGTGTTGAAGACCAAGGCCCACAAATGGAATGTGAAATTGTTTTTCTCCGATGATGCGTTTAAGAGAAAACAGCAAATGCTCGTTTTAGGCCAAACTGCATTGAAATCAATGGAAACAGCAAAAGCGCATATTATACCATATATCCTCTTGTAGCAAACACAGAGAGCTCAAAATTACACACAATGTGTTGAAGACCAAGGCCCACAAATGGAATGTGAAATTGTTTTTCTCCCATGTTGTGTTTAAGAGAAAACAGCAAATGCTCGTTTAAGGCCAAAATGCATTGAAATCAATGGAAACAGCAAAATCGCATTTTTTGTGATATCTCCTCTTGTAGCAAACACAGACAGCTCAAAATTACACAGACTTGTTGAAGACCATGGCCCACAAAAGTGATGTGAAATAGTTTTTCTCCCATGTTGCATTTAAGAGAATGCAACATGGGAGAATGCTCGTTTTAAGGCAGAATACATTGAAACCAATGGAAACAGCAAAAGTGTAGACTTTGTGATATCTCTTGTAGCAAACACAGACAGCTTAAAATTACACACAATGTGTTGAAGACTAGGCCCACAAATGTGATGTGAAATGGTTTTTCTCCCATGTTGTGTTTAAGAGAAAACACAAATGCTCGTTTTAGGCCAAAATGCATTGAAATCAATGGAAAAAGCAAAAGTGCATACTTTGCCATATCTCCTCTTGCAGCAAACACAGAGAGCTCAAAATTACACACAATGTGTTGAAGACCAAGGCCCACAGATGTGATGTGAAATGGTTTTTCTCCCATGTTGTGTTTAAGAGAAAACAGCAAATGCTCATTTTAGGCCAAAATGCATTGAAACCAACGGAAACAGCAAAAGCGCATACTTTGTCTTGACTCCTCTTGTAGCAAACACAGAGAGCTCAAAATTACACACAATATGTTGAAGACCAAGGCCCACAAAAGGAATGTGAAATTGTTTTTCTCCCATGTTGCATTTAAGAGAAAACAGCAAATGCTCCTTTTAAGCCAGAACACATTGAAACCAAAGGAAACAGCAAAAGCGCATACTTTGTGATATCTCCTCTTTTAGCAAACACAGACAACTCAAAACTACACACAATGTTTTGAATCCCTCGGCGAGAGGTCACCCATTTCAGAGCTCCCAGGCCTCTGGTAGTATTTGAAGCCAGTGGTCTCTCCTGAGCGTTTCCCCCAGCAGAGGATGGACCCTCCTGGGGAGGAGGATGATGGCGATCCCCAGGCTTCTGGTCCTGGAGGAGGGCCTGGTGGTGGGCCTAGCGATCCTGGTCTGAGGAGGGCTGTGGTGCTATTAACCCAGCTCTCCTCCAGAGAGGCCAGCGGTGACCTGGTGTTTGCGGGCCCGGCAGTGTTGGAGGGAGTCTCCAAACCAGAGGTGACTGGTCCCCTGGGTGAAGTAACCCTGGGGTGCGGTGTGCTTACCAGTCCGGATGGTGAGGAGGAGGCCCCTTGTGCTGATGGCCAGGACCAGGATGCGGGGTTGTCCAGCAGTGAATCCGTGCTGAGCCAGGGGAGCTGCAGTGAGGCAGAGGTGGAGAGTGACGAGACAGAGGATGAGTTCCTAGGCCTCGGGCCAGATGAGCTCAAGCGTGAGGTCCGGCGGGCTCAGGCCTGGATCTCAGCAAAAAAAAACAAAAGACATACTGCTAGGAGCTGGCAGAATCCTATCCTTAGTATGGAGATTGAGGACCTGGGAAGAAAGGTGGAGAGGCTGAGAGGGAGAATCTCTCAGCTGCGTGAGGAGGAGAAAAAGCCAAAGACCTTACCTGGCTCTGATGCGGCTGCGGGAGCTCCGGTTTTCATTCCGGGACCTGCCGGAGTAGCTGAGGATGGTCCGTGTTCGGGCGCTGTTGAGGCCGCTGCTGCAGAGTCGGAGGTGGCTGGACCCCGGAGGATGCGAGGCCGGCGATGCCCGATTCCTGTGGGGCTGGTGACGTGTGCCTGAAGGAGGAAGCGGTGGTCTTATTGGCCAGGAGTCCCAAGATGGCGCCTGGCGGGGAGGCGGCCGGAGGACTTTCAAAGACGGCGCCGGTGGTTGCGGAGTATGGGCAAGGGGAGGTGTCTCTTCTGGGGGCAGAGCCGGGCTGTGCTGGAGCGGGGGGCGTGGCGGTTCCCATGGTAGCGGCTGACGCTGTTGCCGGGACAACCGCTATAGCTTCCTGCGATGCAGCGGCTCAGGTCTCACCCCCGAAGGCTGCGTCGGTAGGGCCGGTGCTGACCGGTGGCGGAGGCACTGAGGTGGATCATCCCCGGGTGCCTGTAGGCCCCAACACTACTATTGGTGTAGTGGGAGGTCCTGCCGAAGAAGTGCAGCAGCGTGTCGGGCAGTCATCAGGCGGCGGCCATGTTGTTGGAGTCCAGGGCGGTGGAAAACAGTATCTGCCGAATGTGTCTCCAGTTGGTGGCGGTGGCCATTTTGGAGAGGCCACAATTGGGGACTCTGAAGCCCAGATGGTGGCGATTGCCATGGAGGTGGAGGCATTGGAAAGGTCTGCTGTCATCACACCTAAAGCAGTGCCACAGATGGCACAAGGACTTCCTGGACTGGATAGGTCAGCCCTTGATAAGGGCCAGCTGGCAGTGGTCGATACCATATTTGGAGGGATCAGTGTTCCTGCTAGGTCCTTGGCAGCGGTGGACATAATAAAAGCTGATCTGGCCAGGCAGGCAGGGGTGAGGGAGAATGTTGGTGAAGGTTCTGGTGTGGGAGTAGGTTCGGGTCCTGTGCCCGCTTTAGTGTTGCCCGTAGCTGGCCCTTCGACCCTGCCTAGACCGGGTCCCTCCTCTTACGCCAATGTTGTATCGGGCAGGGCGTCGGTTGTCCCGATGATTAGAAGTGGTGGAGGGGCACCTATTAAAAGGCGCAATGTGGTACAATTGAAGTGGGTTGGAGGCGGTGAGCCGCCTGGAAAGGCCGCCTTCCTGGGCATGTTTTTTTCTCTGGGGTTCTCGCCGGGTGATTTGTTCGCTTGCATTCACCCGGTGAGAACTCCGGATTATGATCTTAGCTTCATGTCCTTGAGGGGCCTGCAAGCCTTTAGTGGTAGGTGGGAGGAGAAAAAGGGGATAGAGCCATATTGTAGGTATAGGTCTCTGGTGGTGTCGCGTCAGGACAGGGCGAAGGTGACTATCCTTGTCCGGAATGAGTCATTGCCGGAGGCAGATATTCTATTCTGGCTCTCGCGACACTGTGTGGTACTTTCTCCCCACTTGGAGAAGTTTGACTACACTAAAGGTGTATGGGGTGGTGCCTATTCCATTTTTGTCAGGTTACACCAGGTTGGCATTGAAGTGAAGCACATCCCGGCAGCAGCCTTTATAGGGCGTGACAAAATCCAGGTGTTTTACCCTGGGCAGCCGAAGGTCTGCCACAAATGTGGGGATTTCCGGCATTTTTCTAATGACTGCACGGCAATTAAGTGCTCGCTGTGCAGTGGGTTAGGGCACATATCCAAAGATTGCAGGCAGGTCAGGTGTAACCTCTGTGGAAAGGTGGGTCATCCTTACAGCCGCTGCCCATCTGCAGCCCACAACGAAGGCTTAGAGGTGACAGTTGTTGTGGGGGATAGGCAGGAAGAGGTGGGGGGTGGTTTGACTAGCAGGCAGGTGAGCGGTGAGGATGCAGGCTTTGAAACCGCAATGGAGAGGAATGGGGAGAGACCGGGTGAGGGTGAGCCAGAAGGTGTAGGAAAAACCAAGGTTCCTGCAGCCAGTACCACTGGGTGTAAAATTGCACCAGGTTTAGATGCTGGTGAGAAAGATGCTCCCTTTACGGTGGTCGAGGTGGGAAAGAAAAAGAGGAAAAAAAAGCTAAGGCATACAGGAGAGAAGGTCACTCTATCTAATAGATTCTATTTTAATACCTCGGACGAAGAGGAGAAGGAGGAGGGGGAGGTGGTAAGGGTGGATGGTGAGGAGCTTGTCTTTGTCCCCAACAAAGTCGTGGGAAGAAAGGTTGGGAAAAAGTCATCCTTTGGAGATGCAGCAGCGGGAGTGCAGCCTAGGGAAAGGAGGAAGAAAAGGGTGAAGGAGGGCAAGGCTGGAGGAGCGGGGAAGAGATCGGGCACTGAAAGCCCAGAGTGGGATTTAGCAGGGATGGAGCTAGGAGATAAGGCAGTGGTGGTGGATAAGCCTGCAGAGGGGCAGAGTGGGGTGTTTTCAGAGGAGGTAGAGTGTGTGGAAGAAACCCCTGAGTTGGCCCCAGATGCTTCTGACCCTTTAGTGGCTCCTGGGGAGATGCATCCTCCCGGGACTCGGTCTGAGGGTACAGCTATACCAAAACCTCCAGATCCGGACCCGGGTCCTTCCCCAGAGGCTAAGGGTGTTGGTGGGCATGGTAGCCTGCAGGTTGAGGCCAAGGCCTCAATGGTTTCTGTTGGTGTGGATGTGGTGGTGGGTGGTTTGGAAGAGGTTGTCTTGCCGTCTGATGGGGTGCTTCCTTTTGGGATCACCTGTAAAAGAACAGGTTCCTCTGGGGAGGAATCTGCTCAACAGGCAAAGAGAAAGTAAGATGGAGTCCTACCTCTATAATCTGGAATTATGGATCTCCATCCTATACGATGTGCCACCATTAATGTGGCTTCCGTTCTTTCCGAGCGTGCTCGCTATATGGCCTTTTCTTTTTTCAACACAATTGATGTTGACTTTTTGTTTTTGCAAGAGACCAGAATAGGGGATTTGTCCACACTTCGCAGGGCCAAAAGCCAGTGGAGGCGTGGTCCGTCCTTCTGGTCGCTTGCGGCCGAGCCGTACGGTGGGGTGGCGGTACTTTTTTCTGGCATGGTAACTGTACACAAGATTATGGAGCTACAGGTAGGTAGGTGTATGGTTTTGGATATTAGCCTAAGGGGGCATGATCTCAGGTTGATCAACATCTATGGACCGCAGTTGGCCTGGGACAGGAAGTGCCTCTTTGGGCTGATAAAGCCATTCCTTTTTACGGCCCGGCAAGTTGTCTTTGGTGGTGACTTTAATACCATCGTGAGGCCCAAAGACAGGGGGGGTGCAAAGTCAACCCTGGGCTATGACGCTAGGTTCTTAGTTAGCATGATTAGGGAAGCTGGTCTGGTTGATGTGCATATTCGCCATAGTCCAGACCTCACGGGGTACAGATACTTTTGTGGTAGTCGTAGGTCTAGGATAGATAGGTTTTTTGTTAAGGAAAGTTCGAAAACTCTGCCTCCTGAGGCAAGGGCAGTAGAATTTTCCGATCATGTTTGTCTGTGTGTCGCATTGAATGCCTCAGAAACCCCTCAGAAGGGGCGGGGCCTTTGGCGTTTGAACTCAGAGCTTCTGAAGGAGGAGAGTGTTAGCCAGTCCTTTAGGGACTTCTTTCAACTGCAGGAGACACTTCTGGAGGCAGGTTGGACTAAATCTGAGTGGTGGGAAGAGTGCAAAAAAAGAACTCAGAGGTTTTTTCAGAGGCTTATAGCCCATAAAAACTTGAGAAAAAGGTGCGTCTACCAGAGCTTGAGAAAGAAACTAGATTTCTTGATCTCTGAGGGTGGAGATAGTGGGGATATCTCCCGGGTGAAAGCTCAGCTGAGGGAGTTTCAGTATGATCGTCTGGCTTCCTTGGTTCTGGAGAGGGATTATGGTAAATACCACTCGCCGGATCCCTACCAGAGTTGCAGGAAATCAGTGGATTTGAGGGAGGTTAGGGGCCTGTGTGACGACCGGGGTACTCTCTGTGAAGACAGGGATGGCATCTTGGGAGTCATAGGGTCCTTTTACTCTGACCTTTTGTCTGAGCAGCCACTCATTAGAGAGAGGATGGAGTCCTTTCTGAGGGAGACACCGGGGCTTGTGAAGCTTGATGCCTCCTTTGACTCCTTGGGCAGTGATGTGACAACAGAAGAAGTCAAGAGAGCTATAGACGGCTTGTCTATAAAAAAATCTCCAGGACCAGATGGTTTGACATCCGAATTCTTTAAAGCTTTCAGGGACATCTTTGCTCCCCACCTCATGGAAGTGTATAATGAGTGCCTCGGTGAGGGGCTGCTCCCTCCCTCCATGAGGTCTTCTGCCCTCATATTGCTGTCAAAAGGTAAGGATCCATCCCGTATTGAGAACTGGTGCCCCATCGCTCTTCTCAATACGGACAGAAAGATTCTGGCAAAAATACTGTTCAATCGGCTGATGGAAATTTCCGTGCTGGTGCTGTCTCCATCTCAGCACTGCACTGTGAAGGGCCATAGCATGTTTAGTGCTGTCCTTGGCATCCGGGAGGCCGTAGAACGGTGTCGTGCTGAGAGGTGGGGTAAGTACTTGCTGGCATTGGACCAGTCCAAGGCTTTTGACCGGGTGAATCACAAGTACTTGTGGGCCGTTCTGGAATGGTATGGTATTCCAGTGAGGGTGGTGGATTGGCTTCGTGTTTTGTACAATCAGGCCGAGAGCTTCCCGCTTGTTAATGGTTGGGTGGGCCCTGCTTTCGGGGTCGACTCTGGTGTCCATCAGGGATGCCCCCTGAGCCCCCTTTTATACGTATTTGCGATCGATCCCTTCGTCAGGTGGATTGGTTGCAGTACGTTGAGGGGGGTGCAGCTGGGCCCAGAGGCTCCTTTGAGAGTAGTGGCCTACGCGGATGATGTCACTGTGGTCTTGTCCTCCGTGGCAGAGGCGCAGTGCATGGAACATCTGATCTCCGACTACTCTGAAGCCTCGTGCTCCAGAGTAAACCAGGACAAGTGTGAGGCTTTCTGGATGGGGGAGGAAGGTGATGAGTTTGACCTTCCGGACAGCCTCCCCCGGGCCAGTCCTCAGATTAAAATTCTAGGCATCACTTTCGACCGTGGTGATTATGCCACTCGAAATTGGGAGAAGAGGATAGAGGAAGCCAACAGGAAAGTGCAGTCATGGAGAACTTGGCAGTTCTCTTACAGGGAAAGGGTTCACCTGTGCAAAACCTTTCTGGTTCCCATATTTCTTTATGTCAGTTACGTGTGTTTCTTGCCACAGTCTTTGTGGTCCAAAGTGTCATCCTTGTTCTTCCTCTTGTTTTGGGGGAATGGGATGAACATTGTTAAAAGAGGTATAACCTACAGACCAAGGGAAGAAGGTGGATTTGGCATGGTCAATCCAGTGGTCTTTTTTGCTACAACTTTTATTAAGCTCAATCTTGGAAGCCTATTTTTGGGGTCTTCTCCTTGGTGGGTAGAGAGCTTTAGGGCTTGGGTGTCTCCCTTCCTTGAGCTCTGGTATGATGGGGGCCGTGTGAAAGCCTTCAGAGGTAGGTCTGGCGCTCTTCCGATTTATGTCATCCAGTGCTTGAGAGTGACAAGGCAATGGGGAGTGGCAGTGGGCGATGTCAAAACCCTTTCTAGAAGGGAGTTGGAGAGAGGCATTTTGCGGGCTCACTTCTATGAACCGCTGGCACTAAGGGACTGCCCAGGGGGGGTCTGCTCAGATGGGATCTCTTTGATATGCTCGGAGAGAAATCCACTGAAGTACAGGGACCTCGCCTGGCTCTCCTTCCAAGGAAGACTCTATGTTAGAGGGCACATCAGGTGGCGAAGTGCCAGTGATCGTGGTTGTCCACGTGAGGAATGTCTGGGGGTGGAGGAGACCATGGACCACTTCCTGTGTGAATGTTCCTTTAACATCGAAGTTTATAAAAGAGTTTCAAGCGCCTTATGCATCCCGTGCCTTTCGGGGCTCAGTTACCCTGAGTGGGCTTACGGGGCATTCAAAGGTTTTGGGCGTTATGATTTGGTCACTATTTTTATAGTTAGCTTAGTGGTCAGATATCACACGTGGAGCGCACGGTGTTTAGTAACGACTAGAAGTAAAATCCTTCCCTGTGAGGTGGTGGCGCGTTTTATTCTTCACGAGGTTGGGAGTCTGATGGAAATGGACAGGAGACGGCTAGATGCTGTCGGGTGGTCGAGGAGGTGGAGGCACCTGAAACCCCCTTAGTGGGTGGCTGACAGCCTCTTCTGTTCATTCTGGTGCTTCCTGTCTTTCACCTTTTCTCGTGTAGTTTTTTTTGGACTTTGTTTCTATTTTGAAGAATGGTTTTACATGCACCTAAGCAGCTCTGCTTGCTTTCTCTATGCTGACATGGAGTTAGTGTTGGTGATAGGTAGTTTAGGATCGGGGATTGGGATTGGATATAGATAGTTTGGTGGGGGTGTTGTTAGCACTTTGTCTCGTCTGGGTGGTATGAATGGGTGGCGTGAATGATGTTCTGTGTATTTTAATATTGTTTAGTCATTATGATGAGGATATTATCCTGTATATTTGATATCTTGATGCTTTGTATGTAGCAAGCTTATTGTTTCGCAATGCAAATTTTATGTATTATTTATTTATTCAAGCGTTGCAAGATTTTATTAAAAAGCATTGCCCACAAAAGTGATGTGAAATGGTTTTTCTCCCATGTTGCGTTTAAGAGAAAACAGCAAATGCTGGTTTTAGGCAAAAATGCATTGAAATCAATGGAAACAGCAAAAGCGCATACTTTGTGATATCTCCTCTTGTAGCAAACACAGAAAGCTCAAATTACACAAAATGTGTTGCAGACCAAGGCCCACAAATGTGATGTGAAATGGTTTTTCTCCCATGTTGTGTTTAAGAGAAAACAGCAAATGCTCATTTTAGGCCAAAATGCATTGAAACCAATGGAAACAGCAAAAGTGCATACTTTGCCATATCTCCTCTTGTAGCAAACAGAGATAGCTCAAAATTACACACAATGTGTAGAAGACTAAGGCCCAAAAATGTGATGTGAAATGGTTTTTCTCCCATGTTGCATTTAAGAGAAAACAGCAAATGCTCGTTTTAGGCCAAAATGCATTGAAATCAATTGAAACAGCAAAAGTGCATACTTTGCCATATCTCCTCTTGTAGCAAACACAGAGAGCTCAACATTGCACACAATGTGTAGAAGACCAAGGACCACAAATGTGATGTGAAATGTTTTTTCTCCCATGTTGCATTTAAGAGAAAACAGCAAATGTTCATTTAAGGCCAAACTGCATTGAAATCAATGGAAACACCAAATGTGCATACTTTGTGATATCTCCTCTTGTAGCAAACACAGACAGCTCAAAATTACACACAATGTGTTGAAGACCAAGTCAGACAAATGTGATGTGAAATGGTTTTTCTCCCATGTTGTGTTTAAGAGAAAACAGCAAATGCTCCTTTTAGGCCAAAATGCATTGAAATCAATGGAAACAGCAAAAGCGCATACTTTGTGATATCTCCTCTTGTAGCAAGCACAGAGAGCTCAAAATTACACAGTTGTGTTGAAGACCAAGGCCCACAAATTTGATGGGAAATGGTTTTTTTCCCATGTTGCATTTAAGAGAAAATAGCAAATGCTCATTTTAGGGCAAAATGCATTGAAATCAAATGAAACAGCAAAAGTGCACACTTTGCCATATCTCCTCTTGTAGCAAACACAGAGAGTGCTCAAAATTACACACAATGTGTTGAAGACAAAGGCCCACAAATGTGATGTGAAATGTTTTTTCTCCCATGTTGCATTTAAGAGAAAACAGCAAATGTTCATTTAAGGCCAAACTGCATTGAAATCAATGGAAACACCAAATGCGCATACTTTGTGATATCTCCTCTTGTAGCAAACACAGACAGCTCAAAATTACACACAATGTGTTGAAGACCAAGGCAGACAAATGTGATGTGAAATGGTTTTTCTCCCATGTTGTGTTTAAGAGAAAACAGCAAATGCTCCTTTTAGGCCAAAATGCATTGAAATCAATGGAAACAGCAAAAGCGCATACTTTGTGATATCTCCTCTTGTAGCAAGCACAGAGAGCTCAAAATTACACAGTTGTGTTGAAGACCAAGGCCCACAAATTTGATGTGAAATGGTTTTTTTCCCATGTTGCATTTAAGAGAAAACAGCAAATGCTCATTTTAGGGGAAAATGCATTGAAATCAAATGAAACAGCAAAAGTGCACACTTTGCCATATCTCCTCTTGTAGCAAACACAGAAAGCTCAAATTGCAAACACTGTGTTGCAGACCAAGGCCCACAAATGTGATGTGAAACGTTTTTTCACCGATGTTGCGTTTAAAAGAAAACAGAAAATGCTCGTTTTTGGCCAAAATGCATTGAAACCAATGGAAACAGCAGAAGTAAATGTTATTTGATATCTCCTCTTGTAGCAAACACAAACAGCTCAAATTTACACACAATGTGTTGAAGACCAAGGCCCACAGATGTGATGTGAAATGGTTTTTCTCCCATGTTGCATTTAAGAGAAATCAGCAAATGCTCGTCTTAGGATAAAATGCATCGAAATCATTAGCAAAAGTGCATTCTTTGTGATATCTCTTCTTGTAGCAAACAGAGACAGCTCAAAATTACACACAATGTGTTGAAGACAAAGGCCCACAAATGTGATGTGAAATGGTTTTTCTCCCATGTTGCGTTTAAGAGAAAACAGCAAATGCTAGTTTTAGGCCAAAAAACATTGAAACCAATGGAAACAGCAAAAGAGCATACTTTGTGATATCTCCTCTTGTAGCAAACACAGACAGCTCAAAATTACACACAATGTGTTGAAGACCAAGGCCCACAAATGTGATGTGAAATAGTTTTTCTCCCATGTTGTATTGAAGAGAAAACATCAAAAGCTTCTTTTAGGCCAAAATGCATTGAAACCAATGGAAACAGCAAAAGCGCATACTTTGTGATATCTCCTCTTGTAGCAAACACAGACAGCTCAAAATTACACACAATGTGTTGAAGGCCAAGGCCCACAAATTTGATGTGAAATAGTTTTTCTCCTATGTTGTATTGAAGAGAAAACAGCAAAAGTTTCTTTTAGGGCAAAATGCATTTTAACCAATGGTAACAGAAAAACTGCATTCTTTGCGATATCTCCTCTTGTAGCAAACACAGATAGCTCAAAATTACACACAATGTGTTGAAGACCAAGGCCCACAAATGTGATGTGAAATGGTTTTTCTCCCATGGTGTGTTCAAGATAAATCAGCAAATGGTCGTTTTAGGCTAAAATGCATTGAAGCCAATGGAAACACCAAAAGTGCATGCTTTGTGATATCTCCTCTTGTAGCAAACACAGAGAGCTCAAAATTACACACAATGTGTTGAAGACCAAGGCCCTCAAATATGATGTGAAATGGTTTTTCTCCCATGTTGTGTTTAAGAGAAAACAGCAAATGCTCGTTTTAGGACAAAATGCATTGAAACCAATGGAAACAGCAAAAGTGCATACTTTGCCATATCTCCTCTTGTAGCAGAGATAGCTCAAAATTACACACAATGTGTAGTAGACCAAGGCCACAAATGTGATGTGAAATGGTTTTTCTCCCATGTTGCATTTAAGAGAAAACAGCAAATGCTCGTTTTAGGCTAAAATGCATTGAAATCAAATGAAACAGAAAAAGTACATACTTTGCCATATCACCTCTTGTAGCAAACACAGAAAGCTGAAAATTACAAACAATGTGTTGAAGACCAAGGCCCACAAATGTGATGTGAAATAGTTTTTCTCCCATGTTGTATTGAAGAGAAAACAGCAAAAGCTTCTTTTAGCCCAAAATGCATTGAAACCAATGGAAACAGCAAAAGCGCATACTTTGTCATATCTCCTCTTGTAGAAACCACAGACAGCTCAAAATTACACACAAGTGTTGAAGACCATGGCCCACAAATGTGATGTGAAATGGTTTTTCTCCCATGTTGCGTCTAAGAGAAAACAACAAATTCTCGTTTTAAGCCAGAATACATTGAAACCAATGGAAACAGCAAAAGGGCATACTTAGTGATATCTCCTCTTGTAGCAAACAAAGACAGCTCAAAATTACACACAATGTGTTGAAGGCCAAAGCCCACAAATGTGATGTGAAATGGTTTTTTCCCCATGTTGCGTTTAAGAAAAAACAGCAAATGCTCGTTTTAGGCCAAATTGCATTGAAACCAATGGAAAAAGCAGAACAAATGCTTTGTGATATCTCCTCTTGTAGCAAACACAGACAGCTCAAAATTACACACAATGTTTTGAAGACCAAGGCCCTCAAATGTGATGTGAAATGGTTTTTCTCCCATGTTGGGTTTAAGAGAAAGCAGCAAATGCTCGTTTTAGGAATAAATGCATTGAAATTAATGGAAACTGCAAAAGAGCATACTATACCATATCTCCACTTGTAGCAAACACAGAGAGCTTAAAATTACATGCAATGTGTTGAAGACCAAGGCACACAAAAGTCATGTAAAATGATTTTTCTCCCATGTTGCGTTTAAGAGAAAACAGCAAATGCTTGTTTTAGCCAAACTGCATTGAAATCAATGGAAGCAGCAAAAGTGCATACTCTACCATATCTCCTCTTATAGCAAACACAGAAAGCTCAAATTACAAACACTGTGTTGCAGACCAAGGCCCACAAATGTGAAGTGAAATGGTTTTTATCCCATTTTGCATTTAAGAGAAAAGAGCAAATGCCCAATTTTTACCAAAATGCATTGAAACCAATGGAAACAGCAGAAGTAAATTTTTTGTGATATCTCCTCTTGTAGCTCACACAGACAGCTCAAAATTACACACAATGTGTTGCAGACCAAGGCCCACAAATGTGATGTGAAATGGTTTTTCTCCCATGTTGCATTTAAGAGAAAACAGCAAATGCTCATTTTAGGCCAAAATGCATTGAAACCAATGGAAACAGCAAAAGTGCATACTTTGCCATATCTCCTCTTCTAGCAAACACAGAGTGCTCAAAATTACACACAATGTGCTGAAGACCAAGGCCCACAAATGTGATGTGAAATAGTTTTTCTCCCATGTTGTATTGAAGAGAAGACAGCAAAATCTTCTTTTAGGCCAAAATGCATTGAAACCAATGGAAAGAGCAAAAACGCATACTTTGTCATATCTCCTCTTGTAGCAAACACAGACAGCGCAAAATTACACAAAATGTGTTGAAGACAATGGCCCACAAATGTGATGTGAAATGTTTTTTCTCCCATGTTGCGTTTAAGAGAAAACAGCAAATGCTCGTTTTAAGCCAGAATACATTGAAACCAATGGAAACAGCAAAAGGGCATACTTTGTGATATTCCCTCTTGTAGCAAACACAGAAAGCTCAAATTGAAAACACTGTGTTGCAGACCAAGGCCCACAAATGTGATGTGAAATGGTTTTTCTCCCATGTTGCATTTAAGAGAAAACAGCAAATGCCCGATTTTTACCAAAATGCATTGAAACCAATGGAAACAGCAGAAGTAAATTTTTTGTGATATCTCCTCTTGTAGCACACACAGACAGCTCAAAATTACACACAATGTGTTGCAGACCAAGGCCCACAAATGTGATGTGAAATGGTTTTTCTCCCATGTTGTATTGAAGAGAAAACAGCAAAAGCTTCTTTTAGGCCAAAATGCATTGAAACCAATGGAAACAGCAAAAGCGCATACTTTGTGATATCTCCTCTTGTAGCAAACAAAGACAGCTCAAAATTACACACAAAGTGTTGAAGGACAAGGCCCAAAATTTGATGTGAAATGGTTTTTCTCCCATGTCGCGTTTAAGAGAAAACAGCAAATGCTCTTTTTAGGCCAAACTGCATTGAAACCAATGGAAACAGCAGAAGTAAATGCTTTGTGATTTCTCCTCTTGTAGCAAACACAGACAGCTCAAAATTACACACAATGTGTTGAAGACCAAGGCCCACAAATGTGATGTGAAATGGTTTTTCTCCCATGTTGGGTTTAAGAGAAAACAGCAAATGCTCGTTTTAGGAATAAATGCATTGAAATTAATGGAAACTGCAAAAGAGCATACTATACCATATCTCCTCTTGTAGCAAACACAGAGAGCTCAAAATTACACACAATGTGTTGAAGACCAAGGCACACAAATGTGATGTGAAATGGTTTTTCTCCTATGTTGTATTGAAGTGAAAACAGCAAAAGCTTCTATTAGGCCAAAATGCATTGAAACCAATGGAAACAGCAAAAGCGCATACTTTGTCATATCTCCTCTTGTAGCAAACACAGACAGCTCAAAATTACACACAATGTGTTGAAGGCCAAGGCCCACAAATTTGATGTGAAATAGTTTTTCTCCTATGTTGTATTGAAGAGAAAACAGCAAAAGCTTCTTTTAGGCCAAAATGCATTTTAACCAATGGTAACAGAAAAACTGCATTCTTTGCGATATCTCCTCTTGTAGCAAACACAGATAGCTCAAAATTACACACAATGTGTTGAAGTCCAAGGCCCACAAATGTGATGTGAAATGGTTTTTCTCCCATGGTGTGTTCAAGATAAATCAGCAAATAGTCGTTTTAGGCTAAAATGCATTGAAACCAATGGAAACACCAAAAGTGCATGCTTTGTGATATCTCCTCTTGTAGCAAACACCGATAGCTCAAAATTACACACAATGTGTTGAAGACCAAGGCCCACAAATGTGATGTGAAATGGTTTTTCTCCCATGGTGTGTTCAAGATAAATCAGCAAATGGTCGTTTTAGGCTAAAATGCATTGAAACCAATGGAAACACCAAAAGTGCCTGCTTTTTGATATCTCCTCTTGTAGCAAACACAGACAGCTCAAAATTACACACAATGTGTTGAAGACCAAGGCCCTCAAATATGATGTGAAATGGTTTTTCTCCCATGTTGTGTTTAAGAGAAAACAGCAAATGCTCGTTTTAGGCCAAAATGCATTGAAACCAATGGAAACAGCAAAAGTGCATACTTTGCCATATCTCCTCTTGTAGCAGAGATAGCTCAAAATTACACACAATGTGTAGTAGACCAAGGCCCACAAATGTGATGTGAAATGGTTTTTCTCCCATGTTGCATTTAAGAGAAAACAGCAAATGCTCGTTTTAGGCTAAAATGCATTGAAATCAAATGAAACAGCAAAAGTACATACTTTCCCATATCACCTCTTGTAGCAAACACAGAAAGCTGAAAATTACACACAATGTGTTGAAGACCAAGGCCCACAAATGTGATGTGAAATAGTTTTTCTCCCATGTTGTATTGAAGAGAAAACAGCAAAAGCTTCTATGAGTCCAAAATGCATTGAAACCAATGGAAACAGCAAAAGCGCATACTTTGTCATATCTCCTCTTGTAGCAAACACAGACAGCGCAAAATTACACACAAGTGTTGAAGACCATGGCCCACAAATGTGATGTGAAATGGTTTTTCTCCCATGTTGCGTCTAAGAGAAAACAGCAAATGCTCGTTTTAAGCCAGAATACATTGAAACCAATGGAAACAGCAAAAGGGCATACTTAGTGATATCTCCTCTTGTAGCAAACAAAGACAGCTCAAAATTACACACAATGTGTTGAAGGCCAAAGCCCACAAATGTGATGTGAAATGGTTTTTTTCCCATGTTGCGTTTAAGAAAAAACAGCAAATGCTCGTTTTAGGCCAAACTGCATTGAAACCAATGGAAACAGCAGAATAAATGCTTTGTGATATCTCCTCTTGTAGCAAACACAGACAGCTCAAAATTACACACAATGTTTTGAAGACCAAGGCCCTCAAATTTGATGTGAAATGGTTTTTCTCCCATGTTGGGTTTAAGAGAAAGCAGCAAATGCTCGTTTTAGGAATAAATGCATTGAAATTAATGGAAACTGCAAAAGAGCATACTATACCATATCTCCTCTTGTAGCAAACACAGAGAGCTTAAAATTACACACAATGTGTTGAAGACCAAGGCACACAAATGTCATGTAAAATGATTTTTTTCCCATGTTGCGTTTAAGAGAAAACAGCAAATGCTTGTTTTAGCCAAACTGCATTGAAATCAATGGAAGCAGCAAAAGTGCATACTCTACCATATCTCCTCTTATAGCAAACACAGAAAGCTCAAATTACAAACACTGTGTTGCAGACCAAGGCCCACAAATGTGATGTGAAATGGTTTTTCTCCCATGTTGCATTTAAGAGAAAACAGCAAATGCCCGATTTTTACCAAAATGCATTGAAACCAATGGAAACAGCAGAAGTACATTTTTTGTGATATCTCCTCTTGTAGCAATCACAGACAGCTCAAAATTACACACAATGTGTTGCAGACCAAGGCCCACAAATGTGATGTGAAATGGTTTTTCTCCCATGTTGCATTTAAGAGAAATCAGCAAATGCTCGTCTTAGGATAAAATGCATCGAAATCATTAGCAAAAGTGCATTCTTTGTGATATCTCTTCTCGTAGCAAACAGAGACAGCTCAAAATTACACACAATGTGTTGAAGACAAAGGCCCACAAATGTAATGTGAAATCTTTTTTCTCCCGTGTTGCATTTAAGGTAAAACAGCAAATGCTCGTTTGAGGCCAAAATACATTGAAACTAATGTAAACAGCAAAAGTCCATGCTTTGTGATATCTCCTCTTGAAGCAAACACAGACAGCTCAAAATTACACACAATGTGTTGAAGACCAAAGTCCACAAATGTGATGTGAAATGGTTTTTCTCCCATGTTGTGTTTAAGAGAAAACAGCAAATGCTCGTTTTAGGCCAAAATGCATTGAAACCAATGGAAACAGCAAAAGTGCATACTTGGCCATATCTCCTTTTGTAGCAAACACAGACAGCTCAAAATTACACAAAATGTGTTGAAGACCATGGCCCACAAATGTGATGTGAAATGTTTTTTCTCCCATGTTGCGTTTAAGAGAAAACAGCAAATGCTCGTTTTAAGCCAGAATACATTGAAACCAATGGAAACAGCAAAAGGGCATACTTTGTGATATTCCCTCTTGTAGCAAACACAGAAAGCTCAAATTGAAAACACTGTGTTGCAGACCAAGGCCCACAAATGTGATGTGAAATGGTTTTTCTCCCATGTTGCATTTAAGAGAAAACAGCAAATGCCCGATTTTTACCAAAATGCATTGAAACCAATGGAAACAGCAGAACTAAATTTTTTGTGATATCTCCTCTTGTAGCACACACAGACAGCTCAAAATTACACACAATGTGTTGCAGACCAAGGCCCACAAATGTGATGTGAAATGGTTTTTCTCCCATGTTGCATTTAAGAGAAATCAGCAAATGCTTGTCTTTGGATAAAATGCATCGAAATCATTAGCAAAAGTGCATTCTTTGTGATATCTCTTCTTGTAGCAAAAAGAGACAGCTCAAAATTACACACAATGTGTTGAAGACAAAGGCCCACAAATGTGATGTGAAATGGTTTTTCTCCCATGCTGCATTTAAGAGAAAACAGCAAATGCTAGTTTTAGGCCAAAAAACATTGAAACCAATGGAAACAGCAAAAGAGCACTCTTTGTGATATTTCCTCTTGTAGCAAACACAGAGAGCTCAAAATTACACACAATATGTTGAAGACCAAGGCAGACAAATTTGATGTGAAATGGTTTTTCTCCCATGTTGCATTTAAGAGAAAACAGCAAATGCCGGATTTTTACCAAAATGCATTGAAACCAATGGAAACAGCAGAAGTAAATTTTTTGTGATATCTCCTCTTGTAGCACACACAGACAGCTCAAAATTACACACAATGTGTTGCAGACCAAGGCCCACAAATGTGATGTGAAATGGTTTTTCTCCCATGTTGCATTTAAGAGAAAACAGCAAATGCTCATTTTAGGCAAAAATGCATTGAAACCAATGGAAACAGCAAAAGTGCATACTTTGCCATATTTCCTCTTGTAGCAAACACAGAGAGCTCAAAATTACACACAATGTGTTGAAGACCAAGGCCCACAAATGTGATGTGAAATAGTTTTTCTCCCATGTTGTATTGAAGAGAAAACAGCAAAAGCTTCTTTTAGGCCAAAATGCATTGAAACCAATGGAAACAGCAAAAGCGCATACTTTGTCATATCTCCTCTTGTGGAAACCACAGACAGCTCAAAATTACACACAATGTGTTGAAGGACAAGGCCCACAAATGTGATGTGAAATGGTTTTTCTCCCATGTTGCGTTTAAGAGAAAACAGCAAATGCTCTTTTTAGGCCAAACTGCATTGAAACCAATGGAAACAGCAGAAGTAAATGCTTTGTGATATCTCCTCTTGTAGCAAACACAGACAGCTCAAAATTACACACAATGTGTTGAAGACCAAGGCCCACAAATGTGATGTGAAATGGTTTTTCTCCCATGTTGGGTTCAAGAGAAAACAGCAAATGCTCGTTTTAGGAATAAATGCATTGAAATTAATGGAAACTGCAAAAGAGCATACTATACCATATCTCCTCTTTAGCAAACACAAAGAGCTCAAAATTACACACAATGTGTTGAAGACCAAGGCACACAAATGTGATGTGAAATGGTTTTTCTCCCATGTTGCATTTAAGAGAAATCAGCAAATGCTTGTCTTTGGATAAAATGCATCGAAATCATTAGCAAAAGTGCATTCTTTGTGATATCTCTTCTTGTAGCAAAAAGAGACAGCTCAAAATTACACACAATGTGTTGAAGACAAAGGCCCACAAATGTGATGTGAAATGGTTTTTCTCCCATGCTGCATTTAAGAGAAAACAGCAAATGCTAGTTTTAGGGAAAAAAAACATTGAAACCAATGGAAACAGCAAAAGAGCACTCTTTGTGATATTTCCTCTTGTAGCAAACACAGAGAGCTCAAAATTACACACAATATGTTGAAGACCAAGGCAGACAAATTTGATGTGAAATGGTTTTTCTCCCATGTTGCATTTAAGAGAAAACAGAAAATGCCCGATTTTTACCAAAATGCATTGAAACCAATGGAAACAGCAGATGTAAATTTTTTGTGATATCTCCTCTTGTAGCACACACAGACAGCTCAAAATTACACACAATGTGTTGCAGACCAAGGCCCACAAATGTGATGTGAAATGGTTTTTCTCCCATGTTGCATTTAAGAGAAAACAGCAAATGCTCATTTTAGGCCAAAATGCATTAAAACCAATGGAAACAGCAAAAGTGCATACTTTGCCATATTTCCTCTTGTAGCAAACACAGAGAGCTCAAAATTACACACAATGTGTTGAAGACCAAGGCCCACAAATGTGATGTGAAATAGTTTTTCTCCCATGTTATATTGAAGAGAAAACAGCAAAAGCTTCTTTTAGGCCAAAATGCATTGAAACCAATGGAAACAGCAAAAGCGCATACTTTGTCATATCTCCTCTTGTGGAAACCACAGACAGCTCAAAATTACACACAATGTGTTGAAGGACAAGGCCCACAAATGTGATGTGAAATGGTTTTTCTCCCATGTTGCGTTTAAGAGAAAACAGCAAATGCTCTTTTTAGGCCAAACTGCATTGAAACCAATGGAAACAGCAGAAGTAAATGCTTTGTGATATCTCCTCTTGTAGCAAACACAGACAGCTCAAAATTACACACAATGTGTTGAAGACCAAGGCCCACAAATGTGATGTGAAATGGTTTTTCTCCCATGTTGGGTTCAAGAGAAAACAGCAAATGCTCGTTTTAGGAATAAATGCATTGAAATTAATGGAAACTGCAAAAGAGCATACTATACCATATCTCCTCTTTAGCAAACACAAAGAGCTCAAAATTACACACAATGTGTTGAAGACCAAGGCACACAAATGTTATGTGAAATGGTTTTTCTCCTATGTTGTATTGAAGTGAAAACAGCAAAAGCTTCTATTAGGCCAAAATGCATTGAAACCAATGGAAACAGCAAAAGCGCATACTTTGTTATATCTCCTCTTGTAGCAAACACAGACAGCTCAAAATTACACACAATGTGTTGAAGGCCAAGGCCCACAAATTTGATGTGAAATAGTTTTTCTCCTATGTTGTATTGAAGAGAAAACAGCAAAAGCTTCTTTTAGGCCAAAATGCATTTTAACCAATGGTAACAGAAAAACTGCATTCTTTGCGATATCTCCTCTTGTAGCAAACACAGATAGCTCAAAATTACACACAATGTGTTGAAGACCAAGGCCCACAAATGTGATGTGAAATGGTTTTTCTCCCATGGTGTGTTCAAGATAAATCAGCAAATGGTCGTTTTAGGCTAAAATGCATTGAAACCAATGGAAACACCAAAAGTACATACTTTGCCATATCACCTCTTGTAGCAAACACAGAAAACTGAAAATTACACACAATGTGTTGAAGACCAAGGCCCACAAATGTGATGTGAAATAGTTTTTCTCCCATGTTGTATTGAAGAGAAAACAGCAAAAGCTTCTTTTAGTCCAAAATGCATTGAAACCAATGGAAACATCAAAAGCGCATACTTTGTCATATCTCCTCTTGTAGAAAGCACAGACAGCTCAAAATTACACACAAGTGTTGAAGACCATGGCCCACAAATGTGATGTGAAATGGTTTTTCTCCCATGTTGTGTCTAAGAGAAAACAGCAAATGCTCGTTTTAAGCCAGAATACATTGAAACCAATGGAAACAGCAAAAGGGCATACTTAGTGATATCTCCTCTTGTAGCAAACAAAAACAGCTCAAAATTACACACAATGTGTTGAAGGCCAAAGCCCACAAATGTGATGTGAAATGGTTTTTCTCCCATGGTATGTTCAAGATAAATCAGCAAATGGTCGTTTTAGGCTAAAATGCATTGAAGCCAATGGAAACACCAAAAGTGCATGCTTTGTGATATCTCCTCTTGTAGCAAACACAGAGAGCTCAAAATTACACACAATGTGTTGAAGACCAAGGCCCTCAAATATGATGTGAAATGGTTTTTCTCCCATGTTGTGTTTAAGAGAAAACAGCAAATGCTCGTTTTAGGCCAAAATGCATTGAAACCAATGGAAACAGCAAAAGTGCATACTTTGCCATATCTCCTCTTGTAGCAGAGATAGCTCAAAATTACACACAATGTTTAGTAGACCAAGGCCCACAAATGTGATGTGAAATGGTTTTTCTCCCATGTTGCATTTAAGAGAAAACAGCAAATGCTCGTTTTAGGCTAAAATGCATTGAAATCAAATGAAACAGCAGAATAAATGCTTTGTGATATCTCCTCTTGTAGCAAACACAGACAGCTCAAAATTACACACAATGTTTTGAAGACCAAGGCCCTCAAATGTGATGTGAAATGGTTTTTCTCCCATGTTGGGTTTAAGAGAAAGCAGCAAATGCTCGTTTTAGGAATAAATGCATTGAAATTAATGGAAACTGCAAAAGAGCATACTATACCATATCTCCTCTTGTAGCAAACACAGAGAGCTTAAAATTACACACAATGTGTTGAAGACCAAGGCACACAAAAGTCATGTAAAATGATTTTTCTCCCATGTTGCGTTTAAGAGAAAACAGCAAATGCTTGTTTTAGCCAAACTGCATTGAAATCAATGGAAGCAGCAAAAGTGCATACTCTACCATATCTCCTCTTATAGCAAACACAGAAAGCTCAAATTACAAACACTGTGTTGCAGACCAAGGCCCACAAATGTGATGTGAAATGGTTTTTCTCCCATGTTGCATTTAAGAGAAAAGAGCAAATGCCCAATTTTTACCAAAATGCATTGAAACCAATGGAAACAGCAGAAGTACATTTTTTGTGATATCTCCTCTTGTAGCTCACACAGACAGCTCAAAATTACACACAATGTGTTGCAGACCAAGGCCCACAAATGTGATGTGAAATGGTTTTTCTCCCATGTTACATTTAAGAGAAAACAGCAAATGCTCATTTTAGGCCAAAATGCATTGAAACCAATGGAAACAGCAAAAGTGCATACTTTGCCATATCTCCTCTTGTAGCAAACACAGAGAGCTCAAAATTACACACAATGTGTTGAAGACCAAGGCCCACAAATGTGATGTGAAATAGTTTTTCTCCCATGTTGTATTGAAGAGAAAACAGCAAAATCTTCTTTTAGGCCAAAATGCATTGAAACCAATGGAAAGAGCAAAAACGCATACTTTGTCATATCTCCTCTTGTAGCAAACACAGACAGCGCAAAATTACACAAAATGTGTTGAAGACAATGGCCCACAAATGTGATGTGAAATGTTTTTTCTCCCATGTTGCGTTTAAGAGAAAACAGCAAATGCTCGTTTTAAGCCAGAATACATTGAAACCAATGGAAACAGCAAAAGGGCATACTTTGTGATATTCCCTCTTGTAGCAAACACAGAAAGCTCAAATTGAAAACACTGTGTTGCAGACCAAGGCCCACAAATGTGATGTGAAATGGTTTTTCTCCCATGTTGCATTTAAGAGAAAACAGCAAATGCCCGATTTTTACCAAAATGCATTGAAACCAATGGAAACAGCAGAAGTAAATTTTTTGTGATATCTCCTCTTGTAGCAAACACAGACAGCTCAAAATTACACACAATGTGTTGCAGACCAAGGCCCACAAATGTGATGTGAAATGGTTTTTCTCCCATGTTGCATTTAAGAGAAATCAGCAAATGCTCGTCATAGGATAAAATGCATCGAAATCATTAGCAAAAGTGCATTCTTTGTGATATCTCTTCTTGTAGCAAACAGAGACAGCTCAAAATTACACACAATATGTTGAAGACAAAGGCCCTCAAATGTAATGTGAAATCTTTTTTCTCCCGTGTTGCATTTAAGGTAAAACAGCAAATGCTCGTTTGAGGCCAAAATGCTTTGAAACTAATGTAAACAGCAAAAGTCCATGCTTTGTGATATCTCCTCTTGAAGCAAACACAGACAGCTCAAAATTACACACAATGTGTTGAAGACCAAAGTCCACAAATGTGATGTGAAATGGTTTTTCTCCCATGTTGTGTTTAAGAGAAAACAGCAAATGCTCGTTTTAGGCCAAAATGCATTGAAACCAATGGAAACAGCAAAAGTGCATACTTTGCCATATCTCTTTTTGTAGCAAACACAGACAGCTCAAAATTACACAAAATGTGTTGAAGACCATGGCCCACAAATGTGATGTGAAATGTTTTTTCTCCCATGTTGCGTTTAAGAGAAAACAGCAAATGCTCGTTTTAAGCCAGAATACATTGAAACCAATGGAAACAGCAAAAGGGCATACTTTGTGATATTCCCTCTTGTAGCAAACACAGAAAGCTCAAATTGAAAACACTGTGTTGCAGACCAAGGCCCACAAATGTGATGTGAAATGGTTTTTCTCCCATGTTGCATTTAAGAGAAAACAGCAAATGCTAGTTTTAGGCCAAAAAACATTGAAACCAATGGAAACAGCAAAAGAGCACTCTTTGTGATATTTCCTCTTGTAGCAAACACAGAGAGCTCAAAATTACACACAATATGTTGAAGACCAAGGCAGACAAATTTGATGTGAAATGGTTTTTCTCCCATGTTGCATTTAAGAGAAAACAGCAAATGCCCGATTTTTACCAAAATGCATTGAAACCAATGGAAACAGCAGAAGTAAATTTTTTGTGATCTCTCCTCTTGTAGCAAACACAGAGAGCTCAAAATTACACACAATGTGTTGAAGACCAAGGCCCACAAATGTGATGTGAAATAGTTTTTCTCCCATGTTGTATTGAAGAGAAAACAGCAAAAGATTCTTTTAGGCCAAAATGCATTGAAACCAATGGAAACAGCAAAAGCGCATACTTTGTCATATCTCCTCTTGTAGAAACCACAGACAGCTCAAAATTACACACAATGTGTTGAAGGACAAGGCCCACAAATGTGATGTGAAATGGTTTTTCTCCCATGTTGCGTTTAAGAGAAAACAGCAAATGCTCTTTTTAGGCCAAACTGCATTGAAACCAATGGAAACAGCAGAAGTAAATGCTTTGTGATATCTCCTCTTGTAGCAAACACAGACAGCTCAAAATTACACACAATGTGTTGAAGACCAAGGCACACAAATGTGATGTGAAATGGTTTTTCTCCTATGTTGTATTGAAGTGAAAACAGCAAAAGCTTCTATTAGACCAAAATGCATTGAAACCAATGGAAACAGCAAAAGCGCATAGTTTGTCATATCTCCTCTTGTAGCAAACACAGACAGCTCAAAACTACACACAATGTGTTGAAGGCCAAGGCCCACAAATTTGATGTGAAATAGTTTTTCTCCTATGTTGTATTGAAGAGAAAACAGCAAAAGCTTCTTTTAGGCCAAAATGCATTTTAACCAATGGTAACAGAAAAACTGCATTCTTTGCGATATCTCCTCTTGTAGCAAACACAGATAGCTCAAAATTACACACAATGTGTTGCAGACCAAGGCCCACAAATGTGATGTGAAATGGTTTTTCTCCCATGTTGCATTTAAGAGAAAAGAGCAAATGCCCAATTTTTACCAAAATGCATTGAAACCAATGGAAACAGCAGAAGTAAATTTTTTGTGATATCTCCTCTTGTAGCTCACACAGACAGCTCAAAATTACACACAATGTGTTGCAGACCAAGGCCCACAAATGTGATGTGAAATGGTTTTTCTCCCATGTTGCATTTAAGAGAAAACAGCAAATGCTCATTTTATGCCAAAATGCATTGAAACCAATGGAAACAGCAAAAGTGCATACTTTGCCATATCTCCTCTTGTAGCAAACACAGAGAGCTCAAAATTACACACAATGTGTTGAAGACCAAGGCCCACAAATGTGATGTGAAATAGTTTTTCTCCCATGTTGTATTGAAGAGAAAACAGCAAAATCTTCTTTTAGGCCAAAATGCATTGAAACCAATGGAAAGAGCAAAAACGCATACTTTGTCATATCTCCTCTTGTAGCAAACACAGACAGCGCAAAATTACACAAAATGTGTTGAAGACAATGGCCCACAAATGTGATGTGAAATGTTTTTTCTCCCATGTTGCGTTTAAGAGAAAACAGCAAATGCTCGTTTTAAGCCAGAACACATTGAAACCAATGGAAACAGCAAAAGGGCATACTTTGTGATATTCCCTCTTGTAGCAAACACAGAAAGCTCAAATTGAAAACACTGTGTTGCAGACCAAGGCCCACAAATGTGATGTGAAATGGTTTTTCTCCCATGTTGCATTTAAGAGAAAACAGCAAATGCCCGATTTTTACCAAAATGCATTGAAACCAATGGAAACAGCAGAAGTAAATTTTTTGTGATATCTCCTCTTGTAGCACACACAGACAGCTCAAAATTACACAAAATGTGTTGCAGACCAAGGCCCACAAATGTGATGTGAAATGGTTTTTCTCCCATGTTGCATTTAAGAGAAATCAGCAAATGCTCGTCTTTGGATAAAATGCATCGAAATCATTAGCAAAAGTGCATTCTTTGAGATATCTCTTCTTGTAGCAAAAAGAGACAGCTCAAAATTACACACAATGTGTTGAAGACAAAGGCCCACAAATGTGATGTGAAATGGTTTTTCTCCCATGTTGCATTTAAGAGAAAACAGCAAATGCTAGTTTTAGGCCAAAAAACATTGAAACCAATGGAAACAGCAAAAGAGCACTCTTTGTGATATTTCCTCTTGTAGCAAACACAGAGAGCTCAAAATTACACACAATATGTTGAAGACCAAGGCAGACAAATTTGATGTGAAATGGTTTTTCTCCCATGTTGCATTTAAGAGAAAAGAGCAAATGCCCAATTTTTACCAAAATGCATTGAAACCAATGGAAACAGCAGAAGTAAATTTTTTGTGATATCTCCTCTTGTAGCACACACAGACAGCTCAAAATTACACACAATGTGTTGCAGACCAAGGCCCCCAAATGTGATTTGAAATGGTTTTTCTCCCATGTTGCATTTAAGAGAAAACAGCAAATGCTCATTTTAGGCCAAAATGCATTGAAACCAATGGAAACAGCAAAAGTGCATACTTTGCCATATCTCCTCTTGTAGCAAACACAGAGAGCTCAAAATTACACACAATGTGTTGAAGACCAAGGCCCACAAATGTGATGTGAAATAGTTTTTCTCCCATTTTGTATTGAAGAGAAAACAGCAAAAGATTCTTTTAGGCCAAAATGCATTGAAACCAATGGAAACAGCAAAAGCGCATACTTTGTCATATCTCCTCTTGTAGAAACCACAGACAGCTCAAAATTACACACAATGTGTTGAAGGACAAGGCCCACAAATGTGATGTGAAATGGTTTTTCTCCCATGTTGCGTTTAAGAGAAAACAGCAAATGCTCTTTTTAGGCCAAACTGCATTGAAACCAATGGAAACAGCAAAAGGGCATACTTTGTGATATTCCCTCTTGTAGCAAACACAGAAAGCTCAAATTGAAAACACTGTGTTGCAGACCAAGGCCCACAAATGTGATGTGAAATGGTTTTTCTCCCATGTTGCATTTAAGAGAAAACAGCAAATGCCCGATTTTTACCAAAATGCATTGAAACCAATGGAAACAGCAGAAGCACATACTTTGTCATATCTCCTCTTGTAGCAAACACAGACAGCTCAAAATTACACACAATGTGTTGAAGACCAAGGCCCACAAATGGAATGTGAAATGGTTTTTATCCCATGTTGCATTTAAGAGAAAACAGCAAATGCTCGTTTTAAGCCAGAAAACATTGAAACCAATGGAAACAGCAAAAGCGCATACTTTGTGATATCTCTTGAAGCAAACACAGACAGCTCAAAATTACACACAATGTGTTGCAGACCAAGGCCCACAAATGTGATGTGAAATGGTTTTTCTCCCATGTTGCATTTAAGAGAAATCAGCAAATGCTCATCTTAGGATAAAATGCATCGAAATCATTAGCAAAAGTGCATTCTTTGTGATATCTCTTCTTGTAGCAAACAGAGACAGCTCAAAATTACACACAATATGTTGAAGACAAAGGCCCTCAAATGTAATGTGAAATCTTTTTTCTCCCGTGTTGCATTTAAGGTAAAACAGCAAATGCTCGTTTGAGGCCAAAATGCATTGAAACTAATGGAAACAGCAAAAGTGCATACTTTGCCATATCTCCTCTTGTAGCAAACACAGAGAGCTCAAAATTACACACAATGTGTTGAAGACCAAGGCCCACAAATGTGATGTGAAATAGTTTTTCTCCCATGTTGTATTGAAGAGAAAACAGCAAAAGATTCTTTTAGGCCAAAATGCATTGAAACTAATGGAAACAGCAAAAGCGCATACTTTGTCATATCTCCTCTTGTAGAAACCACAGACAGCTCAAAATTACACACAATGTGTTGAAGGACAAGGCCCACAAATGTGATGTGAAATGGTTTTTCTCCCATGTTGCGTTTAAGAGAAAACAGCAAATTCTCTTTTTAGGCCAAACTGCATTGAAACCAATGGAAACAGCAGAAGTAAATTTTTTGTGATCTCTCCTCTTGTAGCACACACAGACAGCTCAAAATTACACACAATGTGTTGCAGACCAAGGCCCCCAAATGTGATGTGAAATGGTTTTTCTCCCATGTTGCATTTAAGAGAAAACAGCAAATGCTCATTTTAGGCCAAAATGCATTGAAACCAATGGAAACAGCAAAAGTGCATACTTTGCCATATCTCCTCTTGTAGCAAACACAGAGAGCTCAAAATTACACACAATGTGTTGAAGACCAAGGCCCACAAATGTGATGTGAAATAGTTTTTCTCCCATGTTGTATTGAAGAGAAAACAGCAAAAGATTCTTTTAGGCCAAAATGCATTGAAACCAATGGAAACAGCAAAAGCGCATACTTTGTCATATCTCCTCTTGTAGAAACCACAGACAGCTCAAAATTACACACAATGTGTTGAAGGACAAGGCCCACAAATGTGATGTGAAATGGTTTTTCTCCCATGTTGCGTTTAAGAGAAAACAGCAAATGCTCTTTTTAGGCCAAACTGCATTGAAACCAATGGAAACAGCAGAAGTAAATGCTTTGTGATATCTCCTCTTGTAGCAAACACAGACAGCTCAAAATTACACACAATGTGTTGAAGACCAAGGCACACAAATGTGATGTGAAATGGTTTTTCTCCTATGTTGTATTGAAGTGAAAACAGCAAAAGCTTCTATTAGGCCAAAATGCATTGAAACCAATGGAAACAGCAAAAGCGCATAGTTTGTCATATCTCCTCTTGTAGCAAACACAGACAGCTCAAAACTACACACAATGTGTTGAAGGCCAAGGCCCACAAATTTGATGTGAAATAGTTTTTCTCCTATGTTGTATTGAAGAGAAAACAGCAAAAGCTTCTTTTAGGCCAAAATGCATTTTAACCAATGGTAACAGAAAAACTGCATTCTTTGCGATATCTCCTCTTGTAGCAAACACAGATAGCTCAAAATTACACACAATGTGTTGCAGACCAAGGCCCACAAATGTGATGTGAAATGGTTTTTCTCCCATGTTGCATTTAAGAGAAAAGAGCAAATGCCCAATTTTTACCAAAATGCATTGAAACCAATGGAAACAGCAGAAGTAAATTTTTTGTGATATCTCCTCTTGTAGCTCACACAGACAGCTCAAAATTACACACAATGTGTTGCAGACCAAGGCCCACAAATGTGATGTGAAATGGTTTTTCTCCCATGTTGCATTTAAGAGAAAACAGCAAATGCTCATTTTATGCCAAAATGCATTGAAACCAATGGAAACAGCAAAAGTGCATACTTTGCCATATCTCCTCTTGTAGCAAACACAGAGAGCTCAAAATTACACACAATGTGTTGAAGACCAAGGCCCACAAATGTGATGTGAAATGGTTTTTCTCCCATGTTGTATTGAAGAGAAAACAGCAAAATCTCCTTTTAGGCCAAAATGCATTGAAACCAATGGAAAGAGCAAAAACGCATACTTTGTCATATCTCCTCTTGTAGCAAACACAGACAGCGCAAAATTACACAAAATGTGTTGAAGACAATGGCCCACAAATGTGATGTGAAATGTTTTTTCTCCCATGTTGCGTTTAAGAGAAAACAGCAAATGCTCGTTTTAAGCCAGAACACATTGAAACCAATGGAAACAGCAAAAGGGCATACTTTGTGATATTCCCTCTTGTAGCAAACACAGAAAGCTCAAATTGAAAACACTGTGTTGCAGACCAAGGCCCACAAATGTGATGTGAAATGGTTTTTCTCCCATGTTGCATTTAAGAGAAAACAGCAAATGCCCGGTTTTTACCAAAATGCATTGAAACCAATGGAAACAGCAGAAGTAAATTTTTTGTGATATCTCCTCTTGTAGCACACACAGACAGCTCAAAATTACACAAAATGTGTTGCAGACCAAGGCCCACAAATGTGATGTGAAATGGTTTTTCTCCCATGTTGCATTTAAGAGAAATCAGCAAATGCTCGTCTTTGGATAAAATGCATCGAAATCATTAGCAAAAGTGCATTCTTTGAGATATCTCTTCTTGTAGCAAAAAGAGACAGCTCAAAATTACACACAATGTGTTGAAGACAAAGGCCCACAAATGTGATGTGAAATGGTTTTTCTCCCATGTTGCATTTAAGAGAAAACAGCAAATGCTAGTTTTAGGCCAAAAAACATTGAAACCAATGGAAACAGCAAAAGAGCACTCTTTGTGATATTTCCTCTTGTAGCAAACACAGAGAGCTCAAAATTACACACAATATGTTGAAGACCAAGGCAGACAAATTTGATGTGAAATGGTTTTTCTCCCATGTTGCATTTAAGAGAAAAGAGCAAATGCCCAATTTTTACCAAAATGCACTGAAACCAATGGAAACAGCAGAAGTAAATTTTTTGTGATATCTCCTCTTGTAGCACACACAGACAGCTCAAAATTACACACAATGTGTTGCAGACCAAGGCCCCCAAATGTGATTTGAAATGGTTTTTCTCCCATGTTGCATTTAAGAGAAAACAGCAAATGCTCATTTTAGGCCAAAATGCATTGAAACCAATGGAAACAGCAAAAGTGCATACTTTGCCATATCTCCTCTTGTAGCAAACACAGAGAGCTCAAAATTACACACAATGTGTTGAAGACCAAGGCCCACAAATGTGATGTGAAATAGTTTTTCTCCCATTTTGTATTGAAGAGAAAACAGCAAAAGATTCTTTTAGGCCAAAATGCATTGAAACCAATGGAAACAGCAAAAGCGCATACTTTGTCATATCTCCTCTTGTAGAAACCACAGACAGCTCAAAATTACACACAATGTGTTGAAGGACAAGGCCCACAAATGTGATGTGAAATGGTTTTTCTCCCATGTTGCGTTTAAGAGAAAACAGCAAATGCTCTTTTTAGGCCAAACTGCATTGAAACCAATGGAAACAGCAAAAGGGCATACTTTGTGATATTCCCTCTTGTAGCAAACACAGAAAGCTCAAATTGAAAACACTGTGTTGCAGACCAAGGCCCACAAATGTGATGTGAAATGGTTTTTCTCCCATGTTGCATTTAAGAGAAAACAGCAAATGCCCGATTTTTACCAAAATGCATTGAAACCAATGGAAACAGCAGAAGTAAATTTTTTGTGATATCTCCTCTTGTAGCAAACACAGACAGCTCAAAATTACACACAATGTGTTGCAGACCAAGGCCCACAAATGTGATGTGAAATGGTTTTTCTCCCATGTTGCATTTAAGAGAAATCAGCAAATGCTCGTCTTAGGATAAAATGCATCGAAATCATTAGCAAAAGTGCATTCTTTGTGATATCTCTTCTTGTAGCAAACAGAGACAGCTCAAAATTACACACAATATGTTGAAGACAAAGGCCCTCAAATGTAATGTGAAATCTTTTTTCTCCCGTGTTGCATTTAAGGTAAAACAGCAAATGCTCGTTTGAGGCCAAAATGCATTGAAACTAATGGAAACAGCAAAAGTGCATACTTTGCCATATCTCCTCTTGTAGCAAACACAGAGAGCTCAAAATTACACACAATGTGTTGAAGACCAAGGCCCACAAATGTGATGTGAAATAGTTTTTCTCCCATGTTGTATTGAAGAGAAAACAGCAAAAGATTCTTTTAGGCCAAAATGCATTGAAACTAATGGAAACAGCAAAAGCGCATACTTTGTCATATCTCCTCTTGTAGAAACCACAGACAGCTCAAAATTACACACAATGTGTTGAAGGACAAGGCCCACAAATGTGATGTGAAATGGTTTTTCTCCCATGTTGCGTTTAAGAGAAAACAGCAAATTCTCTTTTTAGGCCAAACTGCATTGAAACCAATGGAAACAGCAGAAGTAAATGCTTTGTGATATCTCCTCTTGTAGCAAACACAGACAGCTCAAAATTACACACAATGTGTTGAAGACCAAGGCCCACAAATGTGATGTTAAATGGTTTTTCTCCCATGTTGGGTTTAAGAGAAAACAGCAAATGCTCGTTTTAGGAATAAATGCATTGAAATTAATGGAAACTGCAAAAGAGCATACTATACCATATCTCCTCTTGTAGCAAACACAGAGAGCTCAAAATTACACACAATGTGTTGAAGACCAAGGCACACAAATGTGATGTGAAATGGTTTTTCTCCTATGTTGTATTGAAGTGAAAACAGCAAAAGCTTCTATTAGGCCTAAATGCATTGAAACCAATGGAAACAGCAAAAGCACATAGTTTGTCATATCTCCTCTTGTAGCAAACACAGACAGCTCAAAACTACACACAATGTGTTGAAGGCCAAGGCCCACAAATTTGATGTGAAATTGTTTTTCTCCTATGTTGTATTGAAGAGAAAACAGCAAAAGCTTCTTTTAGGCCAAAATGCATTTTAACCAATGGTAACAGAAAAACTGCATTCTTTGCGATATCTCCTCTTGTAGCAAACACAGATAGCTCAAAATTACACACAATGTGTTGCAGACCAAGGCCCACAAATGTGATGTGAAATGGTTTTTCTCCCATGTTGCATTTAAGAGAAAAGAGCAAATGCCCAATTTTTACCAAAATGCATTGAAGCCAATGGAAACAGCAGAAGTAAATTTTTTGTGATATCTCCTCTTGTAGCTCACACAGACAGCTCAAAATTACACACAATGTGTTGCAGACCAAGGCCCACAAATGTGATGTGAAATGGTTTTTCTCCCATGTTGCATTTAAGAGAAAACAGCAAATGCTCATTTTAGGCCAAAATGCATTGAAACCAATGGAAACAGCAAAAGTGCATACTTTGCCATATCTCCTCTTGTAGCAAACACAGAGAGCTCAAAATTACACACAATGTGTTGAAGACCAAGGCCCACAAATGTGATGTGAAATAGTTTTTCTCCCATGTTGTATTGAAGAGAAAACAGCAAAATCTTCTTTTAGGCCAAAATGCATTGAAACCAATGGAAAGAGCAAAAACGCATACTTTGTCATATCTCCTCTTGTAGCAAACACAGACAGCGCAAAATTACACAAAATGTGTTGAAGACAATGGCCCACAAATGTGATGTGAAATGTTTTTTCTCCCATGTTGCGTTTAAGAGAAAACAGCAAATGCTCGTTTTAAGCCAGAATACATTGAAACCAATGGAAACAGCAAAAGGGCATACTTTGTGATATTCCCTCTTGTAGCAAACACAGAAAGCTCAAATTGAAAACACTGTGTTGCAGACCAAGGCCCACAAATGTGATGTGAAATGGTTTTTCTCCCATGTTGCATTTAAGAGAAAACAGCAAATGCCCGATTTTTACCAAAATGCATTGAAACCAATGGAAACAGCAGAAGTAAATTTTTTGTGATATCTCCTCTTGTAGCAAACACAGACAGCTCAAAATTACACACAATGTGTTGCAGACCAAGGCCCACAAATGTGATGTGAAATGGTTTTTCTCCCATGTTGCATTTAAGAGAAATCAGCAAATGCTCGTCTTAGGATAAAATGCATCGAAATCATTAGCAAAAGTGCATTCTTTGTGATATCTCTTCTTGTAGCTAACAGAGACAGCTCAAAATTACACACAATATGTTGAAGACAAAGGCCCTCAAATGTAATGTGAAATCTTTTTTCTCCCGTGTTGCATTTAAGGTAAAACAGCAAATGCTCGTTTGAGGCCAAAATGCATTGAAACTAATGTAAACAGCAAAAGTCCATGCTTTGTGATATCTCCTCTTGAAGCAAACACAGACAGCTCAAAATTACACACAATGTGTTGAAGACCAAAGTCCACACATGTGATGTGAAATGGTTTTTCTCCCATGTTGTGTTCAAGAGAAAACAGCAAATGCTCGTTTTAGGCCAAAATGCATTGAAACCAATGGAAACAGCAAAAGTGCATACTTTGCCATATCTCCTTTTGTAGCAAACACAGACAGCTCAAAATTACACAAAATGTGTTGAAGACCATGGCCCACAAATGTGATGTGAAATGTTTTTTCTCCCATGTTGCGTTTAAGAGAAAACAGCAAATGCTCGTTTTAAGCCAGAATACATTGAAACCAATGGAAACAGCAAAAGGGCATACTTTGTGATATTCCCTCTTGTAGCAAACACAGAAAGCTCAAATTGAAAACACTGTGTTGCAGACCAAGGCCCACAAATGTGATGTGAAATGGTTTTTCTCCCATGTTGCATTTAAGAGAAAACAGCAAATGCCCGATTTTTACCAAAATGCATTGAAACCAATGGAAACAGCAGAAGTAAATTTTTTGTGATATCTCCTCTTGTAGCACACACAGACAGCTCAAAATTACACACAATGTGTTGCAGACCAAGGCCCACAAATGTGATGTGAAATGGTTTTTCTCCCATGTTGCATTTAAGAGAAAACAGCAAATGCTCATTTTAGGCCAAAATGCATTGAAACCAATGGAAACAGCAAAAGTGCATACTTTGCCATATCTCCTCTTGTAGCAAACACAGAGAGCTCAAAATTACACACAATGTGTTGAAGACCAAGGCACACAAATGTGATGTGAAATAGTTTTTCTCCCATGTTGTATTGAAGAGAAAACAGCAAAAGATTCTTTTAGGCCAAAATGCATTGAAACTAATGGAAACAGCAAAAGCGCATACTTTGTCATATCTCCTCTTGTAGAAACCACAGACAGCTCAAAATTACACACAATGTGTTGAAGGACAAGGCCCACAAATGTGATGTGAAATGGTTTTTCTCCCATGTTGCGTTTAAGAGAAAACAGCAAATGCTCTTTTTAGGCCAAACTGCATTGAAACCAATGGAAACAGCAGAAGTAAATTTTTTGTGATATCTCCTCTTGTAGCACACACAGACAGCTCAAAATTACACACAATGTGTTGCAGACCAAGGCCCACAAATGTGATGTTAAATGGTTTTTCTCCCATGTTGGGTTTAAGAGAAAACAGCAAATGCTCGTTTTAGGAATAAATGCATTGAAATTAATGGAAACTGCAAAAGAGCATACTATACCATATCTCCTCTTGTAGCAAACACAGAGAGCTCAAAATTACACACAATGTGTTGAAGACCAAGGCACACAAATGTGATGTGAAATGGTTTTTCTCCTATGTTGTATTGAAGTGAAAACAGCAAAAGCTTCTATTAGGCCAAAATGCATTGAAACCAATGGAAATAGCAAAAGCGCATACTTTGTCATATCTCCTCTTGTAGCAAACACAGACAGCTCAAAACTACACACAATGTGTTGAAGGCCAAGCCCCACAAATTTGATGTGAAATAGTTTTTCTCCCATGTTGTATTGAAGAGAAAACAGCAAAAGATTCTTTTAGGCCAAAATGCATTGAAACCAATGGAAACAGCAAAAGCGCATACTTTGTCATATCTCCTCTTGTAGAAACCACAGACAGCTCAAAATTACACACAATGTGTTGAAGGACAAGGCCCACAAATGTGATGTGAAATGGTTTTTCTCCCATGTTGCGTTTAAGAGAAAACAGCAAATGCTCTTTTTAGGCCAAACTGCATTGAAACCAATGGAAACAGCAGAAGTAAATGCTTTGTGATATCTCCTCTTGTAGCAAACACAGACAGCTCAAAATTACACACAATGTGTTGAAGACCAAGGCACACAAATGTGATGTGAAATGGTTTTTCTCCTATGTTGTATTGAAGTGAAAACAGCAAAAGCTTCTATTAGGCCAAAATGCATTGAAACCAATGGAAACAGCAAAAGCGCATAGTTTGTCATATCTCCTCTTGTAGCAAACACAGACAGCTCAAAACTACACACAATGTGTTGAAGGCCAAGGCCCACAAATTTGATGTGAAATAGTTTTTCTCCTATGTTGTATTGAAGAGAAAACAGCAAAAGCTTCTTTTAGGCCAAAATGCATTTTAACCAATGGTAACAGAAAAACTGCATTCTTTGCGATATCTCCTCTTGTAGCAAACACAGATAGCTCAAAATTACACACAATGTGTTGCAGACCAAGGCCCACAAATGTGATGTGAAATGGTTTTTCTCCCATGTTGCATTTAAGAGAAAAGAGCAAATGCCCAATTTTTACCAAAATGCATTGAAACCAATGGAAACAGCAGAAGTAAATTTTTTGTGATATCTCCTCTTGTAGCTCACACAGACAGCTCAAAATTACACACAATGTGTTGCAGACCAAGGCCCACAAATGTGATGTGAAATGGTTTTTCTCCCATGTTGCATTTAAGAGAAAACAGCAAATGCTCATTTTATGCCAAAATGCATTGAAACCAATGGAAACAGCAAAAGTGCATACTTTGCCATATCTCCTCTTGTAGCAAACACAGAGAGCTCAAAATTACACACAATGTGTTGAAGACCAAGGCCCACAAATGTGATGTGAAATGGTTTTTCTCCCATGTTGTATTGAAGAGAAAACAGCAAAATCTTCTTTTAGGCCAAAATGCATTGAAACCAATGGAAAGAGCAAAAACGCATACTTTGTCATATCTCCTCTTGTAGCAAACACAGACAGCGCAAAATTACACAAAATGTGTTGAAGACAATGGCCCACAAATGTGATGTGAAATGTTTTTTCTCCCATGTTGCGTTTAAGAGAAAACAGCAAATGCTCGTTTTAAGCCAGAACACATTGAAACCAATGGAAACAGCAAAAGGGCATACTTTGTGATATTCCCTCTTGTAGCAAACACAGAAAGCTCAAATTGAAAACACTGTGTTGCAGACCAAGGCCCACAAATGTGATGTGAAATGGTTTTTCTCCCATGTTGCATTTAAGAGAAAACAGCAAATGCCCGATTTTTACCAAAATGCATTGAAACCAATGGAAACAGCAGAAGTAAATTTTTTGTGATATCTCCTCTTGTAGCACACACAGACAGCTCAAAATTACACAAAATGTGTTGCAGACCAAGGCCCACAAATGTGATGTGAAATGGTTTTTCTCCCATGTTGCATTTAAGAGAAATCAGCAAATGCTCGTCTTTGGATAAAATGCATCGAAATCATTAGCAAAAGTGCATTCTTTGAGATATCTCTTCTTGTAGCAAAAAGAGACAGCTCAAAATTACACACAATGTGTTGAAGACAAAGGCCCACAAATGTGATGTGAAATGGTTTTTCTCCCATGTTGCATTTAAGAGAAAACAGCAAATGCTAGTTTTAGGCCAAAAAACATTGAAACCAATGGAAACAGCAAAAGAGCACTCTTTGTGATATTTCCTCTTGTAGCAAACACAGAGAGCTCAAAATTACACACAATATGTTGAAGACCAAGGCAGACAAATTTGATGTGAAATGGTTTTTCTCCCATGTTGCATTTAAGAGAAAAGAGCAAATGCCCAATTTTTACCAAAATGCACTGAAACCAATGGAAACAGCAGAAGTAAATTTTTTGTGATATCTCCTCTTGTAGCACACACAGACAGCTCAAAATTACACACAATGTGTTGCAGACCAAGGCCCCCAAATGTGATTTGAAATGGTTTTTCTCCCATGTTGCATTTAAGAGAAAACAGCAAATGCTCATTTTAGGCCAAAATGCATTGAAACCAATGGAAACAGCAAAAGTGCATACTTTGCCATATCTCCTCTTGTAGCAAACACAGAGAGCTCAAAATTACACACAATGTGTTGAAGACCAAGGCCCACAAATGTGATGTGAAATAGTTTTTCTCCCATTTTGTATTGAAGAGAAAACAGCAAAAGATTCTTTTAGGCCAAAATGCATTGAAACCAATGGAAACAGCAAAAGCGCATACTTTGTCATATCTCCTCTTGTAGAAACCACAGACAGCTCAAAATTACACACAATGTGTTGAAGGACAAGGCCCACAAATGTGATGTGAAATGGTTTTTCTCCCATGTTGCGTTTAAGAGAAAACAGCAAATGCTCTTTTTAGGCCAAACTGCATTGAAACCAATGGAAACAGCAAAAGGGCATACTTTGTGATATTCCCTCTTGTAGCAAACACAGAAAGCTCAAATTGAAAACACTGTGTTGCAGACCAAGGCCCACAAATGTGATGTGAAATGGTTTTTCTCCCATGTTGCATTTAAGAGAAAACAGCAAATGCCCGATTTTTACCAAAATGCATTGAAACCAATGGAAACAGCAGAAGTAAATTTTTTGTGATATCTCCTCTTGTAGCAAACACAGACAGCTCAAAATTACACACAATGTGTTGCAGACCAAGGCCCACAAATGTGATGTGAAATGGTTTTTCTCCCATGTTGCATTTAAGAGAAATCAGCAAATGCTCGTCTTAGGATAAAATGCATCGAAATCATTAGCAAAAGTGCATTCTTTGTGATATCTCTTCTTGTAGCAAACAGAGACAGCTCAAAATTACACACAATATGTTGAAGACAAAGGCCCTCAAATGTAATGTGAAATCTTTTTTCTCCCGTGTTGCATTTAAGGTAAAACAGCAAATGCTCGTTTGAGGCCAAAATGCATTGAAACTAATGGAAACAGCAAAAGTGCATACTTTGCCATATCTCCTCTTGTAGCAAACACAGAGAGCTCAAAATTACACACAATGTGTTGAAGACCAAGGCCCACAAATGTGATGTGAAATAGTTTTTCTCCCATGTTGTATTGAAGAGAAAACAGCAAAAGATTCTTTTAGGCCAAAATGCATTGAAACTAATGGAAACAGCAAAAGCGCATACTTTGTCATATCTCCTCTTGTAGAAACCACAGACAGCTCAAAATTACACACAATGTGTTGAAGGACAAGGCCCACAAATGTGATGTGAAATGGTTTTTCTCCCATGTTGCGTTTAAGAGAAAACAGCAAATTCTCTTTTTAGGCCAAACTGCATTGAAACCAATGGAAACAGCAGAAGTAAATGCTTTGTGATATCTCCTCTTGTAGCAAACACAGACAGCTCAAAATTACACACAATGTGTTGAAGACCAAGGCCCACAAATGTTATGTTAAATGGTTTTTCTCCCATGTTGGGTTTAAGAGAAAACAGCAAATGCTCGTTTTAGGAATAAATGCATTGAAATTAATGGAAACTGCAAAAGAGCATACTATACCATATCTCCTCTTGTAGTAAACACAGAGAGCTCAAAATTACACACAATGTGTTGAAGACCAAGGCACACAAATGTGATGTGAAATGGTTTTTCTCCTATGTTGTATTGAAGTGAAAACAGCAAAAGCTTCTATTAGGCCTAAATGCATTGAAACCAATGGAAACAGCAAAAGCACATAGTTTGTCATATCTCCTCTTGTAGCAAACACAGACAGCTCAAAACTACACACAATGTGTTGAAGGCCAAGGCCCACAAATTTGATGTGAAATTGTTTTTCTCCTATGTTGTATTGAAGAGAAAACAGCAAAAGCTTCTTTTAGGCCAAAATGCATTTTAACCAATGGTAACAGAAAAACTGCATTCTTTGCGATATCTCCTCTTGTAGCAAACACAGATAGCTCAAAATTACACACAATGTGTTGCAGACCAAGGCCCACAAATGTGATGTGAAATGGTTTTTCTCCCATGTTGCATTTAAGAGAAAAGAGCAAATGCCCAATTTTTACCAAAATGCATTGAAACCAATGGAAACAGCAGAAGTAAATTTTTTGTGATATCTCCTCTTGTAGCTCACACAGACAGCTCAAAATTACACACAATGTGTTGCAGACCAAGGCCCACAAATGTGATGTGAAATGGTTTTTCTCCCATGTTGCATTTAAGAGAAAACAGCAAATGCTCATTTTAGGCCAAAATGCATTGAAACCAATGGAAACAGCAAAAGTGCATACTTTGCCATATCTCCTCTTGTAGCAAACACAGAGAGCTCAAAATTACACACAATGTGTTGAAGACCAAGGCCCACAAATGTGATGTGAAATAGTTTTTCTCCCATGTTGTATTGAAGAGAAAACAGCAAAATCTTCTTTTAGGCCAAAATGCATTGAAACCAATGGAAAGAGCAAAAACGCATACTTTGTCATATCTCCTCTTGTAGCAAACACAGACAGCGCAAAATTACACAAAATGTGTTGAAGACAATGGCCCACAAATGTGATGTGAAATGTTTTTTCTCCCAAGTTGCGTTTAAGAGAAAACAGCAAATGCTCGTTTTAAGCCAGAATACATTGAAACCAATGGAAACAGCAAAAGGGCATACTTTGTGATATTCCCTCTTGTAGCAAACACAGAAAGCTCAAATTGAAAACACTGTGTTGCAGACCAAGGCCCACAAATGTGATGTGAAATGGTTTTTCTCCCATGTTGCATTTAAGAGAAAACAGCAAATGCCCGATTTTTACCAAAATGCATTGAAACCAATGGAAACAGCAGAAGTAAATTTTTTGTGATTTCTCCTCTTGTAGCAAACACAGACAGCTCAAAATTACACACAATGTGTTGCAGACCAAGGCCCACAAATGTGATGTGAAATGGTTTTTCTCCCATGTTGCATTTAAGAGAAATCAGCAAATGCTCGTCTTAGGATAAAATGCATCGAAATCATTAGCAAAAGTGCATTCTTTGTGATATCTCTTCTTGTAGCTAACAGAGACAGCTCAAAATTACACACAATATGTTGAAGACAAAGGCCCTCAAATGTAATGTGAAATCTTTTTTCTCCCGTGTTGCATTTAAGGTAAAACAGCAAATGCTCGTTTGAGGCCAAAATGCATTGAAACTAATGTAAACAGCAAAAGTCCATGCTTTGTGATATCTCCTCTTGAAGCAAACACAGACAGCTCAAAATTACACACAATGTGTTGAAGACCAAAGTCCACACATGTGATGTGAAATGGTTTTTCTCCCATGTTGTGTTTAAGAGAAAACAGCAAATGCTCGTTTTAGGCCAAAATGCATTGAAACCAATGGAAACAGCAAAAGTGCATACTTTGCCATATCTCCTTTTGTAGCAAACACAGACAGCTCAAAATTACACAAAATGTGTTGAAGACCATGGCCCACAAATGTGATGTGAAATGTTTTTTCTCCCATGTTGCGTTTAAGAGAAAACAGCAAATGCTCGTTTTAAGCCAGAATACATTGAAACCAATGGAAACAGCAAAAGGGCATACTTTGTGATATTCCCTCTTGTAGCAAACACAGAAAGCTCAAATTGAAAACACTGTGTTGCAGACCAAGGCCCACAAATGTGATGTGAAATGGTTTTTCTCCCATGTTGCATTTAAGAGAAAACAGCAAATGCCCGATTTTTACCAAAATGCATTGAAAACAATGGAAACAGCAGAAGTAAATTTTTTGTGATATCTCCTCTTGTAGCACACACAGACAGCTCAAAATTACACACAATGTGTTGAAGACCAAGGCCCACAAATGTGATGTGAAATGGTTTTTCTCCCATGTTGCATTTAAGAGAAAACAGCAAATGCTCATTTTAGGCCAAAATGCATTGAAACCAATGGAAACAGCAAAAGTGCATACTTTGCCATATCTCCTCTTGTAGCAAACACAGAGAGCTCAAAATTACACACAATGTGTTGAAGACCAAGGCACACAAATGTGATGTGAAATAGTTTTTCTCCCATGTTGTATTGAAGAGAAAACAGCAAAAGATTCTTTTAGGCCAAAATGCATTGAAACTAATGGAAACAGCAAAAGCGCATACTTTGTCATATCTCCTCTTGTAGAAACCACAGACAGCTCAAAATTACACACAATGTGTTGAAGGACAAGGCCCACAAATGTGATGTGAAATGGTTTTTCTCCCATGTTGCGTTTAAGAGAAAACAGCAAATGCTCTTTTTAGGCCAAACTGCATTGAAACCAATGGAAACAGCAGAAGTAAATTTTTTGTGATATCTCCTCTTGTAGCACACACAGACAGCTCAAAATTACACACAATGTGTTGCAGACCAAGGCCCACAAATGTGATGTTAAATGGTTTTTCTCCCATGTTGGGTTTAAGAGAAAACAGCAAATGCTCGTTTTAGGAATAAATGCATTGAAATTAATGGAAACTGCAAAAGAGCATACTATACCATATCTCCTCTTGTAGCAAACACAGAGAGCTCAAAATTACACACAATGTGTTGAAGACCAAGGCACACAAATGTGATGTGAAATGGTTTTTCTCCTATGTTGTATTGAAGTGAAAACAGCAAAAGCTTCTATTAGGCCAAAATGCATTGAAACCAATGGAAATAGCAAAAGCGCATACTTTGTCATATCTCCTCTTGTAGCAAACACAGACAGCTCAAAACTACACACAATGTGTTGAAGGCCAAGCCCCACAAATTTGATGTGAAATAGTTTTTCTCCTATGTTGTATTGAAGAGAAAACAGCAAAAGCTTCTTTTAGGCCAAAATGCATTTTAACCAATGGTAACAGAAAAACTGCATTCTTTGCGATATCTCCTCTTGTAACAAACACAGACAGCTCAAAATTACACACAATGTGTTGAAGACCAAGGCCCTCAAATATGATGTGAAATGGTTTTACTCCCATGTTGTGTTTAAGAGAAAACAGCAAATGCTCGTTTTAGGCCAAAATGCATTGAAACCAATGGAAACAGCAAAAGTGCATACTTTGCCATATCTCCTCTTGTAGCAGAGACAGCTCAAAACTACACACAATGTGTTGAAGGCCAAGCCCCACAAATTTGATGTGAAATAGTTTTTCTCCTATGTTGTATTGAAGAGAAAACAGCAAATGCTCGTTTTAGGCTAAAATGCATTGTAATCAAATGAAACAGCAAAAGTACATACTTTGCCATATCACCTCTTGTAGCAAACACAGAAAGCTGAAAATTACACACAATGTGTTGAAGACCAAGGCCCACAAATGTGATGTGAAATAGTTTTTCTCCCATGTTGTATTAAAGAGAAAACAGCAAAAGCTTCTTTTAGTCCAAAATGCATTGAAACCAATGGAAACAGCAAAAGCGCATACTTTGTCATATCTCCTCTTGTAGAAACCACAGACAGCTCAAAATTACACACAAGTGTTGAAGACCATGGCCCACAAATGTGATGTGAAATGGTTTTTCTCCCATGTTGCGTCTAAGAGAAAACAGCAAATGCTCGTTTTAAGCCAGAATACATTGAAACCAATGGAAACAGCAAAAGGGCATACTTAGTGATATCTCCTCTTGTAGCAAACAAAGACAGCTCAAAATTACACACAATGTGTTGAAGGCCAAAGCCCACAAATGTGATGTGAAATGGTTTTTTTCCCATGTTGCGTTTAAGAAAAAACAGCAAATGCTCGTTTTAGGCCAAACTGCATTGAAACCAATGGAAACAGCAGAATAAATGCTTTGTGATATCTCCTCTTGTAGCAAACACAGACAGCTCAAAATTACACACAATGTTTTGAAGACCAAGGCCATCAAATGTGATGTGAAATGGTTTTTCTCCCATGTTGGGTTTAAGAGAAAGCAGCAAATGCTCGTTTTAGGAATAAATGCATTGAAATTAATGGAAACTGCAAAAGAGCATACTATACCATATCTCCTCTTGTAGCAAACACAGAGAGCTTAAAATTACACACAATGTGTTGAAGACCAAGGCACACAAATGTCATGTAAAATGATTTTTCTCCCATGTTGAGTTTAAGAGAAAACAGCAAATGCTTGTTTTAGCCAAACTGCATTGAAATCAATGGAAGCAGCAAAAGTTCATACTTTGTGATATCTCCTCTTGTAGCAAACACAGAGAGCTTAAAATTACACACAATGTGTTGAAGACCAAGGCCCACAAATGTCATGTAAAATGATTTTTCTCCCATGTTGCGTTTAAGAGAAAACAGCAAATGCTTGTTTTAGCCAAACTGCATTGAAATCAATGGAAGCAGCAAAAGTGCATACTCTACCATATCTCCTCTTATAGCAAACACAGAAAGCTCAAATTACAAACACTGTGTTGCAGACCAAGGCCCACAAATGTGATGTGAAATGGTTTTTCTCCCATGTTGCATTTAAGAGAAAAGAGCAAATGCCCAATTTTTACCAAAATGCATTGAAACCAATGGAAACAGCAGAAGTAAATTTTTTGTGATATCTCCTCTTGTAGCTCACACAGACAGCTCAAAATTACACACAATGTGTTGCAGACCAAGGCCCACAAATGTGATGTGAAATGGTTTTTCTCCCATGTTGCATTTAAGAGAAAACAGCAAATGCTCATTTTAGGCCAAAATGCATTGAAACCAATGGAAACAGCAAAAGTGCATACTTTGCCATATCTCCTCTTGTAGCAAACACAGAGAGCTCAAAAATACACACAATGTGTTGAAGACCAAGGCCCACAAATGTGATGTGAAATAGTTTTTCTCCCATGTTGTATTGAAGAGAAAACAGCAAAATCTTCTTTTAGGCCAAAATGCATTGAAACCAATGGAAAGAGCAAAAACGCATACTTTGTCATATCTCCTCTTGTAGCAAACACAGACAGCTCAAAATTACACACAATGTGTTGCAGACCAAGGCCCACAAATGTTATGTGAAATGGTTTTTCTCCCATGTTGCGTTTAAGAGAAAACAGCAAATGCTCTTTTTAGGCCAAACTGCATTGAAACCAATGGAAACAGCAGAAGTAAATGCTTTGTGATATCTCCTCTTGTAGCAAACACAGACAGCTCAAAATTACACACAATGTGTTGAAGACCAAGGCCCACAAATGTGATGTTAAATGGTTTTTCTCCCATGTTGGGTTTAAGAGAAAACAGCAAATGCTCGTTTTAGGAATAAATGCATTGAAATTAATGGAAACTGCAAAAGAGCATACTATACCATATCTCCTCTTGTAGCAAACACAGAAAGCTCAAAATTATACACAATGTGTTGCAGACCAAGGCCCACAAATGTGATGTGAAATGGTTTTTCTCCCATGTTGCATTTAAGAGAAAACATCAAATGCTCATTTTAGGCCAAAATGCATTGAAACCAATGGAAACAGCAAAAGTGCATACTTTGCCATATCTCCTCTTGTAGCAAACACAGAGCTCAAAATTACACACAATGTGTTGAAGACCAAGGCCCACAAATGTGATGTGAAATAGTTTTTCTCCCATGTTGTATTGAAGAGAAAACAGCAAAATCTTCTTTTAGGCCAAAATGCATTGAAACCAATGGAAAGAGCAAAAACGCATACTTTGTCATATCTCCTCTTGTAGCAAACACAGACAGCGCAAAATTACACAAAATGTGTTGAAGACAATGGCCCACAAATGTGATGTGAAATGTTTTTTCTCCCATGTTGCGTTTAAGAGAAAACAGCAAATGCTCGTTTTAAGCCAGAATACATTGAAACCAATGGAAACAGCAAAAGGGCATACTTTGTGATATTCCCTCTTGTAGCAAACACAGAAAGCTCAAATTGAAAACACTGTGTTGCAGACCAAGGCCCACAAATGTGATGTGAAATGGTTTTTCTCCCATGTTGCATTTAAGAGAAAACAGCAAATGCCCGATTTTTACCAAAATGCATTGAAACCAATGGAAACAGCAGAAGTAAATTTTTTGTGATATCTCCTCTTGTAGCAAACACAGACAGCTCAAAATTACACACAATGTGTTGCAGACCAAGGCCCACAAATGTGATGTGAAATGGTTTTTCTCCCATGTTGCATTTAAGAGAAATCAGCAAATGCTCGTCTTAGGATAAAATGCATCGAAATCATTAGCAAAAGTGCATTCTTTGTGATATCTCTTCTTGTAGCAAACAGAGACAGCTCAAAATTACACACAATATGTTGAAGACAAAGGCCCTCAAATGTAATGTGAAATCTTTTTTCTTCCGTGTTGCATTTAAGGTAAAACAGCAAATGCTCGTTTGAGAACAAAATGCATTGAAACTAATGTAAACAGCAAAAGTCCATGCTTTGTGATATCTCCTCTTGAAGCAAACACAGACAGCTCAAAATTACACACAATGTGTTGAAGACCAAAGTCCACAAATGTGATGTGAAATGGTTTTTCTCCCATGTTGTGTTTAAGAGAAAACAGCAAATGCTCATTTTAGGCCAAAATGCATTGAAACCAATGGAAACAGCAAAAGTGCATACTTTGCCATATCTCCTTTTGTAGCAAACACAGACAGCTCAAAATTACACAAAATATGTTGAAGACCATGGCCCACAAATGTGATGTGAAATGTTTTTTCTCCCATGTTGCGTTTAAGAGAAAACAGCAAATGCTCGTTTTAAGCCAGAATACATTGAAACCAATGGAAACAGCAAAAGGGCATACTTTGTGATATTCCCTCTTGTAGCAAACACAGAAAGCTCAAATTGAAAACACTGTGTTGCAGACCAAGGCCCACAAATGTGATGTGAAATGGTTTTTCTCCCATGTTGCATTTAAGAGAAAAAAGCAAATGCCCGATTTTTACCAAAATGCATTGAAACCAATGGAAACAGCAGAAGTAAATTTTTTGTGATATCTCCTCTTGTAGCACACACAGACAGCTCAAAATTACACACAATGTGTTGCAGACCAAGGCCCACAAATGTGATGTTAAATGGTTTTTCTCCCATGTTGGGTTTAAGAGAAAACAGCAAATGCTCATTTTAGGAATAAATGCATTGAAATTAATGGAAACTGCAAAAGAGCATACTATACCATATCTCCTCTTGTAGCAAACACAGAGAGCTCAAAATTACACACAATGTGTTCAAGACCAAGGCACACAAATGTGATGTGAAATGGTTTTTCTCCTATGTTGTATTGAAGTGAAAACAGCAAAAGCTTCTATTAGGCTAAAATGCATTGAAACCAATGGAAACACCAAAAGTGCATGCTTTGTGATATCTCCTCTTGTAGCAAACACAGACAGCTCAAAATTACACACAATGTGTTGAAGACCAAGGCCCTCAAATATGATGTGAAATGGTTTTTCTCCCATGTTGTGTTTAAGAGAAAACAGCAAATGCTCGTTTTAGGCCAAAATGCATTGAAACCAATGGAAACAGCAAAAGTGCATACTTTGCCATATCTCCTCTTGTAGCAGAGATAGCTCAAAATTACACACAATGTGTAGTAGACCAAGGCCCACAAATGTGATGTGAAATGGTTTTTCTCCCATGTTGCATTTAAGAGAAAACAGCAAATGCTCGTTTTAGGCTAAAATGCATTGTAATCAAATGAAACAGCAAAAGGGCATACTTTGTGATATTCCCTCTTGTAGCAAACACAGAAAGCTCAAATTGAAAACACTGTGTTGCAGACCAAGGCCCACAAATGTGATGTGAAATGGTTTTTCTCCCATGTCGCATTTAAGAGAAAACAGCAAATGCCCGATTTTTACCAAAATGCATTGAAACCAATGGAAACAGCAGAAGTAAATTTTTTGTGATATCTCCTCTTGTAGCACACACAGACAGCTCAAAATTACACACAATGTGTTGCAGACCAAGGCCCACAAATGTGATGTGAAATGGTTTTTCTCCCATGTTGCATTTAAGAGAAATCAGTAAATGCTCGTCTTTGGATAAAATGCATCGAAATCATTAGCAAAAGTGCATTCTTTGAGATATCTCTTCTTGTAGCAAAAAGAGACAGCTCAAAATTACACACAATGTGTTGAAGACAAAGGCCCACAAATGTGATGTGAAATGGTTTTTCTCCCATGTTGCATTTAAGAGAAAGCAGCAAATGCTAGTTTTAGGCCAAAAAACATTGAAACCAAAGGAAACAGCAAAAGAGCACTCTTTGTGATATTTCCTCTTGTAGCAAACACAGAGAGATCAAAATTACACACAATATGTTGAAGACCAAGGCAGACAAATTTGATGTGAAATGGTTTTTCTCCCATGTTGCATTTAAGAGAAAACAGCAAATGCCCGATTTTTACCAAAATGCATTGAAACCAAAGGAAACAGCAGAAGTAAATTTTTTGTGATATCTCCTCTTGTAGCACACACAGACAGCTCAAAATTACACACAATGTGTTGCAGACCAAGGCCCACAAATGTGATGTTAAATGGTTTTTCTCCCATGTTGGGTTTAAGAGAAAACAGCAAATGCTCGTTTTAGGAATAAATGCATTGAAATTAATGGAAACTGCAAAAGAGCATACTATACCATATCTCCTCTTGTAGCAAACACAGAGAGCTCAAAATTACACACAATGTGTTGAAGACCAAGGCACACAAATGTGATGTGAAATGGTTTTTCTCCTATGTTGAATTGAAGTGAAAACAGCAAAAGCTTCTATTAGGCCAAAATGCATTGAAACCAATGGAAATAGCAAAAGCGCATACTTTGTCATATCTCCTCTTGTAGCAAACACAGACAGCTCAAAACTACACACAATGTGTTGAAGGCCAAGGCCCACAAATTTGATGTGAAATAGTTTTTCTCCTATGTTGTATTGAAGAGAAAACAGCAAAAGCTTCTTTTAGGCCAAAATGCATTTTAACCAATGGTAACAGAAAAACTGCATTCTTTGCGATATCTCCTCTTGTAGCAAACACAGATAGCTCAAAATTACACACAATGTGTTGAAGACCAAGGCCCACAAATGTGATGTGAAATGGTTTTTCTCCCATGGTGTGTTCAAGATAAATCAGCAAATGGTCGTTTTAGGCTAAAATGCATTGAAACCAATGGAAACACCAAAAGTGCATGCTTTGTGATATCTCCTCTTGTAGCAAACACAGACAGCTCAAAATTACACACAATGTGTTGAAGACCAAGGCCCTCAAATATGATGTGAAATGGTGTTTCTCCCATGTTGTGTTTAAGAGAAAACAGCAAATGCTCGTTTTAGGCCAAAATGCATTGAAACCAATGGAAACAGCAAAAGTGCATACTTTGCCATATCTCCTCTTGTAGCAGAGATAGCTCAAAATTACACACAATGTGTAGTAGACCAAGGCCCACAAATGTGATGTGAAATGGTTTTTCTCCCATGTTGTATTAAAGAGAAAACAGCAAAAGCTTCTTTTAGTCCAAAATGCATTGAAACCAATGGAAACAGCAAAAGCGCATACTTTGTCATATCTCCTCTTGTAGAAACCACAGACAGCTCAAAATTACACACAAGTGTTGAAGACCATGACCCACAAATGTGATGTGAAATGGTTTTTCTCCCATGTTGCGTCTAAGAGAAAACAGCAAATGCTCGTTTTAAGCCAGAATACATTGAAACCAATGGAAACAGCAAAAGGGCATACTTAGTGATATCTCCTCTTGTAGCAAACAAAGACAGCTCAAAATTACACACAATGTGTTGAAGGCCAAAGCCCACAAATGTGATGTGAAATGGTTTTTTTCCCATGTTGCGTTTAAGAAAAAACAGCAAATGCTCATTTTAGGCCAAACTGCATTGAAACCAATGGAAACAGCAGAATAAATGCTTTGTGATATCTCCTCTTGTAGCAAACACAGACAGCTCAAAATTACACACAATGTTTTGAAGACCAAGGCCCTCAAATGTGATGTGAAATGGTTTTTCTCCCATGTTGGGTTTAAGAGAAAGCAGCAAATGCTCGTTTTAGGAATAAATGCATTGAAATTAATGGAAACTGCAAAAGAGCATACTATACCATATCTCCTCTTGTAGCAAACAAAGAGAGCTTAAAATTACACACAATGTGTTGAAGACCAAGGCACACAAATGTCATGTAAAATGATTTTTCTCCCATGTTGAGTTTAAGAGAAAACAGCAAATGCTTGTTTTAGCCAAACTGCATTGAAATCAATGGAAGCAGCAAAAGTGCATACTATACCATATCTCCTCTTATAGCAAACACAGAAAGCTCAAATTACAAACACTGTGTTGCAGACCAAGGCCCACAAATGTGATGTGAAATAGTTTTTCTCCCATGTTGTATTGAAGAGAAAACAGCAAAATCTTCTTTTAGGCCAAAATGCATTGAAACCAATGGAAAGAGCAAAAACGCATACTTTGTCATATCTCCTCTTGTAGCAAACACAGACAGCGCAAAATAACACAAAATGTGTTGAAGACAATGGCCCACAAATGTGATGTGAAATGTTTTTTCTCCCATGTTGCGTTTAAGAGAAAACAGCAAATGCTCGTTTTAAGCCAGAATACATTGAAACCAATGGAAACAGCAAAAGGGCATACTTTGTGATATTCCCTCTTGTAGCAAACACAGAAAGCTCAGATTGAAAACACTGTGTTGCAGACCAAGGCCCACAAATGTGATGTGAAATGGTTTTTCTCCCATGTTGAGTTTAAGAGAAAACAGCAAATGCCCGATTTTTACCAAAATGCATTGAAACCAATGGAAACAGCAGAAGTACATTTTTTGTGATATCTCCTCTTGTAGCAAACACAGACAGCTCAAAATTACACACAATGTGTTGCAGACCAAGGCCCACAAAGGTGATGTGAAATGGTTTTTCTCCCATGTTGCATTTAAGAGAAATCAGCAAATGCTCGTCTTAGGATAAAATGCATCGAAATCATTAGCAAAAGTGCATTCTTTGTGAAATCTCTTCTTGTAGCAAACAGAGACAGCTCAAAATTACACACAATGTGTTGAAGACAAAGGCCCACAAATGTGATGTGAAATGGTTTTTCTCCCATGTTGCATTTAAGAGAAAACAGCAAATGCTAGTTTTAGGCCAAAAAACATTGAAACCAATGGAAACAGCAAAATAGCACTCTTTGTGATATTTCCTCTTGTAGCAAACACAGAGAGCTCAAAATTACACACAATATGTTGAAGACCAAGGCAGCCAAATTTGATGTGAAATGGTTTTTCTCCCATGTTGCATTTGAGAGAAAACAGCAAATGCTCATTTTAGGCCAAAATGCATTGAAACCAATGGAAACAGCAAAAGTGCATACTTTGCCATATCTCCTCTTGTATCAAACACAGAGAGCTCAAAATTACACACAATGTGTTGAAGACCAAGGCCCACAAATGTGATGTGAAATAGTTTTTCTCCCATGTTGTATTGAAGAGAAAACAGCAAAAGCTTCTTTTAGGCCAAAATGCATTGAAACCAATGGAAACAGCAAAAGCGCATACTTTGTCATATCTCCTCTTGTAGAAACCACAGACAGCTCAAAATTACACACAATGTGTTGAAGGACAAGGCCCACAAATGTGATGTGAAATGGTTTTTCTCCCATGTTGCGTTTAAGAGAAAACAGCAAATGCTCTTTTTAGGCCAAACTGCATTGAAACCAATGGAAACAGCAGAAGTAAATGCTTTGTGATATCTCCTCTTGTAGCAAACACAGACAGCTCAAAATTACACACAATGTGTTGAAGACCAAGGCCCACAAATGTGATGTGAAATGGTTTTTCTCCCATGTTGGGTTTAAGAGAAAACAGCAAATGCTCGTTTTAGGAATAAATGCATTGAAATTAATGGAAACTGCAAAAGAGCATACTATACCATATCTCCTCTTGTAGCAAACACAGAGAGCTCAAAATTACACACAATATGTTGAAGACCAAGGCCCACAAATGTGATGTGAAATAGTTTTTCTCCCATGTTGTATTGAAGAGAAAACAGCAAAAGCTTCTTTTAGGCCAAAATGCATTGAAACCAATGGAAACAGCAAAAGCGCATACTTTGTGATATCTCCTCTTGTAGCAAACAAAGACAGCTCAAAATTACACACAATGTGTTGAAGGACAAGGCCCACAAATGTGATGTGAAATGGTTTTTCTCCCATGTTGAGTTTAAGAGAAAACAGCAAATGCTCTTTTTAGGCCAAACTGCATTGAAACCAATGGAAACAGCAGAAGTAAATGCTTTGTGATATCTCCTCTTGTAGCAAACACAGACAGCTCAAAATTACACACAATGTGTTGAAGACAAAGGCCCACAAATGTGATGTGAAATGGTTTTTCTCCCATGTTGCATTTAAGAGAAAGCAGCAAATGCTAGTTTTAGGCCAAAAAACATTGAAACCAAAGGAAACAGCAAAAGAGCACTCTTTGTGATATTTCCTCTTGTAGCAAACACAGAGAGCTCAAAATTACACACAATATGTTGCAGACCAAGGCCCACAAATGTGATGTTAAATGGTTTTTCTCCCATGTTGGGTTTAAGAGAAAACAGCAAATGCTCGTTTTAGGAATAAATGCATTGAAATTAATGGAAACAGCAAAAGAGCACTCTTTGTGATATTTCCTCTTGTAGCAAACACAGAGAGCTCAAAATTACACACAATATGTTGAAGACCAAGGCAGACAAATTTGATGTGAAATGGTTTTTCTCCCATGTTGCATTTAAGAGAAAACAGCAAATGCCCGATTTTTACCAAAATGCATTGAAACCAAAGGAAACAGCAGAAGTAAATTTTTTGTGATATCTCCTCTTGTAGCACACACAGACAGCTCAAAATTACACACAATGTGTTGCAGACCAAGGCCCACAAATGTGATGTTAAATGGTTTTTCTCCCATGTTGGGTTTAAGAGAAAACAGCAAATGCTCGTTTTAGGAATAAATGCATTGAAATTAATGGAAACTGCAAAAGAGCATACTATACCATATCTCCTCTTGTAGCAAACACAGAGAGCTCAAAATTACACACAATGTGTTGAAGACCAAGGCACACAAATGTGATGTGAAATGGTTTTTCTCCTATGTTGTATTGAAGTGAAAACAGCAAAAGCTTCTATTAGGCCAAAATGCATTGAAACCAATGGAAATAGCAAAAGCGCATACTTTGTCATATCTCCTCTTGTAGCAAACACAGACAGCTCAAAACTACACACAATGTGTTGAAGGCCAAGGCCCACAAATTTGATGTGAAATAGTTTTTCTCCTATGTTGTATTGAAGAGAAAACAGCAAAAGCTTCTTTTAGGCCAAAATGCATTTTAACCAATGGTAACAGAAAAACTGCATTCTTTGCGATATCTCCTCTTGTAGCAAACACAGATAGCTCAAAATTACACACAATGTGTTGAAGACCAAGGCCCACAAATGTGATGTGAAATGGTTTTTCTCCCATGGTGTGTTCAAGATAAATCAGCAAATGGTCGTTTTAGGCTAAAATGCATTGAAACCAATGGAAACACCAAAAGTGCATGCTTTGTGATATCTCCTCTTGTAGCAAACACAGACAGCTCAAAATTACACACAATGTGTTGAAGACCAAGGCCCTCAAATATGATGTGAAATGGTGTTTCTCCCATGTTGTGTTTAAGAGAAAACAGCAAATGCTCGTTTTAGGCCAAAATGCATTGAAACCAATGGAAACAGCAAAAGTGCATACTTTGCCATATCTCCTCTTGTAGCAGAGATAGCTCAAAATTACACACAATGTGTAGTAGACCAAGGCCCACAAATGTGATGTGAAATGGTTTTTCTCCCATGTTGTATTAAAGAGAAAACAGCAAAAGCTTCTTTTAGTCCAAAATGCATTGAAACCAATGGAAACAGCAAAAGCGCATACTTTGTCATATCTCCTCTTGTAGAATCCACAGACAGCTCAAAATTACACACAAGTGTTGAAGACCATGGCCCACAAATGTGATGTGAAATGGTTTTTCTCCCATGTTGCGTCTAAGAGAAAACAGCAAATGCTCGTTTTAAGCCAGAATACATTGAAACCAATGGAAACAGCAAAAGGGCATACTTAGTGATATCTCCTCTTGTAGCAAACAAAGACAGCTCAAAATTACACACAATGTGTTGAAGGCCAAAGCCCACAAATGTGATGTGAAATGGTTTTTTTCCCATGTTGCGTTTAAGAAAAAACAGCAAATGCTCATTTTAGGCCAAACTGCATTGAAACCAATGGAAACAGCAGAATAAATGCTTTGTGATATCTCCTCTTGTAGCAAACACAGACAGCTCAAAATTACACACAATGTTTTGAAGACCAAGGCCCTCAAATGTGATGTGAAATGGTTTTTCTCCCATGTTGGGTTTAAGAGAAAGCAGCAAATGCTCGTTTTAGGAATAAATGCATTGAAATTAATGGAAACTGCAAAAGAGCATACTATACCATATCTCCTCTTGTAGCAAACAAAGAGAGCTTAAAATTACACACAATGTGTTGAAGACCAAGGCACACAAATGTCATGTAAAATGATTTTTCTCCCATGTTGAGTTTAAGAGAAAACAGCAAATGCTTGTTTTAGCCAAACTGCATTGAAATCAATGGAAGCAGCAAAAGTGCATACTATACCATATCTCCTCTTATAGCAAACACAGAAAGCTCAAATTACAAACACTGTGTTGCAGACCAAGGCCCACAAATGTGATGTGAAATAGTTTTTCTCCCATGTTGTATTGAAGAGAAAACAGCAAAATCTTCTTTTAGGCCAAAATGCATTGAAACTAATGGAAAGAGCAAAAACGCATACTTTGTCATATCTCCTCTTGTAGCAAACACAGACAGCGCAAAATAACACAAAATGTGTTGAAGACAATGGCCCACAAATGTGATGTGAAATGTTTTTTCTCCCATGTTGCGTTTAAGAGAAAACAGCAAATGCTCGTTTTAAGCCAGAATACATTGAAACCAATGGAAACAGCAAAAGGGCATACTTTGTGATATTCCCTCTTGTAGCAAACACAGAAAGCTCAGATTGAAAACACTGTGTTGCAGACCAAGGCCCACAAATGTGATGTGAAATGGTTTTTCTCCCATGTTGAGTTTAAGAGAAAACAGCAAATGCCCGATTTTTACCAAAATGCATTGAAACCAATGGAAACAGCAGAAGTACATTTTTTGTGATATCTCCTCTTGTAGCAAACACAGACAGCTCAAAATTACACACAATGTGTTGCAGACCAAGGCCCACAAAGGTGATGTGAAATGGTTTTTCTCCCATGTTGCATTTAAGAGAAATCAGCAAATGCTCGTCTTAGGATAAAATGCATCGAAATCATTAGCAAAAGTGCATTCTTTGTGAAATCTCTTCTTGTAGCAAACAGAGACAGCTCAAAATTACACACAATGTGTTGAAGACAAAGGCCCACAAATGTGATGTGAAATGGTTTTTCTCCCATGTTGCATTTAAGAGAAAACAGCAAATGCTAGTTTTAGGCCAAAAAACATTGAAACCAATGGAAACAGCAAAAGAGCACTCTTTGTGATATTTCCTCTTGTAGCAAACACAGAGAGCTCAAAATTACACACAATATGTTGAAGACCAAGGCAGCCAAATTTGATGTGAAATGGTTTTTCTCCCATGTTGCATTTGAGAGAAAACAGCAAATGCTCATTTTAGGCCAAAATGCATTGAAACCAATGGAAACAGCAAAAGTGCATACTTTGCCATATCTCCTCTTGTATCAAACACAGAGAGCTCAAAATTACACACAATGTGTTGAAGACCAAGGCCCACAAATGTGATGTGAAATAGTTTTTCTCCCATGTTGTATTGAAGAGAAAACAGCAAAAGCTTCTTTTAGGCCAAAATGCATTGAAACCAATGGAAACAGCAAAAGCGCATACTTTGTCATATCTCCTCTTGTAGAAACCACAGACAGCTCAAAATTACACACAATGTGTTGAAGGACAAGGCCCACAAATGTGATGTGAAATGGTTTTTCTCCCATGTTGCGTTTAAGAGAAAACAGCAAATGCTCTTTTTAGGCCAAACTGCATTGAAACCAATGGAAACAGCAGAAGTAAATGCTTTGTGATATCTCCTCTTGTAGCAAACACAGACAGCTCAAAATTACACACAATGTGTTGAAGACCAAGGCCCACAAATGTGATGTGAAATGGTTTTTCTCCCATGTTGGGTTTAAGAGAAAACAGCAAATGCTCGTTTTAGGAATAAATGCATTGAAATTAATGGAAACTGCAAAAGAGCATACTATACCATATCTCCTCTTGTAGCAAACACAGAGAGCTCAAAATTACACACAATATGTTGAAGACCAAGGCCCACAAATGTGATGTGAAATAGTTTTTCTCCCATGTTGTATTGAAGAGAAAACAGCAAAAGCTTCTTTTAGGCCAAAATGCATTGAAACCAATGGAAACAGCAAAAGCGCATACTTTGTGATATCTCCTCTTGTAGCAAACAAAGACAGCTCAAAATTACACACAATGTGTTGAAGGACAAGGCCCACAAATGTGATGTGAAATGGTTTTTCTCCCATGTTGAGTTTAAGAGAAAACAGCAAATGCTCTTTTTAGGCCAAACTGCATTGAAACCAATGGAAACAGCAGAAGTAAATGCTTTGTGATATCTCCTCTTGTAGCAAACACAGACAGCTCAAAATTACACACAATGTGTTGAAGACAAAGGCCCACAAATGTGATGTGAAATGGTTTTTCTCCCATGTTGCATTTAAGAGAAAGCAGCAAATGCTAGTTTTAGGCCAAAAAACATTGAAACCAAAGGAAACAGCAAAAGAGCACTCTTTGTGATATTTCCTCTTGTAGCAAACACAGAGAGCTCAAAATTACACACAATATGTTGCAGACCAAGGCCCACAAATGTGATGTTAAATGGTTTTTCTCCCATGTTGGGTTTAAGAGAAAACAGCAAATGCTCGTTTTAGGAATAAATGCATTGAAATTAATGGAAACTGCAAAAGAGCATACTATACCATATCTCCTCTTGTAGCAAACACAGAGAGCTCAAAATTACACACAATGTGTTGAAGACCAAGGCCCACAAATGTGATGTGAAATAGTTTTTCTCCCATGTTGTATTGAAGAGAAAACAGCAAAAGCTTCTTATAGGCCAAAATGCATTGAAACCAATGGAAACAGCAAAAGCGCATACTTTGTGATATCTCCTCTTGTAGCAAACAAAGACAGCTCAAAATTACACACAATGTGTTGAAGGACAAGGCCCACAAATGTGATGTGAAATGGTTTTTCTCCCATGTTGAGTTTAAGAGAAAACAGCAAATGCTCTTTTTAGGCCAAACTGCATTGAAACCAATGGAAACAGCAGAAGTAAATGCTTTGTGATATCTCCTCTTGTAGCAAACACAGACAGCTCAAAATTACACACAATGTGTTGAAGACAAAGGCCCACAAATGTGATGTGAAATGGTTTTTCTCCCATGTTGCATTTAAGAGAAAGCAGCAAATGCTAGTTTTAGGCCAAAAAACATTTTAACCAATGGTAACAGAAAAACTGCATTCTTTGCGATATCTCCTCTTGTAGCAAACACAGATAGCTCAAAATTACACACAATGTGTTGAAGACCAAGGCCCACAAATGTGATGTGAAATGGTTTTTCTCCCATGGTGTGTTCAAGATAAATCAGCAAATGGTCGTTTTAGGCTACAATGCATTGAAACCAATGGAAACACCAAAAGTGCATGCTTTGTGATATCTCCTCTTGTAGCAAACACAGACAGCTCAAAATTACACACAATGTGTTGAAGACCAAGGCCCTCAAATATGATGTGAAATGGTTTTTCTCCCATGTTGTGTTTAAGAGAAAACAGCAAATGCTCGTTTTAGGCCAAAATGCATTGAAACCAATGGAAACAGCAAAAGTGCATACTTTGCCATATCTCCTCTTGTAGCAGAGATAGCTCAAAATTACACACAATGTGTAGTAGACCAAGGCCCACAAATGTGATGTGAAATGGTTTTTCTCCCATGTTGCATTTAAGAGAAAACAGCAAATGCTCGTTTTAGGCTAAAATGCATTGAAATCAAATGAAGCAGCAAAAGTACATACTTTGCCATATCACCTCTTGTAGCAAACACAGAAAGCTGAAAATTTCACACAATGTGTTGAAGACCAAGGCCCATAAATGTGATGTGAAATAGTTTTTCTCCCATGTTGTATTGAAGACAAAACAGCAAAAGCTTCTTTTAGTCCAAAATGTATTGAAACCAATGGAAACAGCAAAAGCGCATACTTTGTCATATCTCCTCTTGTAGAAACCACAGACAGCTCAAAATTACACACAAGTGTTGAAGACCATGGCCCACAAATGTGATGTGAAATGGTTTTTCTCCCATGTTGCGTCTAAGAGAAAACAGCAAATGCTCGTTTTAAGCCAGAATACATTGAAACCAATGGAAACAGCAAAAGGGCATACTTAGTGATATCTCCTCTTGTAGCAAACAAAGACAGCTCAAAATTACACACAATGTGTTGAAGGCCAAAGCCCACAAATGTGATGTGAAATGGTTTTTTTCCCATGTTGCGTTTAAGAAAATACAGCAAATGCTCGTTTTAGGCCAAACTGCATTGAAACCAATGGAAACAGCAGAATAAATGCTTTGTGATATCTCCTCTTGTAGCAAACACAGACAGCTCAAAATTACACACAATGTTTTGAAGACCAAGGCCCTCAAATGTGATGTGAAATGGTTTTTCTCCCATGTTGGGTTTATGAGAAAGCAGCAAATGCTCGTTTTAGGAATAAATGCATTGAAATTAATGGAAACTGCAAAAGAGCATACTATACCATATCTCCTCTTGTAGCAAACACAGAGAGCTTAAAATTACACACAATGTGTTGAAGACCAAGGCACACAAATGTCATGTAAAATGATTTTTCTCCCATGTTGCGTTTAAGAGAAAACAGCAAATGCTTGTTTTAGCCAAACTGCATCGAAATCAATGGAAGCAGCAAAATTGCATACTATACCATATCTCCTCTTATAGCAAACACAGAAAGCTCAAATTACAAACACTGTGTTGCAGACCAAGGCCCACAAATGTGATGTGAAATAGTTTTTCTCCCATGTTGTATTGAAGAGAAAACAGCAAAATCTTCTTTTAGGCCAAAATGCATTGAAACCAATGGAAAGAGCAAAAACGCCTACTTTGTCATATCTCCTCTTGTAGCAAACACAGACAGCGCAAAATTACACAAAATGTGTTGAAGACAATGGCCCACAAATGTGATGTGAAATGTTTTTTCTCCCATGTTGCGTTTAAGAGAAAACAGCAAATGCTCGTTTTAAGCCAGAATACATTGAAACCAATGGAAACAGCAAAAGGGCATACTTTGTGATATTCCCTCTTGTAGCAAACACAGAAAGCTCAGATTGAAAACACTGTGTTGCAGACCAAGGCCCACAAATGTGATGTGAAATGGTTTTTCTCCCATGCTGCATTTAAGAGAAAACAGCAAATGCCCGATTTTTACCAAAATGCATTGAAACCAATGGAAACAGCAGAAGTAAATTTTTTGTGATATCTCCTCTTGTAGCAAACACAGACAGCTCAAAATTACACACAATGTGTTGCAGACCAAGGCCCACAAATGTGATGTGAAATGGTTTTTCTCCCATGTTGCATTTAAGAGAAATCAGCAAATGCTCGTCTTAGGATAAAATGCATCGAAATCATTAGCAAAAGTGCATTCTTTGTGATATCTCTTCTTGTAGCGAACAGAGACAGCTCAAAATTACACACAATGTGTTGAAGACAAAGGCCCACAAATGTAATGTGAAATCTTTTTTCTCCCGTGTTGCATTTAAGGTAAAACAGCAAATGCTCGTTTGAGGCCAAAATGCTTTGAAACTAATGTAAACAGCAAAAGTCCATGTTTTGTGATATCTCCTCTTGAAGCAAACACAGACAGCTCAAAATTACACACAATGTGTTGAAGACCAAAGTCCACAAATGTGATGTGAAATGGTTTTTCTCCCATGTTGTGTTTAAGATAAAACAGCAAATGCTCGTTTTAGGCCAAAATGCATTGAAACCAATGGAAACAGCAAAAGCGCATACTTTGTCATATCTCCTCTTGTAGAAACCACAGACAGCTCAAAATTACACACAATGTGTTGAAGGACAAGGCCCACAAATGTGATGTGAAATGGTTTTTCTCCCATGTTGCGTTTAAGAGAAAACAGCAAATGCTCTTTTTAGGCCAAACTGCATTGAAACCAATGGAAACAGCAGAAGTAAATGCTTTGTGATATCTCCTCTTGAAGCAAACACAGACAGCTCAAAATTACACACAATGTGTTGAAGACCAAGGCCCACAAATGTGATGTGAAATGGTTTTTCTCCCATGTTGGGTTTAAGAGAAAACAGCAAATGCTCGTTTTAGGAATAAATGCATTGAAATTAATGGAAACTGCAAAAGAGCATACTATACCATATCTCCTCTTGTAGCAAACACAGAGAGCTCAAAATTACACACAATGTGTTGAAGACCAAGGCCCACAAATGTGATGTGAAATAGTTTTTCTCCCATGTTGTATTGAAGAGAAAACAGCAAAAGCTTCTTTTAGGCCAAAATGCATTGAAACCAATGGAAACAGCAAAAGCGCATACTTTGTGATATCTCCTCTTGTAGCAAACAAAGACAGCTCAAAATTACACACAATGTGTTGAAGGACAAGGCCCACAAATGTGATGTGAAATGTTTTTTCTCCCATGTTGCGTTTAAGAGAAAACAGCAAATGCTCGTTTTAAGCCAGAATACATTGAAACCAATGGAAACAGCAAAAGGGCATACTTTGTGATATTCCCTCTTGTAGCAAACACAGAAAGCTCAGATTGAAAACACTGTGTTGCAGACCAAGGCCCACAAATGTGATGTGAAATGGTTTTTCTCCCATGCTGCATTTAAGAGAAAACAGCAAATGCCCGATTTTTACCAAAATGCATTGAAACCAATGGAAACAGCAGAAGTAAATTTTTTGTGATATCTCCTCTTGTAGCAAACACAGACAGCTCAAAATTACACACTATGTGTTGCAGACCAAGGCCCACAAATGTGATGTGAAATGGTTTTTCTCCCATGTTGCATTTAAGAGAAATCAGCAAATGCTCGTCTTAGGATAAAATGCATCGAAATCATTAGCAAAAGTGCATTCTTTGTGATATCTCTTCTTGTAGCGAACAGAGACAGCTCAAAATTACACACAATGTGTTGAAGACAAAGGCCCACAAATGTAATGTGAAATCTTTTTTCTCCTGTGTTGCATTTAAGGTAAAACAGCAAATGCTCGTTTGAGGCCAAAATGCATTGAAACTAATGTAAACAGCAAAAGTCCATGCTTTGTGATATCTCCTCTTGAAGCAAACACAGACAGCTCAAAATTACACACAATGTGTTGAAGACCAAAGTCCACAAATGTGATGTGAAATGGTTTTTCTCCCATGTTGCATTTAAGAGAAAACAGCAAATGCTAGTTTTAGGCCAAAAAACATTGAAACCAATGGAAACAGCAAAAGAGCACTCTTTGTGATATTTCCTCTTGTAGCAAACACAGAGAGCTCAAAATTACACACAATATGTTGAAGACCAAGGCAGACAAATTTGATGTGAAATGGTTTTTTTCCCATGTTGCATTTAAGAGAAAACAGCAAATGCCCGATTTTTACCAAAATCCATTGAAACCAATGGAAACAGCAGAAGTAAATTTTTTGTGATATCTCCTCTTGTAGCACACACAGACAGCTCAAAATTACACACAATGTGTTGCAGACCAAGGCCCACAAATGTGATGTGAAATGGTTTTTCTCCCATGTTGCATTTAAGAGAAAACAGCAAATGCTCATTTTAGGCCAAAATGCATTGAAACCAATGGAAACAGCAAAAGTGCATACTTTGCCATATCTCCTCTTGTAGCAAACACAGAGAGCTCAAAATTACACACAATGTGTTGAAGACCAAGGCCCACAAATGTGATGTGAAATAGTTTTTCTCCCATGTTGTATTGAAGAGAAAACAGCAAAGCTTCTTTTAGGGCAAAATGCATTGAAACCAATGGAAACAGCAAAAGCGCATACTTTGTCATATCTCCTCTTGTAGAAACCACAGACAGCTCAAAATTACACACAAATGTGTTGAAGGACAAGGCCCACAAATGTGATGTGAAATGGTTTTTCTCCCATGTTGCGTTTAAGAGAAAACAGCAAATGCTCTTTTTAGGCCAAACTGCATTGAAACCAATGGAAACAGCAGAAGTAAATGCTTTGTGATATCTCCTCTTGAAGCAAACACAGACAGCTCAAAATTACACACAATGTGTTGAAGACCAAGGCCCACAAATGTGATGTGAAATGGTTTTTCTCCCATGTTGGGTTTAAGAGAAAACAGCAAATGCTCGTTTTAGGAATAAATGCATTGAAATTAATGGAAACTGCAAAAGAGCATACTATACCATATCTCCTCTTGTAGCAAACACAGAGAGCTCAAAATTACACACAATGTGTTGAAGACCAAGGCCCACAAATGTGATGTGAAATAGTTTTTCTCCCATGTTGTATTGAAGAGAAAACAGCAAAAGCTTCTTTTAGGCCAAAATGCATTGAAACCAATGGAAACAGCAAAAGCGCATACTTTGTGATATCTCCTCTTGTAGCAAACAAAGACAGCTCAAAATTACACACAATGTGTTGATGGACAAGGCCCACAAATGTGATGTGAAATGTTTTTTCTCCCATGTTGCGTTTAAGAGAAAACAGCAAATGCTCGTTTTAAGCCAGAATACATTGAAACCAATGGAAACAGCAAAAGGGCATACTTTGTGATATTCCCTCTTGTAGCAAACACAGAAAGCTCAGATTGAAAACACTGTGTTGCAGACCAAGGCCCACAAATGTGATGTGAAATGGTTTTTCTCCCATGCTGCATTTAAGAGAAAACAGCAAATGCCCGATTTTTACCAAAATGCATTGAAACCAATGGAAACAGCAGAAGTAAATTTTTTGTGATATCTCCTCTTGTAGCAAACACAGACAGCTCAAAATTACACACTATGTGTTGCAGACCAAGGCCCACAAATGTGATGTGAAATGGTTTTTCTCCCATGTTGCATTTAAGAGAAATCAGCAAATGCTCGTCTTAGGATAAAATGCATCGAAATCATTAGCAAAAGTGCATTCTTTGTGATATCTCTTCTTGTAGCGAACAGAGACAGCTCAAAATTACACACAATGTGTTGAAGACAAAGGCCCACAAATGTAATGTGAAATCTTTTTTCTCCTGTGTTGCATTTAAGGTAAAACAGCAAATGCTCGTTTGAGGCCAAAATGCATTGAAACTAATGTAAACAGCAAAAGTCCATGCTTTGTGATATCTCCTCTTGAAGCAAACACAGACAGCTCAAAATTACACACAATGTGTTGAAGACCAAAGTCCACAAATGTGATGTGAAATGGTTTTTCTCCCATGTTGTGTTTAAGATAAAACAGCAAATGCTCGTTTTAGGCCAAAATGCATTGAAACAAATGGAAACAGCAAAAGTGCATACTTTGCCATATCTCCTTTTGTAGCAAACACAGACAGCTCAAAATTACAGAAAATGTGTTGAAGACCATGGCCCACAAATGTGATGTGAAATGTTTTTTCTCCCATGTTGCGTTTAAGAGAAAACAGCAAATGCTCGTTATAAGCCAGAATACATTGAAACCAATGGAAACAGCAAAAGGGCATACTTTGTGATATTCCCTCTTGTAGCAAACACAGAAAGCTCAAATTGAAAACACTGTGTTGCAGACCAAGGCCCACAAATGTTATGTGAAATGGTTTTTCTCCCATGTTGCATTTAAGAGAAAACAGCAAATGCCCGATTTTTACCAAAATGCATTGAAACCAATGGAAACAGCAGAAGTAATTTTTTTGTGATATCTCCTCTTGTAGCACACACAGACAGCTCAAAATTACACACAATGTGTTGCAGACCAAGGCCCACAAATGTGATGTGAAATGGTTTTTCTCCCATGTTGCATTTAAGAGAAGTCAGCAAATGCTCGTCTTTGGATAAAATGCATCGAAATCATTAGCAAAAGTGCATTCTTTGTGATATCTCTTCTTGTAGCAAAAAGAGACAGCTCAAAATTACACACAATGTGTTGAAGACAAAGGCCCACAAATGTGATGTGAAATGGTTTTTCTCCCATGTTGCATTTAAGAGAAAACAGCAAATGCTAGTTTTAGGCCAAAAAACATTGAAACCAATGGAAACAGCAAAAGAGCACTCTTTGTGATATTTCCTCTTGTAGCAAACACAGAGAGCTCAAAATTACACACAATATGTTGAAGACCAAGGCAGACAAATTTGATGTGAAATGGTTTTTTTCCCATGTTGCATTTAAGAGAAAACAGCAAATGCCCGATTTTTACCAAAATCCATTGAAACCAATGGAAACAGCAGAAGTAAATTTTTTGTGATATCTCCTCTTGTAGCACACACAGACAGCTCAAAATTACACACAATGTGTTGCAGACCAAGGCCCACAAATGTGATGTGAAATGGTTTTTCTCCCATGTTGCATTTAAGAGAAAACAGCAAATGCTCATTTTAGGCCAAAATGCATTGAAACCAATGGAAACAGCAAAAGTGCATACTTTGCCATATCTCCTCTTGTAGCAAACACAGAGAGCTCAAAATTACACACAATGTGTTGAAGACCAAGGCCCACAAATGTGATGTGAAATAGTTTTTCTCCCATGTTGTATTGAAGAGAAAACAGCAAAGCTTCTTTTAGGCCAAAATGCATTGAAACCAATGGAAACAGCAAAAGCGCATACTTTGTCATATCTCCTCTTGTAGAAACCACAGACAGCTCAAAATTACACACAATGTGTTGAAGGACAAGGCCCACAAATGTGATGTGAAATGGTTTTTCTCCCATGTTGCGTTTAAGAGAAAACAGCAAATGCTCTTTTTAGGCCAAACTGCATTGAAACCAATGGAAACAGCAGAAGTAAATGCTTTGTGATATCTCCTCTTGAAGCAAACACAGACAGCTCAAAATTACACACAATGTGTTGAAGACCAAGGCCCACAAATGTGATGTGAAATGGTTTTTCTCCCATGTTGGGTTTAAGAGAAAACAGCAAATGCTCGTTTTAGGAATAAATGCATTGAAATTAATGGAAACTGCAAAAGAGCATACTATACCATATCTCCTCTTGTAGCAAACACAGAGAGCTCAAAATTACACACAATGTGTTGAAGACCAAGGCCCACAAATGTGATGTGAAATAGTTTTTCTCCCATGTTGTATTGAAGAGAAAACAGCAAAAGCTTCTTTTAGGCCAAAATGCATTGAAAACCAATGGAAACAGCAAAAGCGCATACTTTGTGATATCTCCTCTTGTAGCAAACAAAGACAGCTCAAAATTACACACAATGTGTTGAAGGACAAGGCCCACAAATGTGATGTGAAATGTTTTTTCTCCCATGTTGCGTTTAAGAGAAAACAGCAAATGCTCGTTTTAAGCCAGAATACATTGAAACCAATGGAAACAGCAAAAGGGCATACTTTGTGATATTCCCTCTTGTAGCAAACACAGAAAGCTCAGATTGAAAACACTGTGTTGCAGACCAAGGCCCACAAATGTGATGTGAAATGGTTTTTCTCCCATGCTGCATTTAAGAGAAAACAGCAAATGCCCGATTTTTACCAAAATGCATTGAAACCAATGGAAACAGCAGAAGTAAATTTTTTGTGATATCTCCTCTTGTAGCAAACACAGACAGCTCAAAATTACACACTATGTGTTGCAGACCAAGGCCCACAAATGTGATGTGAAATGGTTTTTCTCCCATGTTGCATTTAAGAGAAATCAGCAAATGCTCGTCTTAGGATAAAATGCATCGAAATCATTAGCAAAAGTGCATTCTTTGTGATATCTCTTCTTGTAGCGAACAGAGACAGCTCAAAATTACACACAATGTGTTGAAGACAAAGGCCCACAAATGTAATGTGAAATCTTTTTTCTCCTGTGTTGCATTTAAGGTAAAACAGCAAATGCTCGTTTGAGGCCAAAATGCATTGAAACTAATGTAAACAGCAAAAGTCCATGCTTTGTGATATCTCCTCTTGAAGCAAACACAGACAGCTCAAAATTACACACAATGTGTTGAAGACCAAAGTCCACAAATGTGATGTGAAATGGTTTTTCTCCCATGTTGTGTTTAAGATAAAACAGCAAATGCTCGTTTTAGGCCAAAATGCATTGAAACCAATGGAAACAGCAAAAGTGCATACTTTGCCATATCTCCTTTTGTAGCAAACACAGACAGCTCAAAATTACACAAAATGTGTTGAAGACCATGGCCCACAAATGTGATGTGAAATGTTTTTTCTCCCATGTTGCGTTTAAGAGAAAACAGCAAATGCTCGTTTTAAGCCAGAATACATTGAAACCAATGGAAACAGCAAAAGGGCATACTTTGTGATATTCCCTCTTGTAGCAAACACAGAAAGCTCAAATTGAAAACACTGTGTTGCAGACCAAGGCCCTCAAATGTGATGTGAAATGGTTTTTCTCCCATGTTGCATTTAAGAGAAAACAGCAAATGCCCGATTTTTACCAAAATGCATTGAAACCAATGGAAACAGCAGAAGTAATTTTTTTATGATATCTCCTCTTGTAGCACACACAGACAGCTCAAAATTACACACAATGTGTTGCAGACCAAGGCCCACAAATGTGATGTGAAATGGTTTTTCTCCCATGTTGCATTTAAGAGAAATCAGCAAATGCTCGTCTTTGGATAAAATGCATCGAAATCATTAGCAAAAGTGCATTCTTTGTGATATCTCTTCTTGTAGCAAAAAGAGACAGCTCAAAATTACACACAATGTGTTGAAGACAAAGGCCCACAAATGTGATGTGAAATGGTTTTTCTCCCATGTTGCATTTAAGAGAAAACAGCAAATGCTAGTTTTAGGCCAAAAAACATTGAAACCAATGGAAACAGCAAAAGAGCACTCTTTGTGATATTTCCTCTTGTAGCAAACACAGAGAGCTCAAAATTACACACAATATGTTGAAGACCAAGGCAGACAAATTTGATGTGAAATGGTTTTTCTCCCATGTTGCATTTAAGAGAAAACAGCAAATGCACTATTTTTACCAAAATGCATTGAAACCAATGGAAAGTACATTTTTTGTGATATCTCCTCTTGTAGCACACACAGATAGCTCAAAATTACACACAATGTGTTGCAGACCAAGGCCCACAAATGTGATGCAACATGGGAGAAAAACCATTTCACATTTAAGAGAAAACAGCAAATGCTCATTTTAGGCCAAAATGCATTGAAACCAATGGAAACAGCAAAAGTGCATACTTTGCCATATCTCCTCTTGTAGCAAACACAGAGAGCTCAAAATTACACACAATGTGTTGAAGACCAAGGCCCACAAATGTGATGTGAAATAGTTTTTCTCCCATGTTGTATTGAAGAGAAAACAGCAAAAGCTTCTTTTAGGCCAAAATGCATTGAAACCAATGGAAACAGCAAAAGCGCATACTTTGTCATATCTCCTCTTGTAGAAACCACAGACAGCTCAAAATTACACACAAGTGTTGAAGACCATGGCCCACAAATTTGATGTGAAATAGTTTTTCTCCTATGTTGTATTGAAGAGAAAACAGCAAAAGCTTCTTTTAGGCCAAAATGCATTTTAACCAATGGTAACAGAAAAACTGCATTCTTTGCGATATCTCCTCTTGTAGCAAACACAGATAGCTCAAAATTACACACAATGTGTTGAAGACCAAGGCCCACAAATGTGATGTGAAATGGTTTTTCTCCCATGGTGTGTTCAAGATAAATCAGCAAATGGTCAATTTTAGGCAAAAATGCATTGAAACCAATGGAAACACCAAAAGTGCATGCTTTGTGATATCTCCTCTTGTAGCAAATACAGACAGCTCAAAATTACACACAATGTGTAGTAGACCAAGGCCCACAAATGTGATGTGAAATGGTTTTTCTCCCATGTTGCATTTAAGAGAAAACAGCAAATGCTCGTTTTAGGCTAAAATGCTTTGAAATCAAATGAAACAGCAAAAGTACATACTTTGCCATATCACCTCTTGTAGCAAACACAGAAAGCTGAAAATTACACACAATGTGTTGAAGACCAAGGCCCACAAATGTGATGTGAAATAGTTTTTCTCCCATGTTGTATTGAAGAGAAAACAGCAAAAGCTTCTTTTAGTCCAAAATGCATTGAAACCAATGGAAACAGCAAAAGCGCATACTTTGTCATATCTCCTCTTGTAGAAACCACAGACAGCTCAAAATTACACACAAGTGTTGAATACCATGGCCCACAAATGTGATGTGAAATGGTTTTTCTCCCATGTTGCGTCTAAGAGAAAACAGCAAATGCTCGTTTTAAGCCAGAATACATTGAAACCAATGGAAACAGCAAAAGGGCATACTTAGTGATATCTCCTCTTGTAGCAAACAAAGACAGCTCAAAATTACACACAATGTGTTGAAGGCCAAAGCCCACAAATGTGATGTGAAATGGTTTTTTTCCCATGTTGCGTTTAAGAAAAAACAGCAAATGCTCGTTTTAGGCCAAACTGCATTGAAACCAATGGAAACAGCAGAATAAATGCTTTGTGATATCTCCTCTTGTAGCAAACACAGACAGCTCAAAATTACACACAATGTTTTGAAGACCAAGGCCCTCAAATGTGATGTGAAATGGTTTTTCTCCCATGTTGGGTTTAAGAGAAAGCAGCAAATGCTCGTTTTAGGAACAAATGCATTGAAATTAATGGAAACTGCAAAAGAGCATACTATACCTTATCTCCTCTTGTAGCAAACACAGAGAGCTTAAAATTACACACAATGTGTTGAAGACCAAGGCACACAAATGTCATGTAAAATGATTTTTCTCCCATGTTGCGTTTAAGAGAAAACAGCAAATGCTTGTTTTAGCCAAACTGCATTGAAATCAATGGAAGCAGCAAAAGTGCATACTCTACCATATCTCCTCTTATAGCAAACACAGAAAGCTCAAATTACAAACACTGTGTTGCAGACCAAGGCCCACAAATGTGATGTGAAATGGTTTTTCTCCCATGTTGCATTTAAGAGAAAAGAGCAAATGCCCAATTTTTACCAAAATGCATTGAAACCAATGGAAACAGCAGAAGTAAATTTTTTGTGATATCTCCTCTTGTAGCTCACACAGACAGCTCAAAATTACACACAATGTGTTGCAGACCAAGGCCCACAAATGTGATGTGAAATGGTTTTTCTCCCATGTTGCATTTAAGAGAAGTCAGCAAATGCTCGTCTTTGGATAAAATGCATCGAAATCATTAGCAAAAGTGCATTCTTTGTGATATCTCTTCTTGTAGCAAAAAGAGACAGCTCAAAATTACACACAATGTGTTGAAGACAAAGGCCCACAAATGTGATGTGAAATGGTTTTTCTCCCATGTTGCATTTAAGAGAAAACAGCAAATGCTAGTTTTAGGCCAAAAACATTGAAACCAATGGAAACAGCAAAAGAGAACTCTTTGTGATATTTCCTCTTGTAGCAAACACAGAGAGCTCAAAATTACACACAATATGTTGAAGACCAAGGCAGACAAATTTGATGTGAAATGGTTTTTTTCCCATGTTGCATTTAAGAGAAAACAGCAAATGCCCGATTTTTTCCAAAATCCATTGAAACCAATGGAAACAGCAGAAGTAAATTTTTTGTGATATCTCCTCTTGTAGCAGACACAGACAGCTCAAAATTACACACAATGTGTTGCAGACCAAGGCCCACATATGTGATGTGAAATAGGTTTTCTCCCATGTTGTATTGAAGAGAAAACAGCAAAAGCTTCTTTTAGGCCAAAATGCATTGAAACCAATGGAAACAGCAAAAGCGCATACTTTGTCACATCTCCTCTTGTAGAAACCACAGAGAGCTCAAAATTACACACAATGTGTTGAAGTACAAGGCCCACAAATTTGATGTGAAATGGTTTTTCTCCCATGTTGCGTTTAAGAGAAAACAGCAAATGCTCTTTTTAGGCCAAACTGCATTGAAACTAATGGAAACAGCAGAAGTAAATGCTTTGTGATATCTCCTCTTGAAGCAAACACAGACAGCTCAAAATTACACACAATGTGTTGAAGACCAAGGCCCACAAATGTGATGTGAAATGGTTTTTCTCCCATGTTGGGTTTAAGAGAAAACAGCAAATGCTCGTTTTAGGAATAAATGCATTGAAATTAATGGAAACTGCAAAAGAGCATACTATACCATATCTCCTCTTGTAGCAAACACAAAGAGCTCAAAATTACACACAATGTGTTGAAGACCAAGGCCCACAAATGTGATGTGAAATAGTTTTTCTCCCATGTTGTATTGAAGAGAAAACAGCAAAAGCTTCTTTTAGGCCAAAATGCATTGAAACCGATGGAAACAGCAAAAGCGCATACTTTGTGATATCTCCTCTTGTAGCAAACAAAAACAGCTCAAAATTACACACAATGTGTTGAAGGACAAGGCCCCACAAATGTGATGTGAAATGGTTTTTCTCCCATGTTGCGTTTAAGAGAAAACAGCAAATGCTCTTTTTAGGCCAAACTGCATTGAAACCAATGGAAACAGCAGAAGTAAATGCTTTGGGATATCTCCTCTTGTAGCAAACACAGACAGCTCAAAATTACACACAATGTGTTGAAGACCAAGGCCCACAAATGTGATGTGAAATGGTTTTTCTCCCATGTTGGGTTTAAGAGAAAACAGCAAATGCTCGTTTTAGGAATAAATGCATTGAAATTAATGGAAACTGCAAAAGAGCATACTATACCATATCTCCTCTTGTAGCAAACACAGAGAGCTCAAAATTACACACAATGTGTTGAAGACCAAGGCACACAAATGTGATGTGAAATGGTTTTTCTCCTATGTTGTATTAATGTGAAAACAGCAAAAGCTTCTATTAGGCCAAAATGCATTGAAACCAATGGAAACAGCAAAAGCGCATACTTTGTCATATCTCCTCTTGTAGCAAACACAGACAGCTCAAAATTACACACAATGTGTTGAAGGCCAAGGCCCACAAATTTGATGTGAAATAGTTTTTCTCCTATGTTGTATTGAAGAGAAAACAGCAAAAGCTTCTTTTAGGCCAAAATGCATTTTAACCAATGGTAACAGAAAAACTGCATTCTTTGCGATATCTCCTCTTGTAGCAAACACAGATAGCTCAAAATTACACACAATGTGTTGAAGACCAAGGCCCACAAATGTGATGTGAAATGGTTTTTCTCCCATGGTGTGTTCAAGATAAATCAGCAAATGGTCGTTTTAGGCTAAAATGCATTGAAACCAATGGAAACACCAAAAGTGCATGCTTTGTGATATCTCCTCTTGTAGCAAATACAGACAGCTCAAAATTACACACAATGTGTAGTAGACCAAGGCCCACAAATGTGATGTGAAATGGTTTTTCTCCCATGTTGCATTTAAGAGAAAACAGCAAATGCTCGTTTTAGGCTAAAATGCATTGAAATCAAATGAAACAGCAAAAGTACATACTTTGCCATATCACCTCTTGTAGCAAACACAGAAATCTGAAAATTACACACAATGTGTTGAAGACCAAGGCCCACAAATGTGATGTGAAATAGTTTTTCTCCCATGTTGTATTGAAGAGAAAACAGCAAAAGCTTCTTTTAGTCCAAAATGCATTGAAACCAATGGAAACAGCAAAAGCACATACTTTGTCATATCTCCTCTTGTAGAAACCACAGACAGCTCAAAATTACACACAAGTGTTGAAGACCATGGCCCACAAATGTGATGTGAAATGGTTTTTCTCCCATGTTGCGTCTAAGAGAAAACAGCAAATGCTCGTTTTAAGCCAGAATACATTGAAACCAATGGAAACAGCAAAAGGGCATACTTAGTGATATCTCCTCTTGTAGCAAACAAAGACAGCTCAAAATTACACACAATGTGTTGAAGGCCAAAGCCCACAAATGTGATGTGAAATGGTTTTTTTCCCATGTTGCGTTTAAGAAAAAACAGCAAATGTTCGTTTTAGGCCAAACTGCATTGAAACCAATGGAAACAGCAGAATAAATGCTTTGTGATATCTCCTCTTGTAGCAAACACAGACAGCTCAAAATTACACACAATGTTTTGAAGACCAAGGCCCTCAAATGTGATGTGAAATGGTTTTTCTCCCATGTTGGGTTTAAGAGAAAGCAGCAAATGCTCGTTTTAGGAATAAATGCATTGAAATTAATGGAAACTGCAAAAGAGCATACTATACCATATCTCCTCTTGTAGCAAACACAGACAGCTTAAAATTACACACAATGTGTTGAAGACCAAGGCACACAAATGTCATGTAAAATGATTTTTCTCCCATGTTGCGTTTAAGAGAAAACAGCAAATGCTTGTTTTAGCCAAACTGCATTGAAATCAATGGAAGCAGCAAAAGTGCATACTCTACCATATCTCCTCTTATAGCAAACACAGAAAGCTCAAATTACAAACACTGTGTTGCAGACCAAGGCCCACAAATGTGATGTGAAATGGTTTTTCTCCCATGTTGCATTTAAGAGAAAAGAGCAAATGCCCAATTTTTACCAAAATGCATTGAAACCAATGGAAACAGCCGAAAATAAATTTTTTGTGATATCTCCTCTTGTAGCTCACACAGACAGCTCAAAATTACACACAATGTGTTGCAGACCAAGGCCCACAAATGTGATGTGAAATGGTTTTTCTCCCATGTTGCATTTAAGAGAAAACAGCAAATGCTCATTTTAGGCCAAAATGCATTGAAACCAATGGAAACAGCAAAAGTGCATACTTTGCCATATCTCCTCTTGTAGTAAACACAGAGAGCTCAAAATTACACAAAATGTGTTGAAGACCAAGGCCCACAAATGTGATGTGAAATAGTTTTTCTCCCATGTTGTATTGAAGAGAAAACAGCAAAATCTTCTTTTAGGCCAAAATGCATTGAAACCAATGGAAAGAGCAAAAACGCATACTTTGTCATATCTCCTCTTGTAGCAAACACAGACAGCGCAAAATTACACAAAATGTGTTGAAGACAATGGCCCACAAATGTGATGTAAAATGATTTTTCTCCCATGTTGCGTTTAAGAGAAAACAGCAAATGCTTGTTTTAGCCAAACTGCATTGAAATCAATGGAAACAGCAAAAGTGCATACTTTGCCATATCTCCTCTTGTAGCAAACACAGAGAGCTCAAAATTACACACAATGTGTTGAAGACCAAGGCCCACAAATGTGATGTGAAATGGTTTTTCTCCCATGTTGCATTTAAGAGAAAACAGCAAATGCTAGTTTTTGGCCAAAAAACATTGAAACCAATGGAAACAGCAAAAGAGCACTCTTTGTGATATTTCCTCTTATAGCAAACACAGAGAGCTCAAAATTACACACAATATGTTGAAGACCAAGGCAGACAAATTTGATGTGAACTGGTTTTTCTCCCATGTTGCATTTAAGAGAAAACAGCAAATGCTCGTTTTAGGCCAAAATGCATTTAAACCAATGGAAACAGCAAAAGTGCATGCTTTGTGATATCTCCTCTTGTAGCAAACACAGACAGCTCAAAATTACACACAATGTGTTGAAGACCAAGTCCCACAAAAGTGATGTGAAATAGTTTTTCTCCCATGTTGTACTGAAGAGAAAACAGCAAAAGCTTATTTTAGGCCAAAATGCATTGAAACAAATGTAAACAGCAAAAGTCCATGCTTTGTGATATCTCCTCTTGAAGCAAACACAGACAGCTCAAAATTACACACAATGTGTTGAAGACCAAGGCCCACAAATGTGATGTGAAATGGTTTTTCTCCCATGTTGTGTTTAAGAGAAAACAGCAAAAGCTTCTTTTAGGCCAAAATGCATTGAAACCAATGGAAAGAGCAAAAACGCATACTTTGTCATATCTCCTCTTGTAGCAAACACAGAAAGCTCAAATTGAAAACACTGTGTTGCAGACCAAGGCCCACAAATGTGATGTGAAATGGTTTTTCTCCCATGTTGCATTTAAGAGAAAACAGCAAATGCCCGATTTTTACCAAAATGCATTGAAACCAATGGAAACACCAAAAGTGCATGCTTTGTGATATCTCCTCTTGTAGCAAACACAGACAGCTCAAAATTACACACAATGTGTTGAAGACCAAGGCCCTCAAATATGATGTGAAATGGTTTTTCGCCCATGTTGTGTTTAAGAGAAAACAGCAAATGCTCGTTTTAGGCCAAAATGCATTGAAACCAATGGAAACAGCAAAAGTGCATACTTTGCCATATCTCCTCTTGTAGCAGAGATAGCTCAAAATTACACACAATGTGTAGTAGACCAAGGCCCACAAATGTGATGTGAAATGGTTTTTCTCCCATGTTGCATTTAAGAGAAAACAGCAAATGCCCGATTTTTACCAAAATGCATTGAAACCAATGGAAACAGCAGAAGTACATTTTTTGTGACATCTCCTCTTGTAGCACACACAGAAAGCTCAAAATTACACACAATGTGTTGAAGACCAAGGCCAACAAATGTGATGTGAAATAGTTTTTCTCCCATGTTGTATTGAAGAGAAAACAGCAAAAGCTTCTTTTAGGCCAAAATGCATTGAAACCAATGGAAACAGCAAAAGTGCATACTTTGTCATATCTCCTCTTGTAGAAACCACAGACAGCTCAAAATTACACACAAGTGTTGAATACCATGGCCCACAAATGTGATGTGAAATGGTTTTTCTCCCATGTTGCGTTTAAGAGAAAACAGCAAATGCTCGTTTTAAGCCAGAATACATTGAAACCAATGTAAACAGCAAAAGGACATACTTTGTGATATCTCCTCTTGTAGCAAGCAAAGACAGCTCAAAATTACACACAATGTGTTGAAGGCCAAGGCCCACAAATGTGATGTGAAATGGTTTTTCTCCCATGTTGCTTTTAAGAGAAAACATAAAATGCTCATTTTAGGCCAAACTGCATTGAAACCAATGGAAACAGCAGAAGTAAATGCTTTGTGATATCTCCTCTTGTAGCAAACACAGACAGCTCAAAATTACACACATTGTGTTGGAGACCAGGGCCCACAAATGTGATGTGAAATGGTTTTTCTCCCATGTTGGGTTTAAGAGAAAACAGCAAATGCTCGTTTTAGGAATAAATGCATTGAAATCAATGGAAACTGCAAATGCGCATACTATACCATATCTCCTCTTCTAGCAAACACAGAGAGCTCAAAATTACACACAATGTGTTGAAGACCAAGGCCCACATATGTGATGTGAAATAGTTTTTCTCCCATGTTGTGTTTAAGAGAAAAGAGCAAATGGTCGTTTAAACCAAAATGCATTGAAACCAAAGGAAACAGCAAAAGTGCATACTTTGCCATATCTCCTCTTGTAGCAAACACAGAGAGCTCAAAATTACACACAATGTGTTGAAGACCAAGGCCCACAAATGTGATGTGAAATAGTATTTCTCCCATGTTGTATTGAAGAGAAAACAGCAAAAGCTTCTTTTAGGCCAAAATGCATTGAAACCAATGGAAACAGCAAAAGTGCATACTTTGTCATATCTCCTCTTGTAGAAACCACAGACAGCTCAAAATTACACACAAGTGTTGAAGACAATTGCCCACATATGTGATGTGAAATGGTTTTTCTCCCATGTTGCGTTTAAGAGAAAACAGCAAATGCTCGTTTTAAGCCAGAATACATTGAAACCAATGGAAACAGCAAAAGGGCATACTTTGTCATATCTCCTCTTGTAGCAAACAAAGACAGCTCAAAATTACACACAATGTGTTGAAGGCCAAGGCCCACAAATGTGATGTGAAATGGTTTTTGTCCCATGTTGCGTTTAAGAGAAAACAGCAAATGCTCATTTTAGGCCAAACTGCATTGAAACCGATGGAAACAGCAGAAGTAAATGCTTTGTGATATCTCCTCTTGTAGCAAACACAGAGAGCTCAAAATTACACACAATGTGTTGAAGAGCAAGGCACACAAATGTGATGTGAAATGGTTTTTCTCCCATGTTGCATTTAATAGAATACAGCAAATGCTCGTTTTAGGCCAAACTGCATTGAGATCAATTGAAACAGCAAAACAGCATACTTTGTGATATCTCCTCTTGTATCAAACACAGACAGCTCAAAATTACACACAATGTGTTGAAGACCAAGGCCCACAAATATGATGTGAAATGGTTTTTCTCCCATGTTGTGTTTAAGAGAAAACAGCAAATGCTCGTTTTAGGCCAAAATGCATTGAAACCAATGGAAACAGCAAAAGTAAATGCTTTGCGATATCTCCTCTTGGAGTAAACACAGACAGCTCAAAATTACACAGATGTGTTGAAGACCATGGCCCTCAAATGTGATGTGAAATGGTTTTTCTCCCATGTTGTGTTTAAGAGAAAACAGCAAATGCTCGTTTTTGGCCAAAATGCATTGAAACCAATGGAAACAGAAAAACTGTATTCTTTGCGATATCTCCTCTTCTAGCAAACACAGATAGCTCAAAATTACACACATTGTGTTGAAGACCAAGGCCCACAAATGTGATGTGAAATGGTTTTTCTCCCATGTTGCGTTTAAGAGAAAACAGCAAATGTTCGTTTTAGGCCAAACTGCATTGAAATCAATGGAAACACCAAATGCGCATACTTTGTGATATCTCCTCTTGTAGCAAACACATACAGCTCAAAATTACACACAATGTGTTGAAGACCAAGGCAGACAAATGTGATGTGAAATGGTTTTTCTCCCATGTTGGGTTTAAGAGAGAACAGCAAATGCTCGTTTGAGGCCAAAATGCATTTAAACCAATGGAAACAGCAAAAGTGCATGCTTTGTGATATCTCCTCTTGTAGCAAACACAGACAGCTCAAAATTACACACAATGTGTTGAAGACCAAGGCCCACAAATATGATGTGAAATGGTTTTTCTCCCATGTTGTGTTTAAGAGAAAACAGCAAATGCTCGTTTTAGGCCAAAATGCATTGAAACCAATGGAAACAGCAAAAGTGCATGCTTTGTGATATCTCCTCTTGTAGCAAACACAGACAGCTCAAAATTACACACAATGTGTTGAAGACCAAGGCCCACAAATATGATGTGAAATGGTTTTTCTCCCATGTTGTGTTTAAGAGAAAACAGCAAATGCTCGTTTTAGGAATTAATGCATTGAAATCAATGGAAACTGCAAATGCGCATACTATACCATATCTCCTCTTGTAGCAAACACAGAGAGCTCAAAATTACACACAATGTGTTGAAGACCAAGGCCCACAAATGTGATGTGAAATAGTTTTTCTCCCATGTTGTATTGAAGAGAAAACAGCAAAAGCTTATTTTAGGCCAAAATGCATTGAAACCAATGGAAACAGCAAAAGTGCATACTTTTTGATATCTCCTCATATAGCAAACACAGACAGCTCAAAATTACACACAATGTGTTGAAGACCAAGGCCCACAAATGTGATGTGAAATGGTTTTTCTCCCATGTTGCATTTAAGAGAAAACAGCAAATGCTCATTTTAGGCCAAAATGCATTGAAACCAATGGAAACAGCAAAAGTGCATACTTTGCCATATCTCCTCTTGTAGTAAACACAGAGAGCTCAAAATTACACAAAATGTGTTGAAGACCAAGGCCCACAAATGTGATGTGAAATAGTTTTTCTCCCATGTTGTATTGAAGAGAAAACAGCAAAATCTTCTTTTAGGCCAAAATGCATTGAAACCAATGGAAAGAGCAAAAACGCATACTTTGTCATATCTCCTCTTGTAGCAAACACAGACAGCGCAAAATTACACAAAATGTGTTGAAGACAATGGCCCACAAATGTGATGTAAAATGATTTTTCTCCCATGTTGCGTTTAAGAGAAAACAGCAAATGCTTGTTTTAGCCAAACTGCATTGAAATCAATGGAAACAGCAAAAGTGCATACTTTGCCATATCTCCTCTTGTAGCAAACACAGAGAGCTCAAAATTACACACAATGTGTTGAAGACCAAGGCCCACAAATGTGATGTGAAATGGTTTTTCTCCCATGTTGCATTTAAGAGAAAACAGCAAATGCTAGTTTTTGGCCAAAAAACATTGAAACCAATGGAAACAGCAAAAGAGCACTCTTTGTGATATTTCCTCTTATAGCAAACACAGAGAGCTCAAAATTACACACAATATGTTGAAGACCAAGGCAGACAAATTTGATGTGAACTGGTTTTTCTCCCATGTTGCATTTAAGAGAAAACAGCAAATGCTCGTTTTAGGCCAAAATGCATTTAAACCAATGGAAACAGCAAAAGTGCATGCTTTGTGATATCTCCTCTTGTAGCAAACACAGACAGCTCAAAATTACACACAATGTGTTGAAGACCAAGTCCCACAAAAGTGATGTGAAATAGTTTTTCTCCCATGTTGTACTGAAGAGAAAACAGCAAAAGCTTATTTTAGGCCAAAATGCATTGAAACAAATGTAAACAGCAAAAGTCCATGCTTTGTGATATCTCCTCTTGAAGCAAACACAGACAGCTCAAAATTACACACAATGTGTTGAAGACCAAGGCCCACAAATGTGATGTGAAATGGTTTTTCTCCCATGTTGTGTTTAAGAGAAAACAGCAAAAGCTTCTTTTAGGCCAAAATGCATTGAAACCAATGGAAAGAGCAAAAACGCATACTTTGTCATATCTCCTCTTGTAGCAAACACAGAAAGCTCAAATTGAAAACACTGTGTTGCAGACCAAGGCCCACAAATGTGATGTGAAATGGTTTTTCTCCCATGTTGCATTTAAGAGAAAACAGCAAATGCCCGATTTTTACCAAAATGCATTGAAACCAATGGAAACACCAAAAGTGCATGCTTTGTGATATCTCCTCTTGTAGCAAACACAGACAGCTCAAAATTACACACAATGTGTTGAAGACCAAGGCCCTCAAATATGATGTGAAATGGTTTTTCGCCCATGTTGTGTTTAAGAGAAAACAGCAAATGCTCGTTTTAGGCCAAAATGCATTGAAACCAATGGAAACAGCAAAAGTGCATACTTTGCCATATCTCCTCTTGTAGCAGAGATAGCTCAAAATTACACACAATGTGTAGTAGACCAAGGCCCACAAATGTGATGTGAAATGGTTTTTCTCCCATGTTGCATTTAAGAGAAAACAGCAAATGCCCGATTTTTACCAAAATGCATTGAAACCAATGGAAACAGCAGAAGTACATTTTTTGTGACATCTCCTCTTGTAGCACACACAGAAAGCTCAAAATTACACACAATGTGTTGAAGACCAAGGCCAACAAATGTGATGTGAAATAGTTTTTCTCCCATGTTGTATTGAAGAGAAAACAGCAAAAGCTTCTTTTAGGCCAAAATGCATTGAAACCAATGGAAACAGCAAAAGTGCATACTTTGTCATATCTCCTCTTGTAGAAACCACAGACAGCTCAAAATTACACACAAGTGTTGAAAACCATGGCCCACAAAAGTGATGTGAAATGGTTTTTCTCCCATGTTGCGTTTAAGAGAAAACAGCAAATGCTCGTTTTAAGCCAGAATACATTGAAACCAATGTAAACAGCAAAAGGACATACTTTGTGATATCTCCTCTTGTAGCAAGCAAAGACAGCTCAAAATTACACACAATGTGTTGAAGGCCAAGGCCCACAAATGTGATGTGAAATGGTTTTTCTCCCATGTTGCTTTTAAGAGAAAACATAAAATGCTCATTTTAGGCCAAACTGCATTGAAACCAATGGAAACAGCAGAAGTAAATGCTTTGTGATATCTCCTCTTGTAGCAAACACAGACAGCTCAAAATTACACACATTGTGTTGGAGACCAGGGCCCACAAATGTGATGTGAAATGGTTTTTCTCCCATGTTGGGTTTAAGAGAAAACAGCAAATGCTCGTTTTAGGAATAAATGCATTGAAATCAATGGAAACTGCAAATGCGCATACTATACCATATCTCCTCTTCTAGCAAACACAGAGAGCTCAAAATTACACACAATGTGTTGAAGACCAAGGCCCACATATGTGATGTGAAATAGTTTTTCTCCCATGTTGTGTTTAAGAGAAAAGAGCAAATGGTCGTTTAAACCAAAATGCATTGAAACCAATGGAAACAGCAAAAGTGCATACTTTGCCATATCTCCTCTTGTAGCAAACACAGAGAGCTCAAAATTACACACAATGTGTTGAAGACCAAGGCCCACAAATGTGATGTGAAATAGTATTTCTCCCATGTTGTATTGAAGAGAAAACAGCAAAAGCTTCTTTTAGGCCAAAATGCATTGAAACCAATGGAAACAGCAAAAGTGCATACTTTGTCATATCTCCTCTTGTAGAAACCACAGACAGCTCAAAATTACACACAAGTGTTGAAGACAATTGCCCACATATGTGATGTGAAATGGTTTTTCTCCCATGTTGCGTTTAAGAGAAAACAGCAAATGCTCGTTTTAAGCCAGAATACATTGAAACCAATGGAAACAGCAAAAGGGCATACTTTGTCATATCTCCTCTTGTAGCAAACAAAGACAGCTCAAAATTACACACAATGTGTTGAAGGCCAAGGCCCACAAATGTGATGTGAAATGGTTTTTGTCCCATGTTGCGTTTAAGAGAAAACAGCAAATGCTCATTTTAGGCCAAACTGCATTGAAACCGATGGAAACAGCAGAAGTAAATGCTTTGTGATATCTCCTCTTGTAGCAAACACAGAGAGCTCAAAATTACACACAATGTGTTGAAGAGCAAGGCACACAAATGTGATGTGAAATGGTTTTTCTCCCATGTTGCATTTAATAGAATACAGCAAATGCTCGTTTTAGGCCAAACTGCATTGAGATCAATTGAAACAGCAAAACAGCATACTTTGTGATATCTCCTCTTGTATCAAACACAGACAGCTCAAAATTACACACAATGTGTTGAAGACCAAGGCCCACAAATATGATGTGAAATGGTTTTTCTCCCATGTTGTGTTTAAGAGAAAACAGCAAATGCTCGTTTTAGGCCAAAATGCATTGAAACCAATGGAAACAGCAAAAGTAAATGCTTTGCGATATCTCCTCTTGGAGTAAACACAGACAGCTCAAAATTACACAGATGTGTTGAAGACCATGGCCCTCAAATGTGATGTGAAATGGTTTTTCTCCCATGTTGTGTTTAAGAGAAAACAGCAAATGCTCGTTTTTGGCCAAAATGCATTGAAACCAATGGAAACAGAAAAACTGTATTCTTTGCGATATCTCCTCTTCTAGCAAACACAGATAGCTCAAAATTACACACATTGTGTTGAAGACCAAGGCCCACAAATGTGATGTGAAATGGTTTTTCTCCCATGTTGCGTTTAAGAGAAAACAGCAAATGTTCGTTTTAGGCCAAACTGCATTGAAATCAATGGAAACACCAAATGCGCATACTTTGTGATATCTCCTCTTGTAGCAAACACATACAGCTCAAAATTACACACAATGTGTTGAAGACCAAGGCAGACAAATGTGATGTGAAATGGTTTTTCTCCCATGTTGGGTTTAAGAGAGAACAGCAAATGCTCGTTTGAGGCCAAAATGCATTTAAACCAATGGAAACAGCAAAAGTGCATGCTTTGTGATATCTCCTCTTGTAGCAAACACAGACAGCTCAAAATTACACACAATGTGTTGAAGACCAAGGCCCACAAATATGATGTGAAATGGTTTTTCTCCCATGTTGTGTTTAAGAGAAAACAGCAAATGCTCGTTTTAGGCCAAAATGCATTGAAACCAATGGAAACAGCAAAAGTGCATGCTTTGTGATATCTCCTCTTGTAGCAAACACAGACAGCTCAAAATTACACACAATGTGTTGAAGACCAAGGCCCACAAATATGATGTGAAATGGTTTTTCTCCCATGTTGTGTTTAAGAGAAAACAGCAAATGCTCGTTTTAGGAATTAATGCATTGAAATCAATGGAAACTGCAAATGCGCATACTATACCATATCTCCTCTTGTAGCAAACACAGAGAGCTCAAAATTACACACAATGTGTTGAAGACCAAGGCCCACAAATGTGATGTGAAATAGTTTTTCTCCCATGTTGTATTGAAGAGAAAACAGCAAAAGCTTATTTTAGGCCAAAATGCATTGAAACCAATGGAAACAGCAAAAGTGCATACTTTTTGATATCTCCTCATATAGCAAACACAGACAGCTCAAAATTACACACAATGTGTTGAAGACCAAGGCCCACAAATGTGATGTGAAATGGTTTTTCTCCCATGTTGCATTTAAGAGAAATCAGCAAATGCTCATCTTAGGATAAAATGCATCGAAATCAATAGCAAAAGTGCATTCTTTGTGATATCTCTTCTTGTAGCAAACAGAGACAGCTCAAAATTACACACAAAGTGTTGAAGACAAAGGCCCACAAATGTGATGTGAAATGGTTTTTCTCCCATGTTGCATTTAAGAGAAAACAGCAAATGCTAGTTTTAGGCCAAAAAACATTGAAACCAATGGAAACAGCAAAAGAGCATTCTTTGTGATATCTCCTCTTGTAGCAAACACAGAGAGCTCAAAATTACACACAATATGTTGAAGACCAAGGCAGACAAATGTGATGTGAAATGGTTTTTCTCCCATGTTGCATTTAAGAGAAAACAGCAAATGCTCGTTTTAGGCCAAAATGCATTTAAACCAATGGAAACAGCAAAAGGGCATGCTTTGTGATATCTCCTCTTGTAGCAAACAGAGATAGCTCAAAATTACACACAATGTTTTGAAGACCAAGGCACACAAATGTGATTTGAAATAGTTTTTCTCCCATGTTGTATTGAAGTGATAACAGCAAAATCTTCTTTTAGGCCTAAATGCATTGAAACCAATGGAAAGAGCAAAAGCGCATACTTTGTCATATCTCCTCTTGTAGCAAACGCAGACAGCTCAAAATAACACAAAATGTGTTGAAGACCAAGGCCCACAAATGTGATGTGAAATGGTTTTTCTCCCATGTTGCATTTAAGAGAAAACAGCAAATGCTCGTTTTAAGCCAGAATACATTGAAACCAATGGAAACAGCAAAAGGGCATACTTTGTGATATCTCCTCTTGTAGCAAACACAGAAAGCTCAAATTGCAAACACTGTGTTGCAAACCAAAGCCCACAAATGAGATGTGAAATGGTTTTTCTCCCATGTTGCATTTAAGAGAAAACAGCAAATGCACGATTTTTACCAAAGTGCATTGAAACCAATGGAAACAGCAGAAGTACATTTTTTGTGACATCTCCTCTTGTAGCAAACACAGACAGCTCAAAATTACACACAATGTGTTGCAGACCAAGTCCCACAAATGTGATGTGAAATGGTTTTTCTCCCATGTTGCGTTTAAGAGAAAACAGCAAATGCTCGTTTTAGGCCAAAATGCATTGAAACCAATGGAAACAGCAAAAGTGCATACTTTGCCATATCTCCTCTTGTAGCAAACACAGAGAGCTCAAAATTACACACAATCTGTTGAAGACCAAGGCCTACAAATGTGATGTGAATTAGTTTTTCTCCCATGTTGTATTGAAGAGAAAACAGCAAAAGCTTCTTTTGGGCCAAACTGCATTGAAACCAATGGAAACAGCAAAAGGGCATACTTTGTCATATCTCCTCTTGTAGAAACCACAGACAGCTCAAAATTACACACAAGTGTTGAAGACCATGGCCCACAAATGTGATGTGAAATGGTTTTTGTCCCATGTTGCATTTAAGAGAAAACAGCAAATGCTCATTTTAGGCCAAACTGCATTGAAACCAATTTAAACAGCAGAAGTAAATGCTTTGTGATATCTCCTCTTGTAGCAAACACAGACAGCTCAAAATTACACACAATGTGTTCGAGACCAGGGCCCACAAATGTGATGTGAAATGGTTTTTCTCCCATGTTGTGTTTAAGAGAAAACAGCAAATGCTCGTTTTAGGAATTAATGCATTGAAATCAATGGAAACTGCAAATGCGCATACTATACCATATCTCCTCTTGTAGCAAACACAGAGAGCTCAAAATTACACACAATGTGTTGAAGACCAAGGCCCACAAATGTGATGTGAAATAGTTTTTCTCCCATGTTGTATTGAAGAGAAAACAGCAAAAGCTTATTTTAGGCCAAAATGCATTGAAACCAATGGAAACAGCAAAAGTGCATACTTTTTGATATCTCCTCATATAGCAAACACAGACAGCTCAAAATTACACACAATGTGTTGAAGACCAAGGCCCACAAATGTGATGTGAAATGGTTTTTCTCCCATGTTGTGTTTAAGAGAAAACAGCAAATGCTCATTTTAGGCCAAAATGCATTGAAATCAATGGAAACAGATAAAGCGCATATTTTGTGATATCTCCTCTTGTAGCAAACAGAGATAGCTCAAAATTACACAAAATGTGTTGAAGACCAAGGCCCACAAATGTAATGTGAAATGGTTTTTCTCCCATGTTGTATTGAAGAGAAAACAGCAAAATCTTCGTTTAGGCAAAAATGCATTGAAACCAATGGAAAGAGCAAAAACGCATACTTTGTCATATCTCCTCTTGTAGCAAACACAGACAGCTCGTTTTAAGCCAGAATACATTGAAACCAATGGAAACATCAAAAGGGAATACTTTGTTATATTCCCTCTTGTAGCAAACACAGAAAGCTCAAATTGAAAACACTGTGTTGCAGACCAAGGCCCACAAATGTGATGTGAAATGGTTTTTCTCACATGTTGCATTTAAGAGAAAACAGCAAATGCTCGTTTTAAGCCAGAATACATTGAAACCAATGGAAACAGCAAAAGGGCATACTTTGTGATATCTCCTCTTGCTGCAAACACAGAAAGCTCAAATTGCAAACACTGTGTTGCAGACCAAAGCCCACAAATGTGATGTGAAATGGTTTTTCTCACATGTTGCATTTAAGAGAAAACAGCAAATGCTCATTTTCGGCCAAAATGCATTGAAACCAATGGAAACAGCAAAAGTGCATACTTTGTCATATCTCCTCTTGTAGAAACCACAGACAGCTCAAAATTACACACAAGTGTTGAATACCATGGCCCACAAATGTGATGTGAAATGGTTTTTCTCCCATGTTGCGTTTAAGAGAAAACAGCAAATGCTCGTTTTAAGCCAGAATACATTGAAACCAATGTAAACAGCAAAAGGGCATACTTTGTGATATCTCCTCTTGTAGCAAACAAAGACAGCTCAAAATTACACACAATGTGTTGAAGGCCAAGGCCCACATATGTGATGTGAAATAGTTTTTCTCCCATGTTGTGTTTAAGAGAAAAGAGCAAATGGTCGTTTAAACCAAAATGCATTTAAACCAATGGAAACAGCGAAAGTAAATGCTTTGTGATATCTCCTCTTGTAGCAAACACAGACAGTTCATAATTACACACAGTGTGTTGAAGACAAAGGCCCACAAATATGATGTGAAATGGTTTTTCTCCCATGTTGTGTTTAAGAGAAAACAGCAAATGCTCTTTTTTGGCCAAAATGCATTGAAACCAATGGAAACAGAAAAACTGCATTCTTTCCGATATCTCCTCTTGTAGCAAACACAGATAGCTCAAAATTACACACAATGTGTTGAAGACCAAGGCCCACAAATGTGATGTGAAATGGTTTTTCTCCCATGGTGTGTTCAAGATAAATCAGCAAATGCTCGTTTTAGGCTAAAATGCATTGAAACCAATGTAAACAGCAAAAGTGCATGCTTTGTGATATCTCCTATTGTAGTAAACACAGACAGCTCAAAATTACACACAATGTGTTGAAGACCAAGGCCCACAAATGTGATGTGAAATGGTTTTTCTCCCATGTTGGGTTTAAGAGAAAACAGCAAATGCTCATTTTAGGATTAAATGCATTGAAATTAATGGAAACTGCAAAAGAGCATACTATACCATATCTCCTCTTGTAGCAAACACAGAGAGCTCAAAATTACACACAATGTGTTGAAGACCAAGGCACACAAATGTGATGTGAAATGGTTTTTCTCACATGTTGCATTTAAGGTTAAACAGCAAATGCTCGTTTTAGGCCAACATGCATTGAAATCAAATGAAACAGCAAAAGTGCATACTTTGCCATATCTCCTCTTGTAGCAAACACAGAGAGCTCAAAATTACACACACAATGTGTTGCAGACCAAGTCCCACAAATGTGATGTGAAATGGTTTTTCTCCCATGTTGCATTTAAGGTAAAACAGCAAATGCTCGTTTTAGGCCAAAATGCATTGAAACCAATGTAAAAAGCAAAAGTGCATGCTTTGTGATATCTCCTCTTGTAGCAAACACAGAGAGCTCAAAATTACACACAATGTGTTGAAGACCAAGGCCCACAAATGTGATGTGAAATACTTTTTCTCCCATGTTGTATTGAAGAGAAAACAGCAAATGCTCATTTTAGGCCAAAATGCATTGAAACCAATGGAAACAGCAAAAGTGCATACTTTGCCATATCTCCTCTTGTAGCAAACACAGAGAGCTCAAAATTACACACAATGTGTTGAAGACCAAGGCCCACAAATGTGATGTGAAATAGTTTTTCTCCCATGTTGTATTGAAGAGAAAACAGCAAAAGCTTCTTTTAGGCCAAAATGCATTGAAACCAATGGAAACAGCAAAAGTGCATACTTTGTCATATCTCCTCTTGTAGAAACCACAGACAGCTCAAAATTACACACAAGTGTTGAATACCATGGCCCACAAATGTGATGTGAAATGGTTTTTCTCCCATGTTGCGTTTAAGAGAAAACAGCAAATGCTTGTTTTAAGCCAGAATACATTGAAACCAATGGAAACAGCAAAAGGGCATACTTTGTGATATCTCCTCTTGTAGCAAACAAAGACAGCTCAAAATTACACACAATGTGTTGAAGGCCAAGGCCCACATATGTGATGTGAAATAGTTTTTCTCCCATGTTGTGTTTAAGAGAAAAGAGCAAATGGTCGTTTAAACCAAAATGCATTTAAACCAATGGAAACAGCGAAAGTAAATGCTTTGTGATATCTCCTCTTGTAGCAAACACAGACAGTTCATAATTACACACAGTGTGTTGAAGACAAAGGCCCACAAATATGATGTGAAATGGTTTTTCTCCCATGTTGTGTTTAAGAGAAAACAGCAAATGCTCTTTTTTGGCCAAAATGCATTGAAACCAATGGAAACAGAAAAACTGCATTCTTTCCGATATCTCCTCTTGTAGCAAACACAGATAGCTCAAAATTACACACAATGTGTTGAAGACCAAGGCCCACAAATGTGATGTGAAATGGTTTTTCTCCCATGGTGTGTTCAAGATAAATCAGCAAATGCTCGTTTTAGGCTAAAATGCATTGAAACCAATGTAAACAGCAAAAGTGCATGCTTTGTGATATCTCCTATTGTAGTAAACACAGACAGCTCAAAATTACACACAATGTGTTGAAGACCAAGGCCCACAAATGTGATGTGAAATGGTTTTTCTCCCATGTTGGGTTTAAGAGAAAACAGCAAATGCTCATTTTAGGATTAAATGCATTGAAATTAATGGAAACTGCAAAAGAGCATACTATACCATATCTCCTCTTGTAGCAAACACAGAGAGCTCAAAATTACACACAATGTGTTGAAGACCAAGGCACACAAATGTGATGTGAAATGGTTTTTCTCACATGTTGCATTTAAGGTAAAACAGCAAATGCTCGTTTTAGGCCAAAATGCATTGAAACCAATGTAAAAAGCAAAAGTGCATGCTTTGTGATATCTCCTCTTGTAGCAAACACAGAGAGCTCAAAACTACACACAATGTGTTGAAGACCAAGGCCCACAAATGTGATGTGAAATACTTTTTCTCCCATGTTGTATTGAAGAGAAAACAGCAAATGCTCATTTTAGGCCAAAATGCATTGAAACCAATGGAAACAGCAAAAGTGCATACTTTGCCATATCTCCTCTTGTAGCAAACACAGAGAGCTCAAAATTACACACAATGTGTTGAAGACCAAGGCCCACAAATTTGATGTGAAATAGTTTTTCTCCCATGTTGTATTGAAGAGAAAACAGCAAAAGCTTCTTTTAGGCCAAAATGCATTGAAACCAATGGAAACAGCAAAAATGCATACTTTGTCATATCTCCTCTTGTAGAAACCACAGACAGCTCAAAATTACACACAAGTGTTGAATACCATGGCCCACAAATGTGATGTGAAATGGTTTTTCTCCCATGTTGCGTTTAAGAGAAAACAGCAAATGCTCGTTTTAAGCCAGAATACATTGAAACCAATGGAAACAGCAAAATTGCATACTTTGTGATATCTCCTCTTGTAGCAAACAAAGAGAGCTCAAAATTACACACAATGTGTTGAAGGCCAAGGCCCACAAATGTGATGTGAAATGGTTTTTGTCCCATGTTGCATTTAAGTGAAAACATAAAATGCTCATTTTAGGCCAAACTGCATTGAAACCAATGGAAACAGCAGAAGTAAATGCTTTGTGATATCTCTTCTTGTAGCAAACACAGACAGCTCTAAATTACACACAATGTGTTGGAGACCAGGGCCCACAAATGTGATGTGAAATGGTTTTTCTGCCATGTTGGGTTTAAGAGAAAACAGCAAATGTTCGTTTTAGGAATAAATGCATTGAAATCAATGGAAACTGCAAATGCGCATACTATACCATATCTCCTCTTGTAGCAAACACAGAGAGCTCAAAATTACACACAATGTGTTGAAGACCAAGGCCCACATATGTGATGTGAAATAGTTTTTCTCCCATGTTGTGTTTAAGAGAAAAGAGCAAATGGTCATTTAAACCAAAATGCATTGAAACCAATGGAAACAGCAAAAGTAAATGCTTTGTGATATCTCCTCTTGTAGCAAACACAGACAGCTCAAAATTACACACAATGTGTTGAAGACCAAGGCCCACAAATGTGATGTGAAATGGTTTTTCTCCCATGGTGTGTTCAAGATAAATCAGCAAATGCTCGTTTTAGGCTAAAATGCATTGAAACCAATGTAAACAGCAAAAGTGCATGCTTTGTGATATCTCCTATTGTAGTAAACACAGACAGCTCAAAATTACACACAATATGTTGAAGACCAAGGCCCACAAATGTGATGTGAAATGGTTTTTCTCCCATGTTGGGTTTAAGAGAAAACAGCAAATGCTCGTTTTAGGATTAAATGCATTGAAATTAATGGAAACTGCAAAAGAGCATACTATACCATATCTCCTCTTGTAGTAAACACAGACAGCTCAAAATTACACACAATGTGTTGAAGACCATGGCCCACAAAAGTGATGTGAAATGGTTTTTCTCCCATGTTGCATTTAAGAGAAAACAGCAAATGCTTGTTTTAATCCAGAATACATTGAAACCAATGGAAACAGCAAAAGGGCATACTTTGCAATATCTCCTCTTGTAGCAAACACAGAGAGCTCAAAATTACACACAATGTGTTGAAGACCATGGCCCACAAATGTGATGTGAAATGGTTTTTCTCCCATGTTGCGTTTAAGAGAAAACAACAAATGTTCGTTTTAGGCCAAACTGCATTGAAATCAATGGAAACACCAAATGCGCATACTTTGTGATATCTCCTCTTGTAGCAAACACAGACAGCTCAAAATTACACACAATGTGTTGAAGACCAAGGCAGACAAATGTGATGTGAAATGGTTTTTCTCCCATGTTGCATTTAAGAGAGAACAGCAAATGCTCGTTTTAGGCCAAAATGCATTTAAACTAGGGATGTGCAGGCTCGGTTCTACTCGGTTCCGTTCGGTTCTTTTTACCGGATTTTATTGGGTTTCAGCTGTCACGAGTTTTGGATAGCCAATAAGATTCGGTAAAAAGAACCGAACGGAACCGAGTAGAACCGAGCCTGCACATCCCTAATTTAAACCAATGGAAACAGCAAAAGTGCATGCTTTGTGATATCTCCTCTTGTAGCAAACACAGACAGCTCAAAATTACACACAATGTGTTGAAGACCAAGGCCCACAAATATGATGTGAAATGGTTTTTCTCCCATGTTGTGTTTAAGAGAAAACAGCAATTGCTCGTTTTAGGCCAAAATACATTGAAGCCAATGGAAACAGCAAAAGTGCATACTTTGCCATATCTCCATTTGTCGCAAACAGAGATAGCTCAAAATTACACACAATGTGTTGAAGACCAAGGCACACAAATGTGATGTGAAATAGTTTTTCTCCCATGTTGTATTGAAGTGAAAACAGCAAAATCTTCTTTTAGGCCAAAATGCATTGAAACCAATGGAAAGAGCAAAAGTGCATAATTTGTCATTTCTCCTCTTGTAGTAAACACAGACAGCTCAAAATTACACACAATGTGTTGAAGACCATGGCCCACAAAAGTGATGTGAAATGGTTTTTCTCCCATGTTGCATTTAAGAGAAAACAGCAAATGCTCGTTTTAATCCAGAATACATTGAAACCAATGGAAACAGCAAAAGGGCATACTTTGTGATATCTCCTCTTTTAGCAAACACAGAAAGCTCAAATTGCAAACACTGTGTTGCAGACCAAAGCCCACAAATGTGATGTGAAATGGTTTTTCTCCCATGTTGCATTTAAGAGAAAACAGCAAATTCCCGATTTTTACCAAAATGCATTGAAACCAATGGAAACAGCAGAAGTACATTTTTTGTGACATCTCCTCTTTTAGCAAACACAGACACCTCAAAATTACACACAATGTGTTGCAGACCAAGGCCCACAAATGTGATGTGAAATTGTTTTTCTCCCATGTTGCGTTTAAGAGAAAACAGCAAATGCTCGTTTTAGGCCAAAATGCATTGAAACCAATGGAAACAGCAAAAGTGCATACTTTGCCATATCTCCTCTTGTAGCAAACACAGAGAGCTCAAAATTACACACAATGTGTTGAAGACCAAGGCCCACAAATGTGATGTGAAATAGTTATTCTCCCATGTTGTATTGAAGAGAAAACAGCAAAAGCTTATTTTAGGCCAAAATGCATTGAAACCAATGGAAACAGCAAAAGTGCATACTTTGTCATATCTCCTCTTGTAGAAACCACAGACAGCTCAAAATTACACACAAGTGTTGATGACCATGGCCCACAAATGTGATGTGAAATGGTTTTTCTCCCATGTTGCGTTTAAGAGAAAACAGCAAATGCTCGTTTTAAGCCAGAATACATTGAAACCAATGGAAACAGCAAAAGGGCATACTTTGTGATATCTCCTCTTGTAGCAAACAAAGACAGCTCAAAATTACACACAATGTGTTGAAGGCCAAGGCCCACAAATGTGATGTGAAATGGTTTTTGTCCCATGTTGTGTTTAAGAGAAAACAGCAAATGCTCATTTTAGGCCAAACTGCATTGAAACCAATGGAAACAGCAGAAGTAAATGCTTTGTGATATCTCCTCTTGTAGCAAACACAGAGAGCTCAAAATTACACACAATGTGTTGAAGAGCAAGTCACACAAATGTGATGTGAAATGGTTTTTCTCCCATGTTGCATTTAATAGAATACAGCAAATGCTCGTTTTAGGCCAAACTGCATTGAGATCAATTGAAACAGCAAAACAGCATACTTTGTGATATCTCCTCTTGTATCAAACACAGACAGCTCAAAATTACACACAATGTGTTGAAGACCAAGGCCCACATATGTGATGTGAAATAGTTTTTCTCCCATGTTGTGTTTAAGAGAAAAGAGCAAATGGTCGTTTAAACCAAAATGCATTGAAACCAATGGAAACAGCAAAAGTAAATGCTTTGTGATATCTCCTCTTGTAGCAAACACAGACAGTTCATAATTACACACAATGTGTTGAAGACCAAGGCCCACAAATATGATGTGAAATGGTTCTTCTCCCATGTTGTGTTTAAGAGAAAACAGCAAATGCTCGTTTTTGGCCAAAATGCATTGATACCAATGGAAACAGAAAAACTGTATTCTTTGCGATATCTCCTCTTGTAGCAAATACAGATAGCTCAAAATTACACACAATGTGTTGAAGACCAAGGCCCACAAATGTGATGTGAAATGGTTTTTCTCCCATGTTGCGTTTAAGAGAAAACAGCAAATATTCGTTTTAGGCCAAACTGCATTGAAATCAATGGAAACACCAAATGCGCATACTTTGTGATATCTGCTCTTGTAGCAAACACAGACAGCTCAAAATTACACACAATGTGTTGAAGACCAAGGCAGACAAATGTGATGTGAAAAGGTTTTTCTCCCATGTTGCGTTTAAGAGAGAACAGCAAATGCTCGTTTTAGGCCAAAATGCATTTAAACCAATGGAAACAGCAAAAGTGCATGCTTTGTGATATCTCCTCTTGTAGCAAACACAGACAGCTCAAAATTACACACAATGTGTTGAAGACCAAGGCCCACAAATATGATGTGAAATGGTTTTTCTCCCATGTTCTGTTTAAGAGAAAACAGCAAATGCTCGTTTTAGGCCAATATGCATTGAAACCAATGGAAACAGCAAAAGTGCATACTTTGCCATATCTCCTTTTGTAGCAAACAGAGATAGCTCAAAATTACACACAATGTGTTGAAGACCAAGGCACACAAATGTGATGTGAAATAGTTTTTCTCCCATGTTGTATTGAAGTGAAAACAGCAAAATCTTCTTTTAGGCCAAAATGCATTGAAACCAATGGAAAGAGCAAAAGTGCATACTTTGTCATATCTCCTCTTAAAGCAAACACAGACAGCTCAAAATTACACACAATGTGTTGAAGACCATGGCCCACAAATGTGATGTGAAATGGTTTTTCTCCCATGTTGCATTTAAGAGAATACAGCAAATGCTCGTTTTAAGCCAGAATACATTGAAACCAATGGAAACAGCAAAAGGGCATACTTTGTGACATCTCCTCTTGTAGCAAACACAGAAAGCTCAAATTGCAACCACTGTATTGCAGACCAAAGCCCACAAATGTGATGTGAAATGGTTTTTCTCCCATGTTGCATTAAGAGAAAACAGCAAATGCCCGATTTTTACCAAAATGCATTGAAACCAATGGAAGCAGCAGAAGTACATTTTTTGTGACATCTCCTCTTGTAGCAAACACAGAGAGCTCAAAATTACACACAATGTGTTGCAGACCAACGCCCACAAATGTGATGTGAAATGGTTTTTCTACCATGTTGCGTTTTTAAAGAAAACAGCAAATGCTCGTTTTAAGCCAGAATACATTGAAACCAATGGAAACAGCAAAAGGGCATACTTTGTGATATCTCCTCTTGTAGCAAACAAAGACAGCTCAAAATTACACACAATGTGTTGAAGGCCAAGGCCCACAAATGTGATGTGAAATGGTTTTTGTCCCATGTTGTGTTTAAGAAAAAACAGCAAATGCTCATTTTAGGCCAAACTACATTGAAACCAATGGAAACAGCAGAAGTAAATGCTTTGTGATATCTCCTCTTGTAGCAAACACAGACAGCTCAAAATTACACAGATGTGTTGAAGACCATGGCCTCAAATGTGATGTGAAATGGTTTTTCTCCCATGTTGTGTTTAAGAGAAAACAGCAAATGCTCGTTTTTGGCCAAAATGCATTGAAACCAATGGAAACAGAAAAACTGTATTCTTTGCGATATCTCCTCTTGTAGCAAACACAGATAGGTCAAAATTACACACAATGTGTTGAGGACCAAGGCAGACAAATGTGATGTGAAATGGTTTTTCTCCCATGTTGCGTTTAAGAGAGAACAGCAAATGCTCGTTTTAGGCCAAAATGCATTTAAACCAATGGAAACAGCAAAAGTGCATGCTTTGTGATATCTCCTCTTGTAGCAAACACAGACAGCTCAAAATAACACACAATGTGTTGAAGACCAAGGCCCACAAATATGATGTGAAATGGTTTTTCTCCCATGTTCTGTTTAAGAGAAAACAGCAAATGCTCGTTTTAGGCCAAAATGCATTTAAACCAATGGAAACAGCAAAAGTGCATACTTTGCCATATCTCCTTTTGTAGCAAACAGAGATAGCTCAAAATTACACACAATGTGTTGAAGACCAAGGCCCACAAATGTGATGTGAAATAGTTTTTCTCCCATGTTGTATTGAAGTGAAAACAGCAAAATCTTCTTTTAGGCCAAAATGCATTGAAACCAATGGAAAGAGCAAAAGTGCATACTTTGTCATATCTCCTCTTGTAGCAAACACAGACAGCTCAAAATTACACACAATGTGTTGAAGACCATGGCCCACAAATGTGATGTGAAATGGTTTTTCTCCCATGTTGCATTTAAAAGAATACAGCAAATGCTCGTTTTAAGCCAGAATACATTGAAACCAATGGAAACAGCAAAAGGGCATACTTTGTGATATCTCCTCTTGTAGCAAACACAGAAAGCTCAAATTGCAACCACTGTATTGCAGACCAAAGCCCACAAATGTGATGTGAAATGGTTTTTCTCCCATGTTGCATTAAGAGAAAACAGCAAATGCCCGATTTTTACCAAAATGCATTGAAACCAATGGAAACAGCAGAAGTACATTTTTTGTGACATCTCCTCTTGTAGCAAACACAGAGAGCTCAAAATTACACACAATGTGTTGCAGACCAAGGCCCACAAATGTGATGTGAAATGGTTTTTCTCCCATGTTGCATTTAAGAGAAAACAGCAAATGCTCGTTTTAAGCCAGAATACATTGAAACCAATGGAAACAGCAAAAGGGCATACTTTGTGATATCTCCTCTTGTAGCAAACAAAGACAGCTCAAAATTACACACAATGTGTTGAAGGCCAAGGCCCACAAATGTGATGTGAAATAGTTATTCTCCCATGTTGTATTGAAGAGAAAACAGCAAAAGCTTATTTTAGGCCAAAATGCATTGAAACCAATGGAAACAGCAAAAGTGCATACTTTGTCATATCTCCTCTTGTAGAAACCACAGACAGCTCAAAATTACACACAAGTGTTGATGACCATGGCCCACAAATGTGATGTGAAATGGTTTTTCTCCCATGTTGCGTTTAAGAGAAAACAGCAAATGCTCGTTTTAAGCCAGAATACATTGAAACCAATGGAAACAGCAAAAGGGCATACTTTGTGATATCTCCTCTTGTAGCAAACAAAGACAGCTCAAAATTACACACAATGTGTTGAAGGCCAAGGCCCACAAATGTGATGTGAAATGGTTTTTGTCCCATGTTGCGTTTAAGAGAAAACAGCAAATGCTCATTTTAGGCCAAACTGCATTGAAACCAATGGAAACAGCAGAAGTAAATGCTTTGTGATATCTCCTCTTGTAGCAAACACAGAGAGCTCAAAATTACACACAATGTGTTGAAGAGCAAGTCACACAAATGTGATGTGAAATGGTTTTTCTCCCATGTTGCATTTAATAGAATACAGCAAATGCTCGTTTTAGGCCAAACTGCATTGAGATCAATTGAAACAGCAAAACAGCATACTTTGTGATATCTCCTCTTGTATCAAACACAGACAGCTCAAAATTACACACAATGTGTTGAAGACCAAGGCCCACATATGTGATGTGAAATAGTTTTTCTCCCATGTTGTGTTTAAGAGAAAAGAGCAAATGGTCGTTTAAACCAAAATGCATTGAAACCAATGGAAACAGCAAAAGTAAATGCTTTGTGATATCTCCTCTTGTAGCAAACACAGACAGTTCATAATTACACACAATGTGTTGAAGACCAAGGCCCACAAATATGATGTGAAATGGTTCTTCTCCCATGTTGTGTTTAAGAGAAAACAGCAAATGCTCGTTTTTGGCCAAAATGCATTGATACCAATGGAAACAGAAAAACTGTATTCTTTGCGATATCTCCTCTTGTAGCAAATACAGATAGCTCAAAATTACACACAATGTGTTGAAGACCAAGGCCCACAAATGTGATGTGAAATGGTTTTTCTCCCATGTTGCGTTTAAGAGAAAACAGCAAATATTCGTTTTAGGCCAAACTGCATTGAAATCAATGGAAACACCAAATGCGCATACTTTGTGATATCTGCTCTTGTAGCAAACACAGACAGCTCAAAATTACACACAATGTGTTGAAGACCAAGGCAGACAAATGTGATGTGAAAAGGTTTTTCTCCCATGTTGCGTTTAAGAGAGAACAGCAAATGCTCGTTTTAGGCCAAAATGCATTTAAACCAATGGAAACAGCAAAAGTGCATGCTTTGTGATATCTCCTCTTGGAGCAAACACAGACAGCTCAAAATTACACACAATGTGTTGAAGACCAAGGCCCACAAATATGATGTGAAATGGTTTTTCTCCCATGTTCTGTTTAAGAGAAAACAGCAAATGCTCGTTTTAGGCCAATATGCATTGAAACCAATGGAAACAGCAAAAGTGCATACTTTGCCATATCTCCTTTTGTAGCAAACAGAGATAGCTCAAAATTACACACAATGTGTTGAAGACCAAGGCACACAAATGTGATGTGAAATAGTTTTTCTCCCATGTTGTATTGAAGTGAAAACAGCAAAATCTTCTTTTAGGCCAAAATGCATTGAAACCAATGGAAAGAGCAAAAGTGCATACTTTGTCATATCTCCTCTTAAAGCAAACACAGACAGCTCAAAATTACACACAATGTGTTGAAGACCATGGCCCACAAATGTGATGTGAAATGGTTTTTCTCCCATGTTGCATTTAAGAGAATACAGCAAATGCTCGTTTTAAGCCAGAATACATTGAAACCAATGGAAACAGCAAAAGGGCATACTTTGTGATATCTCCTCTTGTAGCAAACACAGAAAGCTCAAATTGCAACCACTGTATTGCAGACCAAAGCCCACAAATGTGATGTGAAATGGTTTTTCTCCCATGTTGCATTAAGAGAAAACAGCAAATGCTCGTTTTAGGCCAAAATGCATTTAAACCAATGGAAACAGCAAAAGTGCATACTTTGCCATATCTCCTTTTGTAGCAAACACAGACAGCTCAAAATTACACACAATGTGTTGGAGACCAGGGCCCACAAATGTGATATGAAATGGTTTTTCTCCCATGTTGCATTTAAGAGAAAACAGCAAATGCTCGTTTTAAGCCAGAATACATTGAAACCAATGGAAACAGCAAAAGGGCATACTTTGTGATATCTCCTCTTGTAGCAAACAAAGACAGCTCAAAATTACACACAATGTGTTGAAGGCCAAGGCCCACAAATGTGATGTGAAATAGTTATTCTCCCATGTTGTATTGAAGAGAAAACAGCAAAAGCTTATTTTAGGCCAAAATGCATTGAAACCAATGGAAACAGCAAAAGTGCATACTTTGTCATATCTCCTCTTGTAGAAACCACAGACAGCTCAAAATTACACACAAGTGTTGATGACCATGGCCCACAAATGTGATGTGAAATGGTTTTTCTCCCATGTTGCGTTTAAGAGAAAACAGCAAATGCTCGTTTTAAGCCAGAATACATTGAAACCAATGGAAACAGCAAAAGGGCATACTTTGTGATATCTCCTCTTGTAGCAAACAAAGACAGCTCAAAATTACACACAATGTGTTGAAGGCCAAGGCCCACAAATGTGATGTGAAATGGTTTTTGTCCCATGTTGCGTTTAAGAGAAAACAGCAAATGCTCATTTTAGGCCAAACTGCATTGAAACCAATGGAAACAGCAGAAGTAAATGCTTTGTGATATCTCCTCTTGTAGCAAACACAGAGAGCTCAAAATTACACACAATGTGTTGAAGAGCAAGTCACACAAATGTGATGTGAAATGGTTTTTCTCCCATGTTGCATTTAATAGAATACAGCAAATGCTCGTTTTAGGCCAAACTGCATTGAGATCAATTGAAACAGCAAAACAGCATACTTTGTGATATCTCCTCTTGTATCAAACACAGACAGCTCAAAATTACACACAATGTGTTGAAGACCAAGGCCCACATATGTGATGTGAAATAGTTTTTCTCCCATGTTGTGTTTAAGAGAAAAGAGCAAATGGTCGTTTAAACCAAAATGCATTGAAACCAATGGAAACAGCAAAAGTAAATGCTTTGTGATATCTCCTCTTGTAGCAAACACAGACAGTTCATAATTACACACAATGTGTTGAAGACCAAGGCCCACAAATATGATGTGAAATGGTTCTTCTCCCATGTTGTGTTTAAGAGAAAACAGCAAATGCTCGTTTTTGGCCAAAATGCATTGATACCAATGGAAACAGAAAAACTGTATTCTTTGCGATATCTCCTCTTGTAGCAAATACAGATAGCTCAAAATTACACACAATGTGTTGAAGACCAAGGCCCACAAATGTGATGTGAAATGGTTTTTCTCCCATGTTGCGTTTAAGAGAAAACAGCAAATATTCGTTTTAGGCCAAACTGCATTGAAATCAATGGAAACACCAAATGCGCATACTTTGTGATATCTGCTCTTGTAGCAAACACAGACAGCTCAAAATTACACACAATGTGTTGAAGACCAAGGCAGACAAATGTGATGTGAAAAGGTTTTTCTCCCATGTTGCGTTTAAGAGAGAACAGCAAATGCTCGTTTTAGGCCAAAATGCATTTAAACCAATGGAAACAGCAAAAGTGCATGCTTTGTGATATCTCCTCTTGTAGCAAACACAGACAGCTCAAAATTACACACAATGTGTTGAAGACCAAGGCCCACAAATATGATGTGAAATGGTTTTTCTCCCATGTTCTGTTTAAGAGAAAACAGCAAATGCTCGTTTTAGGCCAATATGCATTGAAACCAATGGAAACAGCAAAAGTGCATACTTTGCCATATCTCCTTTTGTAGCAAACAGAGATAGCTCAAAATTACACACAATGTGTTGAAGACCAAGGCACACAAATGTGATGTGAAATAGTTTTTCTCCCATGTTGTATTGAAGTGAAAACAGCAAAATCTTCTTTTAGGCCAAAATGCATTGAAACCAATGGAAAGAGCAAAAGTGCATACTTTGTCATATCTCCTCTTAAAGCAAACACAGACAGCTCAAAATTACACACAATGTGTTGAAGACCATGGCCCACAAATGTGATGTGAAATGGTTTTTCTCCCATGTTGCATTTAAGAGAATACAGCAAATGCTCGTTTTAAGCCAGAATACATTGAAACCAATGGAAACAGCAAAAGGGCATACTTTGTGATATCTCCTCTTGTAGCAAACACAGAAAGCTCAAATTGCAACCACTGTATTGCAGACCAAAGCCCACAAATGTGATGTGAAATGGTTTTTCTCCCATGTTGCATTAAGAGAAAACAGCAAATGCCCGATTTTTACCAAAATGCATTGAAACCAATGGAAACAGCAGAAGTACATTTTTTGTGACATCTCCTCTTGTAGCAAACACAGAGAGCTCAAAATTACACACAATGTGTTGCAGACCAACGCCCACAAATGTGATGTGAAATGGTTTTTCTACCATGTTGCGTTTTTAAAGAAAACAGCAAATGCTCGTTTTAAGCCAGAATACATTGAAACCAATGGAAACAGCAAAAGGGCATACTTTGTGATATCTCCTCTTGTAGCAAACAAAGACAGCTCAAAATTACACACAATGTGTTGAAGGCCAAGGCCCATAAATGTGATGTGAAATGGTTTTTGTCCCATGTTGTGTTTAAGAAAAAACAGCAAATGCTCATTTTAGGCCAAACTACATTGAAACCAATGGAAACAGCAGAAGTAAATGCTTTGTGATATCTCCTCTTGTAGCAAACACAGACAGCTCAAAATTACACAGATGTGTTGAAGACCATGGCCTCAAATGTGATGTGAAATGGTTTTTCTCCCATGTTGTGTTTAAGAGAAAACAGCAAATGCTCGTTTTTGGCCAAAATGCATTGAAACCAATGGAAACAGAAAAACTGTATTCTTTGCGATATCTCCTCTTGTAGCAAACACAGATAGGTCAAAATTACACACAATGTGTTGAGGACCAAGGCAGACAAATGTGATGTGAAATGGTTTTTCTCCCATGTTGCGTTTAAGAGAGAACAGCAAATGCTCGTTTTAGGCCAAAATGCATTTAAACCAATGGAAACAGCAAAAGTGCATGCTTTGTGATATCTCCTCTTGTAGCAAACACAGACAGCTCAAAATAACACACAATGTGTTGAAGACCAAGGCCCACAAATATGATGTGAAATGGTTTTTCTCCCATGTTCTGTTTAAGAGAAAACAGCAAATGCTCGTTTTAGGCCAAAATGCATTTAAACCAATGGAAACAGCAAAAGTGCATACTTTGCCATATCTCCTTTTGTAGCAAACAGAGATAGCTCAAAATTACACACAATGTGTTGAAGACCAAGGCCCACAAATGTGATGTGAAATAGTTTTTCTCCCATGTTGTATTGAAGTGAAAACAGCAAAATCTTCTTTTAGGCCAAAATGCATTGAAACCAATGGAAAGAGCAAAAGTGCATACTTTGTCATATCTCCTCTTGTAGCAAACACAGACAGCTCAAAATTACACACAATGTGTTGAAGACCATGGCCCACAAATGTGATGTGAAATGGTTTTTCTCCCATGTTGCATTTAAAAGAATACAGCAAATGCTCGTTTTAAGCCAGAATACATTGAAACCAATGGAAACAGCAAAAGGGCATACTTTGTGATATCTCCTCTTGTAGCAAACACAGAAAGCTCAAATTGCAACCACTGTATTGCAGACCAAAGCCCACAAATGTGATGTGAAATGGTTTTTCTCCCATGTTGCATTAAGAGAAAACAGCAAATGCCCGATTTTTACCAAAATGCATTGAAACCAATGGAAACAGCAGAAGTACATTTTTTGTGACATCTCCTCTTGTAGCAAACACAGAGAGCTCAAAATTACACACAATGTGTTGCAGACCAAGGCCCACAAATGTGATGTGAAATGGTTTTTCTCCCATGTTGCATTTAAGAGAAAACAGCAAATGCTCGTTTTAAGCCAGAATACATTGAAACCAATGGAAACAGCAAAAGGGCATACTTTGTGATATCTCCTCTTGTAGCAAACAAAGACAGCTCAAAATTACACACAATGTGTTGAAGGCCAAGGCCCACAAATGTGATGTGAAATGGTTTTTGTCCCATGTTGCGTTTAAGAGAAAACAGCAAATGCTCATTTTAGGCCAAACTGCATTGAAACCAATGGAAACAGCAGAAGTAAATGCTTTGTGATATCTCCTCTTGTAGCAAACACAGACAGCTCAAAATTACACACAATGTGTTGGAGACCAGGGCCCACAAATGTGATATGAAATGGTTTTTCTCCCATGTTGGGTTTAAGAGAAAACAGCAAATGCTCATTTTAGGAATAAATGCATTGAAATCAATGGAAACTGCAAATGCGCATACTATACCATATCTCCTCTTGTAGCAAACACAGACAACTCAAAATTACACACAATGTGTTGAAGACCAAGTCCCACATATGTAATGTGAAATAGTTTTTCTCCCATGTTGTGTTTAAGAGAAAAGAGCAAATGGTCGTTTAAACCAAAATGCATTGAAACCAATGGAAACAGCAAAAGTAAATGCTTTGTGATATCTCCTCTTGTAGCAAACACAGACAGTTCATAATTACACACAATGTGTTGAAGACCAAGGCGAGAGGTCACCCATTTCAGAGCTCCCAGGCCTCTGGTAGTATTTGAAGCCAGTGGTCTCTCCTAAGCGTTTCCCCCAGCAGAGGATGGACCCTCCTGGGGAGGAGGATGATGGCGATCCCCAGGCTTCTGGTCCTGGAGGAGGGCCTGGTGGTGGGCCTAGCGATCCTGGTCTGAGGAGGGCTGTGGTGCTATTAACCCAGCTCTCCTCCATAGAGGCCAGCGGTGACCTGGTGTTTGCGGGCCCGGCAGTGTTGGAGGGAGTCTCCAAACCGGAGGTGACTGGTCCCCTGGGTGAAGTAACCCTGGGGAGCGGTGTGCTTACCAGTCCGGACGGTGAGGAGGAGGCCCCTTGTGCTGATGGCCAGGACCAGGATGCGGATTTGTCCAGCGGTGAATCTGTGCTGAGCCAGGGGAGCTGCAGTGAGGCGGAGGGGGAGAGTGATGAGACGGAGGACGAGTTCCTAGGCCTAGGGCCAGATGAGCTGAAGCGTGAGGTCCGGCGGGCTCAGGCCTGGATCTCAGCAAAAAAAAACAAAAGACATACTGCTAGGAGCTGGCAGAAGCCTATCCTTAGTATGGAAATTGAGGACCTGGGAAGAAAGGTGGAAAGGCTGAGAGGGAGAATCTCTCAGCTGCGTGAGGAGAAGAAAAAGTGCTTACCAGGCTCTGATGTGGCTGCGGGAGCTCCGGTTCTTCCTACTGGTGTGGCTGTGGATGGTCCGGGCACTGCTGGGGCCGATGGTGTGAAATTGGAGGTGTCTGGATGCCCGGAGGAAGTGGGGACGGAGATGCCCGATTCCCGTGGAGCCGGTGACGGAAGTATGAAGGACGAGGCGGCGGTCTTTTTGGCCAGGAGTCCCAAGATGGCGCCCGGCGGGGAGGCGGCCGGAGGACTTTCAAAGATGGCGCCGGTGGTTGCAGAGTATGGGCAAGGGGAGGCGTCTCTCCTGGGGGCAGAGCCGGGCTTTGCTGGAGCGGGGGGCGTGGCGGTTCCCATGGTAGCGGCTGATGCCGTTGCCGGGACAACCACTATAGCTCCCTGCGATCCGGCGGCTCAGGTCTCACCCCCGAAGGCTGCGTCGGTAGGGCCGGTGCGGACCGGCGGTGGAGGCACTGAGGTGGATCATCCCCGGGTGCCTGTAGGCCCCGGCACTACTATTGGTGTAGTGGGAGGTCCTGCCGAAGAAGTGCAGCAGCTAGTCGGGCCGTCATCAGGCGGCGGCCATGTTGTTGGAGTCCAGGGCGGTGGAAAACAGTGTCTGCCGAATGTGTCTCCAGTTGGTGGCGGCGGCCATTTTGGAGAGGCCGCAATTGGGGACTCTAAAGCCCAGATGGTGGCGATTGCCATGGAGGTGGAGGCATTGGAAAGGCAGGCTGTCATCACACCTAAAGCAGTGCCACAGATGGCACAAGGACTTCCTGGACTGGATAGGTAAGCCCTTGATAAGGGCCAGCTGGCAGTGGTCGATACCATATTTGGAGGGATCAGTGTTCCTGCTAGGTCCTTGGCAGCGGTGGAAATAATAAAAGCTGATCTGGCCAGGCAGGCAGGGGTGAGGGAGAATGTTGGTGAAGGTTCTGGTGTGGGAGTAGGTTTGGGTCCTGTGCCCGCTTTAGCGTTGCCTGTAGCTGGCCCTTCGACCCTGCCTAGACCGGGTCCCTCTTCTTACGCCAATGTTGTATCGGGCAGGGCGTCGGTTGTCCCGATGATTAGAAGTGGTGGAGGGGCACCTATTAAAATGCGTAATGTGGTGCAGCTGAAATGGGTTGGAGGCGGTGAGCCGCCGGGAAAGGCTGCCTTCCTGGACATGGTTTTTTCTCTGGGGTTCTCGCCGGGTGATTTGTTCGCTTGCATTCACCCGGTGAGAACTCCAGATTGCGATGTTAGTTTCATGTCCTTGAGGGGCCTGCAAGCCTTTAGTGGTAGGTGGGAGGAGAAAAAGGGGATAGAGCCGTATTGTAGGTATAGGTCTCTGGTGGTGTCGCGTCAGGACAGGGTGAAGGTGACTATCCTTGTCCGAAATGAGTCACTGCCAGAGGCAGATATTTTGTTCTGGCTCTCGCGGCATTGTGTGGTTCTTTCTCCCCACTTGGAGAAGTTTGACTACACTAAAGGTGTATGGGGTGGTGCCTACTCCGTTTTTGTCAGGTTACACCAAGTTGGCATAGAGACGAAGCACATCCCGGCAGCGGCCTTTATAGGGCGTGACAGAATCCAGGTGTTCTACCCTGGGCAGCCGAAGGTCTGCCACAAATGTGGGGATTTCCGGCACTTTTCGAATGACTGCACGGAAATTAAGTGCTCGCTGTGCAGTGGTTTGGGGCACATATCAAAAGACTGCAGGCAGGTCAGGTGCAACCTCTGTGGAAAGGTGGGTCATCCTTATAGCCGCTGCCCATCTGCAGCCCACAACGAAGGCTTAGGGGAGACAGTTGTTGTGGGGGATAGGAAGGAAGAGGTGAGGGGTGGTGTGACTAGCGGGCAGGTGAGCGGTGAGGATGCAGGCTTTGAAACTGCAGTGGAGAGGAATGGGGAGAGACCTAGTGGCGGTGAGCCGGAAGGTGAAGGTAAAACCAAGGTCCCTGTAGCCAGTGCTCCTGGGCGTGGAATTGCACCAAGCGAGGATGCTGTTGAGAAAGATGCTCCCTTTACGGTGGTCGTGGTGGGAAAGAAAAAGAAAAAAAAGCTCAGGCATATAGGAGAGAGAATCACACTGTCTAACAGGTTCTGTTTTAATACCTCGGATGAAGAGGAGAAGGAGGAGGGGGAGGTGGTAAGGGTGGATGGCGAGGAGCTTGTCTTTGTCCCCAACAAAGCCGTGGGAAGAAAGGTTGGCAAAAAGTCATCTTTTAGAGAGGCAGCAGTGGGAGCACAGCCTTGGGAAAGGAGGAAGAAAAGGGCAAATGAGGGCAAGGCTCTAAGCAAGGCTGGAGGAGCGGGGAAGAGATCGGGCACTGAAAGCCCAGAGTGGGATTTAGCGGGGATGGAGCTGGGAGATAAGGCAGTGGTGGTGGATAAGTCTGCAGAGGGGCAGGGTGGGGTGTTTTTGGAGGAGGTAGAGTGTGTGGAAGAAACCCCTGAGTTGGCCCCTGACGTTTCTGATCCTTTAGTGGCTCCTAGGGAGATGCATCCTCCCGGGACTCAGTCTGAGGGTACGGCAGTACCGAAACCTTCTGATCCGGGTCCTTCCCCAGAGATTGTGGGGGGTGGTGGGCACGGTAGCCCGCAGATTGAGGCCGAGGCCTCAATAGTTTCTGTTGGTGTGAATGCGGTGGCGGGTGGTTTGGAGGAGGTTGTGTTATTGTCTGATGGGGTGCTTCCCTTTGGGATCACCTGCAAGAGAATGGGTTCCTCTGGGGAGGAATCTGTTCAACAGGCGAAGAGAAAGTAAGATGGAGTCCTACTTCTATAATCTGGAACTATGGATCCCCATCCTATACGATGTGCCACCATTAATGTGGCTTCCGTTCTTTCCGAACGAGCTCACTATATGGCCTTTACTTTTTTCAACACAATTGATGTTGACTTTTTGTTTTTGCAGGAGACCAGAATAGGGGATCTGTCCACACTTCGCAGGGTCAAAAGCCAGTGGAGGCGTGGTCCGTCCTTCTGGTCACTTGCGGCCGAGCCGTACGGTGGGGTGGCGGTGCTTTTTACCGGCATGGTAACTGTACACAAGATTATAGAGTTACAGGTAGGTAGGTGTATGGTTTTGGATATTAGCTTAAGGAGGCATGATCTCAGGTTGATCAACGTCTATGGACCGCAGTCGGCCTGGGACAGGAAGTGCCTCTTTGGGCTGATAAAGCCATTCCTTTTTACGGCCCGGCAAGTTGTCTTTGGTGGTGACTTTAATACCATCGTAAGGCCCAAAGACAGGGGGGGTGCAAAGTCAACCCTGGGCTATGATGCTAGGTTCTTAGTTAGCATGATTAGGGAACTGGCCTGGTCAATGTGCATATTCGCCATAGTCCAGACCTCACGGGGTACACATACTTTTGTGGTAGTCGTAGGTCTAGGATAGATAGGTTTTTTGTTAAGGAGAGTTCGAAAACTTTGCCTCCTGAGGCAAGGGCAGTAGAATTTTCCGATCACGTTTGTTTGAGTGTCGCGTTGAATGCCTCAGAAACCCCTCAGAAAGGGCGGGGCCTTTGGCGTTTGAACACGGAACTTCTGAAGGAGGAGAGTGTCAGCCAGTCCTTTAGGGACTTCTTTCAACTACAGGAGACACTTCTGGAGGCTGGTTGGACTAGATCTGAGTGGTGGGAAGAGTGCAAAAAAAGAACTCGGAGGTTTTTTCAGAGGCTTATAGCTCATAAAAACTTGAGGAAACGGTGTGTCTACCAGAGCTTGAGAAAGAAACTAGATTTCTTGATCTCTGAGGGTGGAGATAGTGGGGATATCTCCTGGGTGAAAGCTCAGCTGAGGGAGCTTCAGTACGATCGTCTGGCTTCCTTGGTTCTGGAGAGGGATTATGGTAAATACCACTCACCTGATCCTTACCATAGTTGCAGGAAATCGGTCGATTTGAGGGAGGTTAGGGGCCTGTATGATGAACCGGGTACTCTCTGTGAAGACAGGGATGGTATCTTGGGAGTAATCGGGTCCTTTTACTCTGACCTTCTGTCTGAGCAGCCACTCATTAGAGAGAGGATGGAGTTTTTTCTGAGGGGGACACCGGGGCTTGTGAAGCTAGATGCCTCTTTTGACTCCTTGGGCAGCGATGTGACAACAGAAGAAGTCAAGAGATCTATAGATGGCTTGGCTATAAAAAAATCTCCAGGACCGGATGGTTTGACATCCGAATTCTTTAAAGCTTTCAGGGACATCTTGGCTCCCCGCCTCATGGAAGTATATAATGAGTGCCTGGGTGAGGGATATCTCCCTCCCTCCATGAGGTCCTCTGCCCTCATATTGCTATCAAAAGGTAAGGACCCGTCCCGTATTGAGAACTGGCGCCCCATCGCTCTTCTTAATACAGACAGAAAGATTCTGGCAAAAATACTGTTCAATCGGCTGATGGAAATATCCGGGCTGGTGCTGTCCTCGTCTCAGCACTGCACTGTGAAGGGTCGTAGCACGTTTAGTGCTGTCCTTGGTGTCCGGGAGGCCGTAGAGCGATGCCGTGCTGAGAGGTGGGGTAAGTACTTACTGGCCTTGGACCAGTCCAAGACTTTTGACCGGGTGAATCACAAGTACTTGTGGGCTGTTCTGGAATGGTATGGTATTCCAGTGAGGGTGGTGAATTGGCTTCGTGTTCTGTACAATCAGGCCGAGAGCTTCCCACTTGTCAATGGTTGGGTGGGTCCTGCTTTCAGGGTTGACTCTGGTGTCCGTCAGGGATGCCCCCTGAGCCCCCTCTTATACGTGTTTGCGATTGATCCCTTTGTCAGGAGGATTGGTTGTAGTGCATTGAGGGGGGTGCAGCTGGGCCCAGAGGCTCCTTTGAGAGTAGTGGCCTATGCGGATGATGTCACTGTGGTCTTGTCCTCCGTGGCAGAGGCGCTGTGCATTGAACACCTGATCTCCGACTACTCTGAAGCCTCGTGCTCCAGAGTAAACCAAGATAAATGTGAAGCTTTCTGGATGGGGGAGGAAGGCGACGAGTTTGACCTTCCAGATAGCCTCCCCCGGGCCAGTCCTCAGATCAAAATTCTAGGCATCACTTTTGATCGTGGTGATTATGCCACTCGAAATTGGGAGAGGAGGATAGAGGAAGCCAACAGGAAAGTGCAGTCCTGGCAAACTTGGCAGTTCTCTTACAGGGAAAGGGTTCACCTGTGCAAAACCTTTCTGGTTCCCATATTTCTTTATGTCAGTTACGTGTGTTTCTTGCCACGGTCTTTGTGGTCTAAAGTGTCATCCTTGTTCTTCCTCTTGTTTTGGGGGAATGGGATGAACATTGTTAAAAGAGGTATAACCTACAGACCAAGGAAAGAAGGTGGGTTTGGCATGGTCAATCCAGTAGTCTTTTTTGCCACAACTTTTATTAAGTTCAATCTTGGAAGCCTATTTGTGGAGGCTCCTCCTTGGTGGGTAGAGAGCTTTAGGGCTTGGGTGTCCCCCTTCCTTGAGCTCTGGTATGATGGGGGCAATGTGAAAACCTTCAGAGGCAGGTCCGGTGCTCTTCCGATCTATGTCATTCAGTGCTTGAGAGTGACAAGGCAATGGGGAGTGGCAGTGAGTGATGTCAAAACCCTTTCTAGAAGGGAGTTGGAGAAAGGCATTTTGCGGGCTCACTTCTATGCACCGCTGACACTAAGGGACTGCCCAGGCAAGGTTTGCTCAGATGGGATCTCTTTGATTTGCTCAGAGAGAATCCCACTGAAGTATAGGGACCTTGCCTGGCTCTCCTTCCAAGGAAGACTCTATGTTAGGGGGCACATCAGGTGGCGAAGTGCCGGTGATCGTGGTTGTCCACGTGAGGAATGTCTGGGGGTGGAGGAGACCATGGACCACTTCCTGCGTGAATGTTCCTTTAACATCGAAGTTTATACAAGGGTCTCAAATGCCTTACGCATCCCGTGCCTTTCCGGGCTCAGTTACCCTGAGTGGGCTTATGGGGCATTCAAAGGTTTTGGCGTTATGATTTGGTCACTATTTTTATAGTTAGCTTAGTGGTCAGATATCACACGTGGAGTGCACGGTGTTTAGTAACGACTAGAAGTAAAATCCTTCCCTGTGAGGTGGTGGCGCGTTTCATTCTTCACGAGGTTGGAAGTCTGATGGAAATGGACAGGAGGAGGTTGGATGCCGTTGGGTGGTCGAGGAGGTGGAGACACCTGAAACCCCCTTAGTGGGTGGCTGACAGCCACTTCCGTTCATACTGGTGCTTCCTGTTCTTTCACTTTTTTTTTGGGTAGTTTTTTGGACTTTGTTTCTTTTTGAAGAATGGTTTTACATATGCCTAAGCAGCTCAGCTTATTTTTTCTATGCCGATATGGAGTTAGTGTTGGTGATAGGTAGCTCAGGGTCGGGGGTTAGTTTGAATATAGATAGTTTGGTGGAGGTGTTGTTGGCACTCTGTGTCTCGTCTGGGTGGTAAGAATGAGTGGCGTGAATGATGTTCTGTGTATTCTAATAATGTTTAGTTATTATGATGAGGATATTATTGTGTATATTTGATATTCTGATACTTTGTATGTAGCTAACTTACTGTTTCGCAATGCAAATTTTATGAATTATTTATCCATTCATGCGTTGCAAGTTTTTAATAAAAAGCATTGCCCACAAATATGATGTGAAATGGTTTTTCTCCCATGTTGTGTTTAAGAGAAAACGGCAAATGCTCGTTTTTGGCCAAAATGCATTGAAACCAATGGAAACAGAAAAACTGTATTCTTTGCGATATCTCCTCTTGTAGCAAACACAGATAGCTCAAAATTACACACAATGTGTTGAAGACCAAGGCCCACAAATGTGATGTGAAATGGTTTTTCTCCCATGGTGTGTTCAAGATAAATCAGCAAATGCTCGTTTTAGGCTAAAATGCATTGAAACAAATGTAAACAGCAAAAGTGCATGCTTTGTGATATCTCCTCTTTTAGAAACCACAGACAGCTCAAAATTACACACAAATGTTGAATACCATGGCCCACAAATGTGATGTGAAATGGTTTTTCTCCCATGTTGCGTTTAAGAGAAAACAGCAAATGCTCGTTTTAAGCCAGAATACATTGAAACCAATGGAAACAGCAAAATTGCATACTTTGTGATATCTCCTCTTGTAGCCAACAAAGACAGCTCAAAATTACACACAATGTGTTGAAGACCAAGGCCCACAAATGTGATGTGAAATGGTTTTTGTCCCATGTTGCGTTTAAGTGAAAACAGAAAATGCTCATATTAGGCCAAACTGCATTGAAACCAATGGAAACAGCAGAAGTAAATGCTTTGTGATATCTCTTCTTGTAGCAAACACAGACAGTTCATAATTCCACACAATGTGTTGGAGACCAGGGCCCACAAATGTGATGTGAAATGGTTTTTCTCCCATGTTGGGTTTAAGAGAAAACAGCAAATGTTCGTTTTAGGAATAAATGCATTGAAATCAATGGAAACTGCAAATGCGCATACTATACCATATCTCCTCTTGTAGCAAACACAGAGAGCTCAAAATTACACACAATGTGTTGAAGACCAAGGCCCACATATGTGATGTGAAATAGTTTTTCTCCCATGTTGTGTTTAAGAGAAAAGAGCAAATGGTAATTTAAACCAAAATGCATTGAAACCAATGGAAACAGCAAAAGTAAATGCTTTGTGATATCTCCTCTAGTAGCAAACACAGACAGTTCATAATTCCACACAATGTGTTGAAGACAAAGGCCCACAAATATGATGTGAAATGGTTTTTCTCCCATGTTGTGTTTAAGAGAAAACAGCAAATGCTCGTTTTTGGCCAAAATGCATTGAAACCAATGGAAACAGAAAAACTGCATTCTTTGCGATATCTCCTCTTGTAGCAAACACAGACAGCTCAAAATTACACAAAATGTGTTGAAGGCCAAGGCCCACAAATTTGATGTGAAATAGTTTTTCTCCTATGTTGTATTGAAGGGAAAACAGCAAAATCTTCTTTTAGGCCAAAATGCATTGAAACCAATGGAAAGAGCAAAAGTGCATACTTTGCCATATCTCCTATTGTAGCAGAGATAGCTCAAAATTACACACAAAGTGTTGAAGACAAACGCCCACAAATGTGATGTGAAATGGTTTTTCTCCCATGTTGCGTTTAAGAGAAAACAGCAAATGCTCGTTTTAGGCCAAAATGCTTTTAAACCAATGGAAACAGCAAAAGGGCATGCTTTGTGATATCTCCTCTTGTAGCAAACAGAGATAGCTCAAAATTACACACAATGTGTTGAAGACCAAGGCCCACAAATGTGATGTGAAATGGTTTTTCTCCCATGTTGCATTTAAGAGAAAACAGCAAATGCTCGTTTTAAGCAAGAATACATTGAAACCAATGGAAACAGCAAAAGGGCATACTTTGTGATATCTCCTCTTGTAGCAAACACAGAAAGCTCAAATTGCAAACACTGTGTTGCAAACCAAAGCCCACAAATGTGATGTGAAATGGTTTTTCTCCCATGTTGCATTTAAGAGAAAACAACAAATGCCCGATTTTTACCAAAATGCATTGAAACCAATGGAAACAGCAGAAGTACATTTTTTGTGACATCTCCTCTTGTAGCAAACACAGACAGCTCAAAATTACACACAATGTGTTGCAGACCAAGGCCCACAAATGTGATGTGAAATGGTTTTTCTCCCATGTTGCGTTTAAGAGAAAACAGCAAATGCTCGTTTTAGGCCAAAATGCATTGAAACCAATGGAAACAGCAAAAGTGCATACTTTGCCATATCTCCTCTTGTAGCAAACACAGAGAGCTCAAAATTACACAAAATGTGTTGAAGACCAAGGCCCAAAAATGTGATGTGAAATAGTTTTTCTCCCATGTTGTATAGAAGAGAAAACAGCAAATGCTTGTTTTAAGCCAGAATACATTGAAACCAATGGAAACAGCAAAAGGGCATACTTTGTGATATCTCCTCTTGTAGCAAACAAAGACAGCTCAAAATTACACGCAATGTGTTGAAGGCCAAGGCCCACAAATGTGATGTGAAATGGTTTTTGTCCCATGTTGCATTTAAGAGAAAACAGCAAATTCTCATTTTTAGCCAAAATGCATTGAAACCAATGGAAACAGCAGAAGTAAATGCTTTGTGATATCTCCTCTTGTAGCAAACACAGACAGCTCAAAATTACACACAATGTGTTCGAGACCAGGGCCCACAAATGTGATGTGAAATGGTTTTTCTCCCATGTTGGGATTAAGAGAAAACAGCAAATGCTCGATTTAGGAGTTAATGCATTGAAATCAATGGAAACTGCAAATGCGCATACTATACCATATCTCCTCTTGTAGCAAACACAGAGAGCTCAAAATTACACACAATGTGTTGAAGACCAAGGCCAACAATTGTGATGTGAAATAGTTTTTCTCCCATGTTGTATTGAAGAGAAAACAGCAAAAGCTTTTTTAGCCCAAAATGCATTGAAACAAATGGAAACAGCAAAAGTGCATACTTTTTGATATCTCCTCTTATAGCAAACACAGACAGCTCAAAATTACACACAAGTGTTGAAGACTATGGCCCACAAATGTGATGTGAAATGGTTTTTCTCCCATGTTGCATTTAACAGAAAACAGCAAATGTTCGTTTTAGGCCAAACTGCATTGAAATCAATGGAAACACCAAATGCGCATACTTTCTGATATCTCCTCTTGTAGCAAACACAGACAGCTCAAAATTACACACAATGTGTTGAAGGCCAAGGCCCACAAATGTGATGTGAAAAGGTTTTTCTCCCATGTTGCATTTAAGAGAAAACAGCAAATGCTCGTTTTTCGCCAAAATGCATTGAAACCAATGGAAACAGGAGAAGTAAATGTTTTGTGATATCTCCTCTTGTAGCAAACACAGAAAGATCAAATTACACACAATGTGTTGAAGACCAAGGCCCACAAATGTAATGTGAAATCTTTTTTCTCCTTTGTTGCTTTTAAGGTAAAACAGCAAATGCTCGTTTGAGGCCAAAATGCATTGAAACTAATGTAAACAGCAAAAGTCCATGCTTTGTGATATCTCCTCTTGAAGCAAACACAGAAAGATCAAATTACACACAATGTGTTGAAGACCAAGGCCCACAAATATGATGTGAAATAGTTTTTCTCCCATGTTGTGTTTAAGAGATAACAGCAAATGCTCGTTTTAGGCCAAAATGCATTGAAACCAATGGAAACAGCAAAAGTGCATACTTTGCCATATCTCCTTTTGTAGCAAACAGAGCTCAAAATTACACACAATGTGTTGAAGACCAAGGCCCACAAATGTAATGTGAAATAGTTTTTCTCCCATGTTGTATTGAAGAGAAAACAGCAAAAGCTTCTTTTAGGCCAAAATGCATTGAAACCAATGGAAACACAGAAAGCTCAAATTGAAAACACTGTGTTGCAGACCAAGGCCCACAAATGTGATGTGAAATGGTTTTTCTCCCATGTTGCGTTTAAGAGAAAACAGCAAATGCTCGTTTTAGGCCAAAATGCATTGAAACCAATGGAAACAGCAAAAGTGCATACTTTGCCATATCTCCTTTTGTAGCAAACAGAGATAGCTCAAAATTACACACAATGTGTTGAAGACGAAGGCCCACAAATGTAATGTGAAATAGTTTTTCTCCCATGTTGTATTGAAGAGAAAACAGCAAAATCTTCTTTTAGGCCAAAATGCATTGAAACCAATGGAAAATGCAAAAATGCATACTTTGTCATATCTCCTCTTGTAGCAAACAAAGACAGCTCAAAATTACACACAATATGTTGAAGGCCAAGGCCCACAAATGTGATGTGAAATGGTTTTTCTCCCATGTTGCATTTAAGAGAAAACAGCAAATGCTCATTTTCGGCCAAAATGCATTGAAACCAATGGAAAGAGCAAAAACGCATACTTTGTCATATCTCCTCTTGTAGAAACCACAGACAGCTCAAAATTACACACAAGTGTTGAAGACCATGGCCCACAAATGTGATGTGAAATGATTCTTCTCCCATGTTGCATTTAAGAGAAAACAGCAAATGCTCGTTTTAAGCAAGAATACATTGAAACCAATGGAGACAGCAAAAGGGCATACTTTGTGATATCTCCTCTTGTAGCAAACAAAGACAGCTCAAAATTACACACAATATGTTGAAGGCCAAGGCCCACAAATGTGATGTGAAATGGTTTTTCTCCCATGTTGCGTTTAAGAGAAAACAGCAAATGCTCTTTTTAGGCCAAACTGCATTGAAACCAATGGAAACAGCAGAAGTAAATGCTTTGTGATATCTCCTCTTGTAGCAAACACAGACAGCTCAAAATTACACACAATGTGTTGAAGACCATGGCCCACAAATGTGATGTGAAATGGTTTTTCTCCCATGTTGGGTTTAAGAGAAAACAGCAAATGCTTGTTTTAGGAATAAATGCATTGAAATTAATGGAAACTGCAAAAGAGCATACTATACCATATCTCCTCTTGTAGCAAACACAGAGAGCTCAAAATTACACACAATGTGTTGAAGATCAAGGCACACAAATGTGATGTGAAATAGTTTTTCTCCTATGTTGTATTGAAGGGAAAACAGCAAAATCTTCTTTTAGGCCAAAATGCATTGAAACCAATGGAAACAGCAAAAGCGCATACTTTGTCATATCTCCTCTTGTAGAAACCACAGACAGCTCAAAATTACACACAAGTGTTGAAGACCATGGCCCACAAATGTGATGTGAAATGTTTTTTCTCCCATGTTGCGTTTAAGAGAAAACAGCAAATGCTCGTTTTAAGCCAGAATACATTGAAACCAATGGAAACATCAAAAGGGCATACTTTGTGATATTCCCTCTTGTAGCAAACACAGAAAGCTCAAATTGAAAACACTGTGTTGCAGACCAAGGCCCACAAATGTGATGTGAAATGGTTTTTCTCCCATGTTGCATTTAAGAGAAAACAGCAAATGCCCGATTTTTACAAAAAGGCATTGAAACCAATGGAAACAGCAGAAGAAAATTTTTTGTGATATCTCCTCTTGTAGCAAACACAGACAGCTCAAAATTACACACAATGTGTTGAAGACCAAGGCCCACAAATATGATGTGAAATGGTTTTTCTCCCATGTTGTGTTTAAGAGAAAACAGCAAATGCTCGTTTTAGGCCAAAATGCATTGAAACCAATGGAAACAGCAAAAGTGCATACTTTGCCATATCTCCTCTTGTAGCAGAGATAGCTCAAAATTACACACAATGTGTAGTAGACCAAGGCCCACAAATGTGATGTGAAATGGTTTTTCTCCCATGTTGCATTTAAGTGAAAACAGCAAATGCTCGTTTTAGGCTAAAATGCATTGAAATCAAATGAAACAGCAAAAGTACATACTTTGCCATATCTCCTCTTGTAGCAAACACAGAAAGCTCAAAATTACACACAATGTGTTGAAGACCAAGACCCACAAATGTGATGTGAAATAGTTTTTCTCCCATGTTGTATTGAAGAGAAAACAGCAAAAGCTTCCTTTAGGCCAAAATGCATTGAAACCAATGGAAACAGCAAAAGCACATACTTGTTATATCTCCTCTTGTAGAAACCACAGACAGCTCAAAATTACACACAAGTGTTGAAGACCATGGCCCACAAATGTGATGTGAAATGGTTTTTCTCCCATGTTGCGTTTAAGAGAAAACAGCAAATGCTCGTTTTAGGCCAAACTGCATTGAAATCAATGGAAACAGCAAAAGTGCATACTTTCTGATATCTCCTCTTATAGCAAACACAGAAAGCTCAAATTACAAACACTGTGTTGCAGACCAAGGCCCACAAATGTGATGTGAATTGGTTTTTCTCCCATGTTGCAATTAAAAGAAAACAGAAAATGCTTGTTTTTGGCCAAAATGCATTGAAACCAATGGAAACAGCAGAAGTAAATGTTTTGAGATATCTCCTCTTGTAGCAAACACAGACAGCTCAAATTTACACACAATGTGTTGAAGACCAAGGCCCACAGATATGATGTGAAATGGTTTTTCTTCCATGTTGCGTTTAAGAGAAATCAGCAAATGCTCGTCTTAGGATAAAATGCATCGAAATCATTAGAAAAAGCAAAAGCGCATTCTTTGTGATATCTCTTCTTGTAGCAAACAGAGACAGCTCAAAATTACACACAATGTGTTGAAGACAAAGGCCCACAAATGTGATGTGAAATGTTTTTTCTCCCATGTTGCATTTAAGAGAAAACAGCAAATGTTCGTTTTAGGCCAAACTGGATTGAAATAGATGGAAACAGCAAAAGCGCATACTTTGTGATATCCCCTCTTGTAGGAAACACAGACAGCTCAAAATTACACACAATGTGTTGAAGACCAAGGCCCACAAATGTGATGTGAAATAGTTTTTCTCCCATGTATTGAAGAGAAAACAGCAAAAGCTTCTTTTAGGCCAAAATGCATTGAAACCAATGGAAACAGCAAAAGCGCATACTTTGTCATATCTCCTCTTGTAGCAAACAAAGACAGCTCAAAATTACACACAATGTGTTGAAGGCCAAGGCCCACAAATGTGATGTGAAATGGTTTTTGTCCCATGTTGCGTTTAAGAGAAAACAGCAAATGCTCATTTTAGGCCAAACTGCATTGAAACCAATGGAAACAGCAGAAGTAAATGCTTTGTGATATCTCCTCTTGTAGCAAACACAGACAGCTCAAAATTACACACAATGTGTTGGAGACCAGGGCCCACAAATGTGATGTGAAATGGTTTTTCTCCCATGTTGGGTTTAAGAGAAAACAGCAAATGCTCGTTTTAGGAATAAATGCATTGAAATCAATGGAAACTGCAAATGCGCATACTATACCATATCTCCTCTTGTAGCAAACACAGAGAGCTCAAAATTACACACAATGTGTTGAAGACCAAGGCACCCAAATGTGATGTGAAATGGTTTTTCTCCCATGTTGCATTTAAGAGAAAACAGCAAATGCTCATTTTAGGCCAAACTGCTTTGAGATCAATTGAAACAGCAAAACAGCATACTTTGTGATATCTCCTCTTGTAGCAAACACAGGCAGCTCAAAATTACACACAATGTGTTGAAGACCATGGCCCACATATGTGATGTGAAATAGTTTTTCTCCCATGTTGTGTTTAAGAGAAAAGAGCAAATGGTCGTTTAAACCAAAATGCATCGAAACCAATGGAAACAGCAAAACTAAATGCTTTGTGATATATCCTCTTGTAGCAAACACAGACAGTTCATAATTACACACAATGTGTTGAAGACCAAGGCCCACAAATATGATGTGAAATGGTTTGTCTCCCATGTTGTATTTAAGAGAAAACAGCAAATGCTCGTTTTTGGCCAAAATGCATTGAAACCAATGGAAACAGCAAAAGTGCATACTTTGCCATATCTCCTTTTGTAGCAAACAGAGCTCAAAATTACACACAATGTGTTGAAGACCAAGGCCCACAAATGTAATGTGAAATAGTTTTTCTCCCATGTTGTATTGAAGAGAAAACAGCAAAATCTTCTTTTAGGCCAAAATGCATTGAAACCAATGGAAAATGCAAAAATGCATACTTTGTCATATCTCCTCTTGTAGCAAACACAGACAGCTTAAAATTACACAAAATGTGTTAAAGACCATGGCCCACAAATGTAATGTGAAATGGTTTTTCTCCCATGTTGCGTTTAAGAGAAAATAGCAAATGCTCGTTTTAAGCCAGAATACATTGAAACCAATGGAAACAGCAAAAGGGCATACTTTGTGATATTCCCTCTTGTAGCAAACACAGAAAGCTCAAATTGAAAACACTGTGTTGCAGACCAAGGCCCACAAATGTGATGTGAAATGGTTTTTCTCCCATGTTGCATTTAAGAGAAAACAGCAAATGCTAATTTTCGGCCAAAATGCATTGAAACCAATGGAAAGAGCAAAAACGCATACTTTGTCATATCTCCTCTTGTAGAAACCACAGACAGCTCAAAATTACACACAAGTGTTGAAGACCATGGCCCACAAATGTGATGTGAAATGATTCTTCTCCCATGTTGCGTTTAAGAGAAAACAGCAAATGCTCGTTTTAAGCAAGAATACATTGAAACCAATGGAGACAGCAAAAGGGCATACTTTGTGATATCTCCTCTTGTAGCAAACACAGAAAGCTCAAATTGAAAACACTGTGTTGCAGACCAAGGCCCACAAATGTGATGTGAAATGGTTTTTCTCCCATGTTGCATTTAAGAGAAAACAGCAAATGCCCGATTTTTACAAAAAGGCATTGAAACCAATGGAAACAGCAGAAGAAAATTTTTTGTGATATCTCCTCTTGTAGCAAACAAAGACAGCTCAAAATTACACGCAATGTGTTGAAGGCCAAGGCCCACAAATGTGATGTGAAATGGTTTTTGTCCCATGTTGCGTTTAAGAGAAAACAGCAAATTCTCCTTTTTGGCCAAACTGCATTGAAACCAATGGAAACAGCAGAAGTAAATGCTTTGTGATATCTCCTCTTGTAGCAAACACAGACAGCTCAAAATTACACACAAAGTGTTCGAGACCAGGGCCCACAAATGTGATGTGAAATGGTTTTTCTCCCATGTTGGGTTTAAGAGAAAACAGCAAATGCTCGATTTAGGAGTTAATGCATTGAAATCAATGGAAACTGCAAATGCGCATACTATACCATATCTCCTCTTGTAGCAAACCCAGAGAGCTCAAAATTACACACAATGTGTTGAAGACCAAGGCCCACAATTGTGATGTGAAATAGTTTTTCTCCCATGTTGTATTGAAGAGAAAACAGCAAAAGCTCGTCTTAGGCTAAAATGCATCGAAATCATTGGAAACAGCAAAAGTGCATTCTTTGTGATATCTCTTCTTGTAGCAAACAGAGACAGCTCAAAATTACACACAATGTGTTGAAGACCAAGGCAGACAAATGTGATGTGAAATGGTTTTTCTCCCATGTTGCATTTAAGAGAAAACAGCAAATGCTCGTTTTAGGCCAAAATGCATTGAAATCAATGGAAACAGCAAAAGCGCATACTTTGTGATATCTCCTCTTGTAGCAAGCACAGAGAGCTCAAAATTACATAGTTGTGTTGAAGACCAAAGCCCACAAATTTGATGTGAAATGGTTTTTTTCCCATGTTGCATTTAAGAGAAAACAGCAAATGCTCATTTTAGGGCAAAATGCATTGAAATCAAATGAAACAGCAAAAGTGCATACTTTTTGATATCTCCTCTTATAGCAAACACAGAAAGCTCAAATTACAAACACTGTGTTGCAGACCAAGGCCCACAAATGTGATGTGAAATGGTTTTTCTCCGATGTTGCGTTTAAAAGAAAACAGAAAATGCTCGTTTTTGGCCAAAGTGCATTGAAACCAATGGAAACAGCAGAAGTAAATGTTTTGTGATATCTCCTCTTGTAGCAAACACAGACAGCTCAAATTTACACACAATGTGTTGAAGACCAAGGCCCACAGATGTGATGTGAAATGGTTTTTCTCCCATGTTGCATTTAAGAGAAATCAGCAAATGCTCGTCTTAGGATAAAATGCATCGAAATCATTAGCAAAAGTGCATTCTTTGTGATATCTCTTCTTGTAGCAAACAGAGACAGCTCAAAATTACACACAAAGTGTTGAAGACAAAGGCCCACAAATGTGATGTGAAATGGTTTTTCTCCCATGTTGCGTTTAAGAGAAAACAGCAAATGCTAGTTTTAGGCCAAAAAACATTGAAACCAATGGAAACAGCAAAAGAGCATTCTTTGTGATATCTCCTCTTGTAGCAAACACAGAGAACTCAAAATTACACACAATATGTTGAAGACCAAGGCAGACAAATGTGATGTGAAATGGTTTTTCTCCTATGTTGCATTTAAGAGAAAACAGCAAATGCTCGTTTTAGGCCAAAATGCTTTTAAACCAATGGAAACAGCAAAAGGGCATGCTTTGTGATATCTCCTCTTGTAGCAAACAGAGATAGCTCAAAATTACACAAAATGTGTTGAAGACCAAGGCACACAAATGTGATGTGAAATAGTTTTTCTCCCATGTTGCATTTAAGAGAAAACAGCAAATGCTCGTTTTAAGCAAGAATACATTGAAACCAATGGAAACAGCAAAAGGGCATACTTTGTGATATCTCCTCTTGTAGCAAACACAGAAAGCTCAAATTGCAAACACTGTGTTGCAAACCAAAGCCCACAAATGTGATGTGAAATGGTTTTTCTCCCATGTTGCATTTAAGAGAAAACAAATGCCCGATTTTTACCAAAATGCATTGAAACCAATGGAAACAGCAGAAGTACATTTTTTGTGACATCTCCTCTTGTAGCAAACACAGACAGCTCAAAATTACACACAATGTGTTGCAGACCAAGGCCCACAAATGTGATGTGAAATGGTTTTTCTCCCATGTTGTGTTTAAGAGAAAACAGCAAATGCTCGTTTTAGGCCAAAATCCATTGAAACCAATGGAAACAGCAAAAGTGCATACTTTGCCATATCTCCTCTTGTAGCAAACACAGAAAGCTCAAAATTACACACAATGTGTTGAAGACCAAGACCCACAAATGTGATGTGAAATAGTTTTTCTCCCATGTTGTATTGAAGAGAAAACAGCAAAAGCTTCCTTTAGGCCAAAATGCATTGAAACCAATGGAAACAGCAAAAGCACATACTTGTTATATCTCCTCTTGTAGAAACCACAGACAGCTCAAAATTACACACAAGTGTTGAAGACCATGGCCCACAAATGTGATGTGAAATGGTTTTTCTCCCATGTTGCGTTTAAGAGAAAACAGCAAATGCTCGTTTTAGGCCAAACTGCATTGAAATCAATGGAAACAGCAAAAGTGCATACTTTCTGATATCTCCTCTTATAGCAAACACAGAAAGCTCAAATTACAAACACTGTGTTGCAGACCAAGGCCCACAAATGTGATGTGAATTGGTTTTTCTCCCATGTTGCAATTAAAAGAAAACAGAAAATGCTTGTTTTTGGCCAAAATGCATTGAAACCAATGGAAACAGCAGAAGTAAATGTTTTGAGATATCTCCTCTTGTAGCAAACACAGACAGCTCAAATTTACACACAATGTGTTGAAGACCAAGGCCCACAGATATGATGTGAAATGGTTTTTCTTCCATGTTGCGTTTAAGAGAAATCAGCAAATGCTCGTCTTAGGATAAAATGCATCGAAATCATTAGAAAAAGCAAAAGCGCATTCTTTGTGATATCTCTTCTTGTAGCAAACAGAGACAGCTCAAAATTACACACAATGTGTTGAAGACAAAGGCCCACAAATGTGATGTGAAATGTTTTTTCTCCCATGTTGCATTTAAGAGAAAACAGCAAATGTTCGTTTTAGGCCAAACTGGATTGAAATAGATGGAAACAGCAAAAGCGCATACTTTGTGATATCCCCTCTTGTAGGAAACACAGACAGCTCAAAATTACACACAATGTGTTGAAGACCAAGGCCCACAAATGTGATGTGAAATAGTTTTTCTCCCATGTTGTATTGAAGAGAAAACATCAAAAGCTTCTTTTAGGCCAAAATGCATTGAAACCAATGGAAACAGCAAAAGCGCATACTTTGTCATATCTCCTCTTGTAGAAACCACAGACAGCTCAAAATTACACACAAGTGTTGAAGACCATGGCCCACAAATGTGATGTGAAATGGTTTTTCTCCGTTTAAGAGAAAACAGCAAATGCTCGTTTTAAGCCAGAATACATTGAAACCAATGGAAACAGCAAAAGGGCATACTTTGTGATATCTCCTCTTGTAGCAAACAAAGACAGCTCAAAATTACACACAATGTGTTGGAGACCAGGGCCCACAAATGTGATGTGAAATGGTTTTTCTCCCATGTTGGGTTTAAGAGAAAACAGCAAATGCTCGTTTTAGGAATAAATGCATTGAAATCAATGGAAACTGCAAATGCGCATACTATACCATATCTCCTCTTGTAGCAAACACAGAGAGCTCAAAATTACACACAATGTGTTGAAGACCAAGGCACCCAAATGTGATGTGAAATGGTTTTTCTCCCATGTTGCATTTAAGAGAAAACAGCAAATGCTCGTTTTAGGCCAAACTGCTTTGAGATCAATTGAAACAGCAAAACAGCATACTTTGTGATATCTCCTCTTGTAGCAAACACAGGCAGCTCAAAATTACACACAATGTGTTGAAGACCATGGCCCACATATGTGATGTGAAATAGTTTTTCTCCCATGTTGTGTTTAAGAGAAAAGAGCAAATGGTCGTTTAAACCAAAATGCATCGAAACCAATGGAAACAGCAAAACTAAATGCTTTGTGATAAATCCTCTTGTAGCAAACACAGACAGTTCATAATTACACACAATGTGTTGAAGACCAAGGCCCACAAATATGATGTGAAATGGTTTGTCTCCCATGTTGTGTTTAAGAGAAAACAGCAAATGCTCGTTTTTGGCCAAAATGCATTGAAACCTATGGAAACAGAAAAACTGCATTCTTTGCGATATCTCCTCTTGTAGCAAACACAGATAGCTCAAAATTACACACAATGTATTGAAGACCAAGGCCCACAAATGTGATGTGAAATGGTTTTTCTCCCATGGTGTGTTCAAGATAAATTAGCAAATGCTTGTTTTAGGCTAAAATGCATTGAAATCAAATGAAACAGCAAAAGTGCATACTTTGACATATCTCCTCTTGTAGCAAACACAGAGAGCTCAAAATTACACACAATGTGTTGCAGACCAAGTCCCACAAATGTGATGTGCAATGGTTTTCCTCCCATGTTGCATTTAAGGTAAAACAGCAAATGCTCGTTTTAGGCCAAAATGCATTGAAACCAATGTAAACAGCAAAAGTGCATGCTTTGTGATATCTCCTCTTGTAGCAAACACAGACAGCTCAAAATTACACACAATGTGTTGAAGACCAAGGCCCACAAATATGATGTGAAATGGTTTTTCTCCCATGCTGTGTTTAAGAGAAAACAGCAAATGCTCTTTTTAGGCCAAAATGCATTTAAATCAAATGAAACAGCAAAAGTGCATACTTTGCCATATCTCCTCTTGTAGCAAACACAGTGAGCTCAAAATTACACACAATGTGTTGAAGACCTAGGAGTAAGACGTCTATTTCTGCTCCTGGGCCTTTTGGAGGATCTTTGAAGCCAGGGACTCAATTTCATTCCCCTCCCCTGGAGGGATGGAGTCCTCTCCGGAGGATGAAGGAGATGCCTCCCAGGCTTCTGGGCCTGGTGGTGGGCCTGGTGATCCGGGCCGAAGGAGAGCTGTGGTGGTGCTCCCCCGGCTCACCCCCAGTGAGGTTTGCTGTGACCAGGGGCTGAGCCTGGCAAGTCCGGTGGATGAAGGCCTGACTGGGCGTCAGGAGGTGACCGTGGATACCCCTGAACCTATGGATGCTGGTCCTCTGTGTGAGGGAACACAGGGGAGCGCGGACGTGCTTACCAGCCCGGATGGTTGTGAGGGGGATCTCTGCCCTGATGCCCAGGACCTGGACATGGATTTAGGCGGTGTGATGCTGTCCTCGGCGTCCGGAGAGGGTGAGGAGGAATTCCTTGGCCTGAGCCTGGATGAGCTGCGGCAGGAGGTGAGGCGAGCCCAGGCCTGGGTAGCTGTGAAGAGGAGGAAAAGAAATACTGCTCGTAGCTATGAAAAACCTGCTCTGAATGAAGAGATAGAGGGGCTACTGAGCAAAGTAGAGAGGATGAGAGACCGAATTTCACTATTAAAACGGGAGAAGAAAGTACCTGACTCTGGTGTGGCTGTAGGAGCTCCTGTCCTGATCCCTGGTGATGTGGTGGCCCCGGGGCCTGGCAGTGTGGAGATCGCGGGTGACGGAGGTCCGGTATCGGTGATCGGGGATGAAGGAGCGGAGGCCGCGGGAGTTCGTTCTGCTTCCAAGATGGCGGTGCCTGGGCCTGATCCTGTAGATGCCGGCGAGGACGCTAAGAAGGAGGAGGCGGCTGTGGATTCGCTGCGGGAAGCTCCGGTGATGGCGCCCGGCGGTGAGGCTGCTGGAGGAGGTGGGATATCGGTGGCTGCGTCGAATGGGCAAGGGGGGGCGTCCCTCCTGGAGGCGGGGCTGGGCTCTGGTGGTGCGGGGGGCGTGGCGGTTGCTGTGGTGACGGCGGACGCCGTTGCCGGGGGAACTGCCGCAGCGTCCTGTGGTCCATCGGCTCGTGCCCCGGCTCCAAAGGCTGCGTCCTTAGGGCCGGTGCGGACCGGCGGTGCGGGCACGGAGGCCAGATCTCTCAGCGTGCCTGCAACAGTGGGCTCCAGTCTGGGCACTGTGGGCGTAACGAGAGATCTGGCTGAAGACGTGCAGGGGCTGGATGCGCTGTCATCGGGCGGCAGCCATCTTGCTGTGGACTTGGACTGCATAGAGAAGAAGGCTGTGGAACTGTCTGCGATTGTTGGCGGCGGCCATTTAAAAGGAGCCAGCGGCAATGCTAATGCTGTGTCTGCAGGGTTGTCCTCAGCAGCAGGGGGGAGCCATCTTGGGGGTGGTTTTGGTACAGCCCAGGGATTGCCAGCCTTAGATCGTGGTGCGCTGGGGCAGAGAGAGTCTGCAGTGGTTGAATCGATATTTGGAAACATCAATGTGCCTGCCAGAGTGAAAGCAGCCATTGATGTAATCAGCGCTAACCAATTGAGGCTGGAATCAAGGCAGGCAGCGCTTGACTCAGTGGTGGCAGTTAATGGTCAGCCTGTAGGGGTTTCCCCCCCCAATTCTCTTTCTGCTCCCCCTGTTCCCCCCCTCCCTCCCCCCCCTCTTCCTCCTGTTGGTAGCCTCCCAACCCCATTGCCACCTGTTGTAGTGGCGCCGGGAACGGCCACCTATGCCAATATCCTGTCTGGTGGCCCCCAGAGGGTTACGCAGCCTGTGTGGTCTAGCAGTAGGTTACCCATTAAGAGGAGGAATGTGGTTCAGTTTCGGTGGGTGGGTACAGGCGATGTTCCTTCCAAGGCAGATTTTCTGGATATGATTTTCTCCTTGGGATTCGTGGCGAAGGACTTATTTGCCTGTATCCACCCGGTTAGGACTCCGGACTTTGACCTAAGCTTCCTCTCTCTTAATGGGTTGCAGTCCTTTGGGTCTATGTGGGAATTAAATAGGCTTAAGGCTCCATATAGTTCCTACAAAACTAACACCTTGACGAGGCAGGATCGTGTGAAAATCACTGTGTTAGTGCGCAATGAATCTCTTCCAACAGCAGATATCGAATTTTGGCTGTCTCGTCACTGCACAGTCTTGTCAGTGTTGGAGAGGTTTGACTTCACCAAGGGGGTGTGGGGTGGGGCTTATTCCGTGCTGGTAAAGCTGACGCAGGTTGGTGCAGAGACGAGGCACATTCCATCAGCCGCTTACATCGGTAGGGATAGAATCCAGTGCTTCTACCCCGGCCAGCCTCGCACTTGTCACAAGTGTGGCAGCTTCAGACATATGAGTAACAACTGCCCAGTTATTAAATGCACCCTCTGTAATGGTGATGGGCACTCATCTAGAGAGTGTCTGAAGGTGACCTGCAACTTGTGCGGAGCTGAGGGTCATCCCTATAGCAGGTGTCCCGAGGCCTCTCATAATCAGGGTGAGCCTATGATGTGCGTAGTCTTTCCCCCTAGTGATCCTGTGTCTATGAGAACTCCCACGGGAGAGCAGCAGGCTGTACAGTCAGAGGTGCAGCCTCTCGAATTGCCAGTGGCGGGGCCTAGTGGTACCTCACCTGCCCCTGCAGTGGTAGCAGCATCTCAGGAGTGGAAGGTGGTGAAGAAGGGTAGTGGGGCGAGTGGTCGGCATAATGGTCCCTCAGAGGTAGTTTGTGCAAACAAATTTGATGTCTTTTCTTCCTCCTCGGATGAGGATGGGACGGAGGAGGGTGAGATTGTTCTAGTGGGGGGTAAGGAGCTGAGGTTTGTTCCTAATAGGCCGAGAAAAAAGAAGCAAAAGAAAAAGGTTACTCTGGGGGATGTTGCTGTGGTTGTAGGTAGTAAATCCGGAGGGGCTAGTGGGAAAAAAGCCAGAGAGGTACATAGAGAGGGGGTGGATCTTGAGTGGGATGAGTCCTGCATGGAGTTGGGTTCAGAGTTGGTAACCTTGCTGGACGGAGGTGGTCGTAGGGTGCAGGGCTCTGGACAAAAGGTGTCTCAGGTGGAGGTGGGTTCTAGTGGGGTGGAAACCCCGGATGGCCTGGTGGGAGGGGATGGTATCCCTGAGAAATCAGGTGACATGCCTGAGGTGCAGGTGGAGAAAGTTGCTCTTCCAAAACCTCCTGACCCGGATCCCCCTCCGGCTGGGGGTTTGGGTACGGTGGGGGGTGGAGGGTTGTTGGGGGAAGGGGGTGGGGTTGGTTCTGGCGTCCCTGAGGTTAGGGCTGGGGGCTCAGATCCTGTTGGTGTGAATGAGGTGGAGGGTGAGTTGATTGAGGTGTCTTGTCGGGTGAAGCGGGTATCCCCTTTGGGCTTACGTGTAAGCGACCAGGTTCCTCGGATGAGGGATCTGGTCGCTTGGTAAAGAGAAAGTAGGTTGGAGTCCCACCTTTATAATTCGGAACTATGGATCCTCAGCCCATACGATGTGCCACCATTAATGTGGCTTCCGTTCTTTCCGAACGCGCTCGTTATTTGGCCTTCGATTTTTTCAACACGGTTGATGTTGACTTTTTGTTTTTGCAGGAGACCCATGTGGGAGATTTGTCCACCCTCCATAGGGCTAAGGCCCAGTGGAGGCGTGGTCCATCTTTCTGGTCTCTTGCGGCCGAGCCGTACGGTGGGGTGGCGGTGCTTTTTACCGGCATGGTAACCATACGCAGAATTATAGAGTTGCAGGTGGGTAGATGCATGGTTTTGGATGTCAACCTGAGAGGGCAGGACTTGAGGCTGATCAACATCTATGGACCGCAGTCAGCCTGGGATAGGAAATGCCTTTTCGGGTTGATAAAACCATTTCTTTTTACGGCTCAGCAGATTGTCTTTGGTGGCAACTTTAACACCGTCGTTAGGCCTATGGACAGGGGGGGTACAAGGACAACTCTGAGTTATGATGCCAATTTTTTAGTAAGCATGATTAGAGAGGCTGGTCTGGTCGATGTGCACATTCACCATCATCCGGACCTCACGGGGTACACTTATTTTAGCGGAAGTCGTAGGTCTAGGATAGATAGGATTTTTGTTAAAGAGTCTTCGAAAACTTTGCCTCCTGAGGTGAAGCCGGTAGAATTCTCTGACCACGTTTTTCTGAGTGTAACTTTGAATGTTTCAGAAACTCCTCAGAAAGGACGGGGCCTTTGGAGATTGAATTCTGATCTCCTGAAGGAGGAAAGGGTCAGTCAGTCCTTCAGGGACTTCCTTCAACTGCAGGAGACACTTCTGGAGGCTGGTTGGAGTAGATCCGAGTGGTGGGAGGTATGTAAAAAGAGGACTCGGGAGTTCTTTCGGAGGCTGATAGCCCAGAGGAATTTGAAAAAGAGATGCGTCATTCATAGATTGAGAAAGAAATTAGATTTCTTGATCTCTGAGGGTGGAGATGGTGGGGAAATCTCCCGAGTGAAGGCTCAGCTAAAAGAGATTCAGTACGATCGTCTGGCTCCTTTGGTTCTGGAGAGGGATTATGGTAAATACCACTCACCTGATCCTTACCAGAATTGTAGAAGATCGGTCGATTTGAGGGAGGTCAGGGGCCTGCTTGATGACCAGGGTACTCTTTGCAAGGATAAGAAGGGTATCTTGGGAGTCATCAGGTCTTACTACTCCGACCTTTGTCTGAGCAGCCACTCATCAGAGAAAGGATGGAGGCGTTTCTGAGGGAGACACCGGGGCTTGAAGGACTTGATGCCTCTTTTGACACCTTGGGTGATGATGTAACGGTGGAGGAGGTCAAGAGAGCCATAGGTGGGTTATCCATCAAAAAATCCCCGGGACCGGATGGGTTAACGTCCGAATTTTATAAAGCTTTTGTTGACGTCTTGGCTCCTCACCTCATGGAGGTTTATAATGAGTGCCTGGGAGAGGGGTTGCTCCCTCCCTCCATGAGGTCCTCTGCTCTTATATTGTTATCCAAGGGAAAGGATCCGTCGCGTATTGAGAACTGGCGCCCCATCGCTCTTCTCAATACGGACAGGAAGATTCTGGCAAAAATACTCTTTAATAGGTTGATGGAAGTTTCCGGGCTAGTGCTGTCTCCATCTCAGCACTGTACCGTGAAGGGCCGTAGCACATTTAGTGCTGTCCTTGGCGTCCGGGAGGCCGTGGAGCGATGCCGTGCTGAAAAGTGGGGCAAGTACTTACTGGCATTGGATCAGTCTAAGGCCTTTGATCGAGTGAACCATAAGTACCTGTGGGCTGTACTAGAGAGGTATGGTCTCCCAGCAAGGGTTATCAATTGGCTTCAAGTTTTGTATAATCAGGCCGAGAGCTTTCCGCTTGTTAATGGTTGGGTAGGCCCTGCTTTTAGGGTTGACTCCGGTGTCCGTCAGGGATGCCCCCTGAGCCCCCTCCTGTATGTGTTCGCAATTGATCCTTTCATAAGGAGGATTGATTGTGGCACTGTGGGAGGGGTGCAGCTGGGCCCGGAGACTCCTCTGAGAGTGGTGGCCTATGCATATGATGTCACAGTTGTCCTGTCATCCATGGCAGAGGCATGTGATGTGGAACACCTCATCTCAGAATACTCTGAGGCATCGAGCTCCAGAGTAAACCAAGATAAGTGTGAAGCTTTCTGGATGGGGGAGGAAGGTGACGAGTTCGACCTTCCGGACGGCCTCCCCCGGGCCAGTCCAGAAGTGAAGATCTTAGGTATTACATTTGGCCATGGTGATTATGCCACTCAAAACTGGGAGAAGAGGTTGGGAGATGCTACCAGGAAGGTGCAGGCTTGGAGGAGGTGGAAACTTTCTTTCAGGGAAAGGGTTCATTTGATCAAGACTTATCTGATCCCAGTATTTTTGTATGTCAGTTATGTGTGTTTCTTGCCTCAATCTTTATGGACCCGGATGAACTCCTTGTTCTTCCTGCTTTTGTGGGGAAACAATATGAACATCGTTAAGAGAGGTATAACCTACAGGTTGAGGGAAGAAGGCGGGCTCGACATGGTCAGCCCCGTGGTTTTCTTTGCCACGACTTTCTTAAAGCTCAATCTTGGTAGTCTTTTTTTGGAGACTCCCCCTCAATGGGTAGAGAGTTTTAGAGCCTGGGTGCTTCCCTTCCTTGATCTATGGAAAGATGGTGGCCGTGTAAGAACTCTTAGAGTCAGGTGTGGATACCTCCCGATCTACGTTATCCTGTGCTTGAAGGTGACGAGACGGTGGGAGCTGGTTGTGGAGAATGTCAAAACCTTCTCCAGGAAGCAGTTGGGGAGAAGCATTTTGCGCTCCCACTTCTATGCTCCGTTGTCACTGAGGGACTGCCCGGGCATAGTCTGCTCAAACGGGGTCTCTTTGCTGATGTCGGAGAGAATCCCTTTGAAGTTCAGGGACATTGCCTGGCTTTCCTTTCAAGGGAGGCTCTACGTGAGGGGAAACATCAAAAGTCGAAGTGCCGATGACCGTGATTGTCCACGCGAGGGTTGTCAAGGGGAGGAGGAGACCATGGACCACTTCCTTTTGAGGTGTCCCTTCACAGTGGAGGTGTGTAAGGCAGTTTCAAGATCTTTACGCATCCCGTGCCTTTCGGGGCTGAGTTACCCTGAGTGGGTTTATGGGGCCTTCAAAGGGTATGGGCGGTTTGATTTAGTCACTATTTTTTTAGTCAGTCTAGCGGTTAGGTATCACCTATGGAATGCACGGTGTTTATTGCCATTGAGAAATAAAATCCTCCCCTGCTTAGAGGTGGTGGGTGGTATTCTTCATGAGGTGAAAAGGATGATGGACATGGATAGAGAGAGGCTGGATGCCGTCGGGTGGTCTAGGAGGTGGAGGCACCTGAAACCCCCTTAGTGGGTGGCAGGCAGTCTCTCCCTGCTTGTTTCTTTGGCTTTCTGTCACTTTTACTTCTTTCCCCTGTAGATTTTGATTGACTTGTTTTTTATTGAGATGGTTTACATGTATCTAAACTGCTCTTTTTTACTTTCTCTTTGTCAAAAGAGTTAGTGTTGGTGGATAGTGGTTAGAGTGGTGGTGGGATTCGTTGGGTGAGGTGGTGGTTAGTTGGGGGGAGTAGCAAGGTGTTGTCTTGTCTGGGTGGTATGGATGGAGTTCGTTTGTGTGGTGGCTGCTGTAGGCGGCCCTTAATAAGATGAAGCCCTTTGGCCAGGTAGGCTTAGGCAGTCTCTAGTTATGGGTTACTTGACACTGAAGCTTAAGTGTCTGATTATCTGTATTATGCTTGTTCTAAGCTGTGGATATACCATTTTTGTCTCTTTGTTGTATGTGGATTTGTACATTTTGGTTTACTGTACTATGTTTATTTTTTAGTCTGTGAACCTCATTATTTATTGTAATTTTAATGTTTTACATGTTGCAATTCTCCAATAAAGAGGATTGACCAAGGCCCACAAATGTGATGTGAAATACTTTTTCTCCCATGTTGTATTGAAGAGAAAACAGCAAAAGCTTATTTAAGGCCAAAATGCATTGAAACCAATGGAAACAGCAAAAGCGCATACTTTGTCATATCTCCTCTTTTAGAAACCACAGACAGCTCAAAATTACACACAAGTGTTGAAGACCATGGCCCACAAATGTGATGTGAAATGATTTTTCTCCCATGTTGCGTTTAAGAGAAAACAGCAAATGTTCGTTTTAGGCCAAACTGCATTGAAATCAATGGAAACACCAATTGCGCATACTTTGTGATATCTCCTCTTGTAGCAAACACAGACAGCTCAAAAGTACACCCAATCTGTTGAAGACAAAGGCACACAAATGTGATGTGAAATGGTTTTTCTCCCATGTTGCGTGTAAGAGAGAACAGCAAATGTTCGTTTTAGGCCAAAATGCATTTAAACCAATGGAAACAACAAAAGTGCATGCTTTGTGATATCTCCTCTTGTAGCAAACACAGACAGCTCAAAATTACACACAGTGTGTTGAAGACCAAGGCCCACAAATATGATGTGAAATGGTTTTTCTCCCATGTTGTGTTTAAGAGAAAACCGCAAATGCTCGTTTTAGGCCAAAATGCATTGAAATCAATGGAAACAGCAAAAGCACATACTTTGTGATATCTCCTCTTGTAGCAAGCACAGACAGCTCAAAATTACACAGTTGTGTTGAAGACCAAGGCCCACAAATTTGATGTGAAATGGTTTTTTTCCCATGTTCCATTTAAGAGAAAACAGCAAATGCTCATTTTAGGCCAAACTGCATTGAAACCAATGGAAACAGCAGAAGTAAATGCTTTGTGATATCTCCTCTTGTAGCAAACACAGACAGCTCAAAATTACACACAATGTGTTGGAGACCAGGGCCCACAAATGTGATGTGAAATGGTTTTTCTCCCATGTTGGGTTTAAGAGAAAACAGCAAATGCTCGTTTTAGGAATAAATGCATTTAAATCAATGGAAACTGCAAATGCGCATACTTTGCCATATCTCCTCTTGTAGCAAACACAGAGAGCTCAAAATTACACACAATGTGTTGAAGACCAAGGCACACAAATGTGATGTGAAATGGTTTTTCTCCCATATTGCATTTAAGAGAAAACAGCAAATGCTCATTTTAGGCCAAACTGCATTGAGATCAATTGAAACAGCAAAACAGCAATCTTTGTGATATCTCCTCTTGTAGCAAACACAGACAGCTCAAAATTACACACAATGTGTTGAAGACCAAGGCCCACATATGTGATGTGAAATAGTTTTTCTCCCATGTTGTGTTTAAGAGAAAAGAGCAAATGGTCATTTAAACCAAAATGCATTGAAACCAATGGAAACAGCAAAAGTAAATGCTTTGTGATATCTCCTCTTGTAGCAAACACAGACAGTTTATAATTACACACAATGTGTTGAAGACCAAGGCCCACACAAATGATGGGAAATGGTTTTTCTCCCATGTTGTGTTTAAGAGAAAACAGCAAATGCTCGTTTTAGGCCAAAATGCATTGAAACCAATGTAAACAGCAAAAGTAAATGCTTTGCGATATCTCCTCTTGGAGTAAACACATACAGCTCAAAATTACACAGATGTGTTGAAGACCATGGCCCTCAAATGTGATGTGAAATGGTTTTTCTCCCATGTTGTGTTTAAGAGAAAACAGCAAATGCTCGTTTTTGGCCAAAATGCATTGAAACCAATGGAAACAGAAAAACTGCATTCTTTGCGATATCTCCTCTTGTAGCAAACACAGATAGCTCAAAATGACACACAATGTGTTGAAGACCAAGGCCCACAAATGTGATGTGAAATGGTTTTTCTCCCATGTTGGGTTTAAGAGAAAACAGCAAATGCTCGTTTTAGGATTAAATGCATTGAAATTATTGGAAACTGCAAAAGAGCATACTATACCATATCTCCTCTTGTAGCAAACACAGAGAGCTCAAAATTACACACAATGTGTTGAAGACCAAGGCACACAAATGTGATGTGAAATGGTTTTTCTCCCATGTTGCATTTAAGAGAAAACAGCAAATGCTCGTTTTAGGCCAAAATGCATTGAAATCGAATGAAACAGCAAAAGTGCATACTTTGCCATATCTCCTCTTGTAGCAAACACAGAGAGCTCAAAATTACACACAATGTGTTGCAGACCAAGTCCCACAAATGTGATGTGAAATGGTTTTTCTCCCATGTTGCATTTAAGGTAAAACAGCAAATGCTAGTTTTAGGCCAAAATGCATTGAAACCAATGTAAACAGCAAAAGTGCATGCTTTGTGATATCTCCTCATGTAGCAAACACAGACAGCTGAAAATTACACACAATGTGTTGAAGACCAAGGCCTACAACTATGATGTGAAATGGTTTTTCTCCCATGCTGTGTTTAAGAGAAAACAGCAAATGCTCTTTTTAGGCCAAAATGCATTTAAATCAAATGAAACAGCAAAAGTGCATACTTTGCCATATCTCCTCTTGTAGCAAACACAGTGAGCTCAAAATTACACACAATGTGTTGAAGACTAAGGCCCACAAATGTAATGTGAAATACTTTTTCTCCCATGTTGTATTGAAGAGAAAACAGCAAAAGCTTATTTAAGGCCAAAATGCATTGAAACCAATGGAAACAGCAAAAGCGCATACTTTGTCATATCTCCTCTTTTAGAAACCACAGACAGCTCAAAATTCCACACAAGTGTTGAAGACCATGGCCCACAAATGTGATGTGAAATGGTTTTTCTCCCATGTTGCGTTTAAGAGAAAACAGCAAATGTTCGTTATAGGCCAAACTGCATTGAAATCAATGGAAACACCAAATGCGCATACTTTGTGATATCTCCTCTTGTAGCAAACACAGACAGCTCAAAAGTACACACAATGTGTTGAAGACCAAGGCAGACATATGTGATGTGAAATGGTTTTTCTCCCATGTTGCGTTTAAGAGAGAACAGCAAATGCTCGTTTTAGGCCAAAATGCATTGAAACCAATGGAAACAGCAAAAGTGCATGCTTTGTGATATCTCCTCTTGTAGCAAACACAGACAGCTCAAAATTACACACAATGTGTTGAAGACCAAGGCCCACAAATATGATGTGAAATGGTTTTTCTCCCATGCTGTGTTTAAGAGAAAACAGCAAATGCTCTTTTTAGGCCAAAATGCATTTAAATCAAATGAAACAGCAAAAGTGCATACTTTGCCATATCTCCTCTTGTAGCAAACACAGTGAGCTCAAAATTACACACAATGTGTTGAAGACCAAGGCCCACAAATGTGATGTGAAATACTTTTTCTCCCATGTTGTATTGAAGAGAAAACAGCAAAAGCTTATTTAAGGCCAAAATGCATTGAAACCAATGGAAACAGCAAAAGGGAATACTTTGTCATATCTCCTCTTTTAGAAACCACAGACAGCTCAAAATTACACACAATGTGTTGAAGACCCTGGCCCACAAATGTGATGTGAAATGGTTTTTCTCCCATTTTGCGTTTAAGAGAAAACAGCAAATGTTCGTTTTAGGCCAAACTGCATTGAAATCAATGGAAACACCAATTGCACATACTTTGTGATATCTCCTCTTGTAGCAAACACAGACAGCTCAAAAGTACACACAATGTGTTGAAGACCAAGGCACACAAATGTGATGTGAAATGGTTTTTCTCCCATGTTGCGTGTAAGAGAGAACAGCAAATGCTCGTTTTAGGCCAAAATGCATTTAAACCAATGGAAACAACAAAAGTGCATGCTTTGTGATATCTCCTCTTGTAGCAAACACAGACAGCTCAAAATTACACACAGTGTGTTGAAGACCAAGGCCCACAAATATGATGTGAAATGGTTTTTCTCCCATGTTGTGTTTAAGAGAAAACCGCAAATGCTCGTTTTAGGCCAAAATGCATTGAAATCAATGGAAACAGCAAAAGCACATACTTTGTGATATCTCCTCTTGTAGCAAGCACAGACAGCTCAAAATTACACAGTTGTGTTGAAGACCAAGGCCCACAAATTTGATGTGAAATGGTTTTTTTCCCATGTTGCATTTAAGAGAAAACAGCAAATGCTCATTTTAGGCCAAACTGCATTGAAACCAATGGAAACAGCAGAAGTAAATGCTTTGTGATATCTCCTCTTGTAGCAAACACAGACAGCTCAAAATTACACACAATGTGTTGGAGACCAGGGCCCACAAATGTGATGTGAAATGGTTTTTCTCCCATGTTGGGTTTAAGAGAAAACAGCAAATGCTCGTTTTAGGAATAAATGCATTGAAATCAATTGAAACAGCAAAACAGCAATCTTTGTGATATCTCCTCTAGTAGCAAACACAGACAGCTCAAAATTACACACAATGTGTTGAAGACCAAGGCCCACATATGTGATGTGAAATAGTTTTTCTCCCATGTTGTGTTTAAGAGAAAAGAGCAAATGGTCATTTAAACCAAAATGCATTGAAACCAATGGAAAAAGCAAAAGTAAATGCTTTGTGATATCTCCTCTTGTAGCAAACACAGAGAGCTCAAAATTACACACAATGTGTTGAAGACCAAGGCACACAAATGTGATGTGAAATGGTTTTTCTCCCATATTGCATTTAAGAGAAAACAGCAAATGCTCATTTTAGGCCAAACTGCATTGAGATCAATTGAAACAGCAAAACAGCAATCTTTGTGATATCTCCTCTAGTATCAAACACAGACAGCTCAAAATTACACACAATGTGTTGAAGACCAAGGCCCACATATGTGATGTGAAATAGTTTTTCTCCCATGTTGTGTTTAAGAGAAAAGAGCAAATGGTCATTTAAACCAAAATGCATTGAAACCAATGGAAACAGCAAAAGTAAATGCTTTGTGATATCTCCTCTTGTAGCAAACACAGACAGTTTATAATTACACACAATGTGTTGAAGACCAAGGCCCACACAAATGATGGGAAATGGTTTTTCTCCCATGTTGTGCTTAAGAGAAAACAGCAAATGCTCGTTTTAGGCCAAAATGCATTGAAACCAATGTAAACAGCAAAAGTAAATGCTTTGCGATATCTCCTCTTGGAGTAAACACATACAGCTCAAAATTACACAGATGTGTTGAAGACCATGGCCCTCAAATGTGATGTGAAATGGTTTTTCTCCCATGTTGTGTTTAAGAGAAAACAGCAAATGCTCGTTTTTGGCCAAAATGCGTTGAAACCAATGGAAACAGAAAAACTGCATTCTTTGCGATATCTCCTCTTGTAGCAAACACAGATAGCTCAAAATGACACACAATGTGTTGAAGACCAAGGCCCACAAATGTGATGTGAAATGGTTTTTCTCCCATGGTGTGTTCAAGATAAATCAGCAAATGCTCGTTTTAGGCTTAAATGCATTGAATCCAATGTAAACAGCAAAAGTGCATGCTTTGTGATATCTCCTCTTGTAGCAAACACAGACAGCTCAAAATTACACACAATGTGTTAAAGAACAAGGCCCACAAATGTGATGTGAAATGGTTTTTCTCCCATGTTGGGTTTAAGAGAAAACAGCAAATGCTCGTTTTAGGATTAAATGCATTGAAATTAATGGAAACTGCAAAAGAGCATACTATACCATATCTCCTCTTGTAGCAAACACAGAGAGCTCAAAATTACACACAATGTGTTGAAGACCAAGGCACACAAATGTGATGTGAAATGGTTATGCTCCCATGTTGCGTTTAAGAGAAAACAGCAAATGCTCGTTTTAGGCCAAAATGCATTGAAATCGAATGAAACAGCAAAAGTGCATACTTTGCCATATCTCCTCTTGTAGCAAACACAGAGAGCTCAAAATTACACACAATGTGTTGCAGACCAAGTCCCACAAATGTGATGTGAAATGGTTTTTCACCCATGTTGCATTTAAGGTAAAACAGCAAATGCTCGTTTTAGGCCAAAATGCATTGAAACCAATGTAAACAGCAAAAGTGCATGCTTTGTGATATCTCCTCATGTAGCAAACACAGGCAGCTGAAAATTACACACAATGTGTTGAAGACCAAGGCCTACAACTATGATGTGAAATGGTTTTTCTCCCATGCTGTGTTTAAGAGAAAACAGCAAATGCTATTTTTAGGCCAAAATGCATTTAAATCAAATGAAACAGCAAAAGTGCATACTTTGCCATATCTCCTCTTGTAGCAAACACAGTGAGATCAAAATTACACACAATGTGTTGAAGACCAAGGCCCACAAATGTGATGTGAAATACTTTTTCTCCCATGATGTATTGAAGAGAAAACAGCAAAAGCTTATTTAAGGCCAAAATGCATTGAAACCAATGGAAACAGCAAAAGCGCATACTTTGTCATATCTCCTCTTTTAGAAACGAGAAGACAGCTCAAAATTCCACACAAGTGTTGAAGACCATGGCCCACAAATGTGATGTGAAATGGTTTTTCTCCCATGTTGCGTTTAAGAGAAAACAGCAAATGTTCGTTTTAGGCCAAACTGCATTGAAATCAATGGAAACACCAAATGCGCATACTTTGTGATATCTCCTCTTGTAGCAAACACAGACAGCTCAAAAGTACACACAATGTGTTGAAGACCAAGGCAGACATATGTGATGTGAAATGGTTTTTCTCCCATGTTGCGTTTAAGAGAGAACAGCAAATGCTCGTTTTAGGCCAAAATGCATTTAAACCAATGGAAACAGCAAAAGTGCATGCTTTGTGATATCTCCTCTTGTAGCAAACACAAACAGCTCAAAATTACACACAGTGTGTTGAAGACCAAGGCCCACAAATATGATGTGAAATGGTTTTTCTCCCATGTTGTGTTTAAGAGAAAACCGCAAATGCTCATTTTAGGCCAAAATGCATTGAAATCAATGGAAACAGCAAAAGCACATACTTTGTGATATCTCCTCTTGTAGCAAGCACAGACAGCTCAAAATTACACAGTTGTGTTGAAGACCAAGGCCCACAAATTTGATGTGAAATGGTTTTTTTCCCATGTTGCATTTAAGAGAAAACAGCAAATGCTCATTTTAGGCCAAACTGCATTGAAACCAATGGAAACAGCAGAAGTAAATGCTTTGTGATATCTCCTTTTGTAGCAAACACAGACAGCTCAAAATTACACACAATGTGTTGGAGACCAGGGCTCACAAATGTGATCTGAAATGGTTTTTCTCCCATGTTGGGTTTAAGAGAAAACAGCAAATGCTTGTTTTAGGAATAAATGCATTGAAATCAATGGAAACTGCAAATGCGCATACTTTGCCATATCTCCTCTTGTAGCAAACACAGAGAGCTCAAAATTACACACAATGTGTTGAAGACCAAGGCACACAAATGTGATGTGAAATGGTTTTTCTCCCATATTGCATTTAAGAGAAAACAGCAAATGCTCGTTTTAGGCCAAACTGCATTGAGATCAATTGAAACAGCAAAACAGCAATCTTTGTGATATCTCCTCTTGTAGCAAACACAGACAGCTCAAAATTACACACAATGTGTTGAAGACCATGGCCCACATATGTGATGTGAAATAGTTTTTCTCCCATGTTGTGTTTAAGAGAAAAGAGCAAATGGTCATTTAAACCAAAATGTATTGAAACCAATGGAAACAGCAAAAGTAAATGCTTTGTGATATCTCCTCTTGTAGCAAACATAGACAGTTTATAATTACACACAATGTGTTGAAGACCAAGGCCCACACAAATGATGGGAAATGGTTTTTCTCCCATGTTGTGTTTAAGAGAAAACAGCAAATGCTCGTTTTAGGCCAAAATGCATTGAAACCAATGGAAACAGCAAAAGTGAATGCTTTGCGATATCTCCTCTTGGATAAACACATACAGCTCAAAATTACACAGATGTGTTGAAGACCATGGCCCTCAAAAGTGATGTGAAATGGTTTTTCTCCCATGTTGGGTTTAAGAGAAAACAGCAAATGCTCGTTTTAGGATTAAAAGCATTGAAATTATTGGAAACTGCAAAAGAGCATACTATACCATATCTCCTCTTGTAGCAAACACAGAGAGCTCAAAATTACACACAATGTGTTGAAGACCAAGGCACACAAATGTGATGTGAAATGGTTTTTCTCCCATGTTGCATTTAAGAGAAAAAAGCAAATGCTCGTTTTAGGCCAAAATGCATTGAAATCGAATGAAACAGCAAAAGTGCATACTTTGCCATATCTCCTCTTGTAGCAAACACAGAGAGCTCAAAATTACACACAATGTGTTACAGACCAAGTCCCACAAATGTGATGTGAAATGGTTTTTCTCCCATGTTGCATTTAAGGTAAAACAGCAAATGCTCGTTTTAGGCCAAAATGCACTGAAACCAATGTAAACAGCAAAAGTGCATGCTTTGTGATATCTCCTCATGTAGCAAACACAGACAGCTGAAAATTACACACAATGTGTTGAAGACCAAGGCCTACAACTATGATGTGAAATGGTTTTTCTCCCATGCTGTGTTTAAGAGAAAACAGCAAATGCTCTTTTTAGGCCAAAATGCATTTAAATCAAATGAAACAGCAAAAGTGCATACTTTGCCATATCTCCTCTTGTAGCAAACACAGTGAGCTCAAAATTACACACAATGTGTTGAAGACTAAGGCCCACAAATGTGATGTGAAATACTTTTTCTCCCATGTTGTATTGAAGAGAAAACAGCAAAAGCTTATTTAAGGCCAAAATGCATTGAAACCAATGGAAACAGCAAAAGCGCATACTTTGTCATATCTCCTCTTTTAGAAACCACAGATAGCTCAAAATTCCACACAAGTGTTGAAGACCATGGCCCACAAATGTGATGTGAAATGGTTTTTCTCCCATGTTGCGTTTAAGAGAAAACAGCAAATGTTCGTTTTAGGCCAAACTGCATTGAAATCAATGGAAACACCAAATGCGCATACTTTGTGATATCTCCTCTTGTAGCAAACACAGACAGCTCAAAAGTACACACAATGTGTTGAAGACCAAGGCAGACATATGTGATGTGAAATGGTTTTTCTCCCATGTTGCGTTTAAGAGAGAACAGCAAATGCTCGTTTTAGGCCAAAATGCATTGAAACCAATGGAACCAGCAAAAGTGCATGCTTTGTGATATCTCCTCTTGTAGCAAACACAGACAGCTCAAAATTACACACAATGTGTTGAAGACCAAGGCCCACAAATATGATGTGAAATGGTTTTTCTCCCATGCTGTGTTTAAGAGAAAACAGCAAATGCTCTTTTTAGGCCAAAATGCATTTAAATCAAATGAAACAGCAAAAGTGCATACTTTGCCATATCTCCTCTTGTAGCAAACACAGTGAGCTCAAAATTACACACAATGTGTTGAAGACCAAGGCCCACAAATGTGATGTGAAATACTTTTTCTCCCATGTTGTATTGAAGAGAAAACAGCAAAAGCTTATTTAAGGCCAAAATGCATTGAAACCAATGGAAACAGCAAAAGCGCATACTTTGTCATATCTCCTCTTTTAGAAACCACAGACAGCTCAAAATTACACACAAGTGTTGAAGACCCTGGCCCACAAATGTGATGTGAAATGGTTTTTCTCCCATGTTGCGTTTAAGAGAAAACAGCAAATGTTCGTTTTAGGCCAAACTGCATTGAAATCAATGGAAACACCAATTGCACATACTTTGTGATATCTCCTCTTGTAGCAAACACAGACAGCTCAAAAGTACACACAATGTGTTGAAGACAAAGGCACACAAATGTGATGTGAAATGGTTTTTCTCCCATGTTGCGTGTAAGAGAGAACAGCAAATGCTCGTTTTAGGCCAAAATGCATTTAAACCAATGGAAACAACAAAAGTGCATGCTTTGTGATATCTCCTCTTGTAGCAAACACAGACAGCTCAAAATTAGACACAGTGTGTTGAAGACCAAGGCCCACAAATATGATGTGAAATGGTTTTTCTCCCATGTTGTGTTTAAGAGAAAACCGCAAATGCTCGTTTTAGGCCAAAATGCATTGAAATCAATGGAAACAGCAAAAGCACATACTTTGTGATATCTCCTCTTGTAGCAAGCACAGACAGCTCAAAATTACACAGTTGTGTTGAAGACCAAGGCCCACAAATTTGATGTGAAATGGTTTTTTTCCCATGTTGCATTTAAGAGAAAACAGCAAATGCTCATTTTAGGCCAAACTGCATTGAAACCAATGGAAACAGCAGAAGTAAATGCTTTGTGATATCTCCTCTTGTAGCAAACACAGACAGCTCAAAATTACACACAATGTGTTGGAGACCAGGGCCCACAAATGTGATGTGAAATGGTTTTTCTCCCATGTTGGGTTTAAGAGAAAACAGCAAATGCTCGTTTTAGGAATAAATGCATTGAAATCAATTGAAACAGCAAAACAGCAATCTTTGTGATTTCTCCTCTAGTAGCAAACACAGACAGCTCAAAATTACACACAATGTGTTGAAGACCAAGGCCCACATATGTGATGTGAAATAGTTTTTCTCCCATGTTGTGTTTAAGAGAAAAGAGCAAATGGTCATTTAAACCAAAATGCATTGAAACCAATGGAAACAGCAAAAGTAAATGCTTTGTGATATCTCCTCTTGTAGCAAACACAGAGAGCTCAAAATTACACACAATGTGTTGAAGACCAAGGCACACAAATGTGATGTGAAATGGTTTTTCTCCCATATTGCATTTAAGAGAAAACAGCAAATGCTCATTTTAGGCCAAACTGCATTGAGATCAATTGAAACAGCAAAACAGCAATCTTTGTGATATCTCCTCTAGTATCAAACACAGACAGCTCAAAATTACACACAATGTGTTGAAGACCAAGGCCCACATATGTGATGTGAAATAGTTTTTCTCCCATGTTGTGTGTAAGAGAAAAGAGCAAATGGTCATTTAAACCAAAATGCATTGAAACCAATGGAAACAGCAAAAGTAAATGCTTTGTGATATCTCCTCTTGTAGCAAACACAGACAGTTTATAATTACACACAATGTGTTGAAGACCAAGGCCCACACAAATGATGGGAAATGGTTTTTCTCCCATGTTGTGCTTAAGAGATAACAGCAAATGCTCGTTTTAGGCCAAAATGCATTGAAACCAATGTAAACAGCAAAAGTAAATGCTTTGCGATATCTCCTCTTGGAGTAAACACATACAGCTCAAAATTACACAGATGTGTTGAAGACCATGGCCCTCAAATGTGATGTGAAATGGTTTTTCTCCCATGTTGTGTTTAAGAGAAAACAGCAAATGCTCGTTTTTGGCCAAAATGCATTGAAACCAATGGAAACAGAAAAACTGCATTCTTTGCGATATCTCCTCTTGTAGCAAACACAGATAGCTCAAAATGACACACAATGTGTTGAAGACCAAGGCCCACAAATGTGATGTGAAATGGTTTTTCTCCCATGGTGTGTTCAAGATAAATCAGCAAATGCTCGTTTTAGGCTTAAATGCATTGAATCCAATGTAAACAGCAAAAGTGCATGCTTTGTGATATCTCCTCTTGTAGCAAACACAGACAGCTCAAAATTACACACAGTGTGTTAAAGAACAAGGCCCACAAATGTGATGTGAAATGGTTTTTCTCCCATGTTGGGTTTAAGAGAAAACAGCAAATGCTCGTTTTAGGATTAAATGCATTGAAATTAATGGAAACTGCAAAAGAGCATACTATACCATATCTCCTCTTGTAGCAAACACAGAGAGCTCAAAATTACACACAATGTGTTGAAGACCAAGGCACACAAATGTGATGTGAAATGGTTATTCTCCCATGTTGCGTTTAAGAGAAAACAGCAAATGCTCGTTTTAGGCCAAAATGCATTGAAATCGAATGAAACAGCAAAAGTGCATACTTTGCCATATCTCCTCTTGTAGCAAACACAGAGAGCTCAAAATTACACACAATGTGTTGCAGACCAAGTCCCACAAATGTGATGTGAAATGGTTTTTCACCCATGTTGCATTTAAGGTAAAACAGCAAATGCTCGTTTTAGGCCAAAATGCATTGAAACCAATGTAAACAGCAAAAGTGCATGCTTTGTGATATCTCCTCATGTAGCAAACACAGACAGCTGAAAATTACACACAATGTGTTGAAGACCAAGGCCTACAACTATGATGTGAAATGGTTTTTCTCCCATGCTGTGTTTAAGAGAAAACAGCAAATGCTCTTTTTAGGCCAAAATGCATTTAAATCAAATGAAACAGCAAAAGTGCATACTTTGCCATATCTCCTCTTGTAGCAAACACAGTGAGATCAAAATTACACACAATGTGTTGAAGACCAAGGCCCACAAATGTGATGTGAAATACTTTTTCTCCCATGTTGTATTGAAGAGAAAACAGCAAAAGCTTATTTAAGGCCAAAATGCATTGAAACCAATGGAAACAGCAAAAGCGCATACTTTGTCATATCTCCTCTTTTAGAAACCACAGACAGCTCAAAATTCCACACAAGTGTTGAAGACCATGGCCCACGAATGTGATGTGAAATGGTTTTTCTCCCATGTTGCGTTTAAGAGAAAACAGCAAATGTTCGTTTTAGGCCAAACTGCATTGAAATCAATGGAAACACCAAATGCGCATACTTTGTGATATCTCCTCTTGTAGCAAACACAGACAGCTCAAAAGTACACACAATGTGTTGAAGACCAAGGCAGACATATGTGATGTGAAATGGTTTTTCTGCCATGTTGCGTTTAAGAGAGAACAGCAAATGCTCGTTTTAGGCCAAAATGCATTTAAACCAATGGAAACAGCAAAAGTGCATGCTTTGTGATATCTCCTCTTGTAGCAAACACAAACAGCTCAAAATTACACACAGTGTGTTGAAGACCAAGGCCCACAAATATGATGTGAAATGGTTTTTCTCCCATGTTGTGTTTAAGAGAAAACCGCAAATGCTCATTTTAGGCCAAAATGCATTGAAATCAATGGAAACAGCAAAAGCACATACTTTGTGATATCTCCTCTTGTAGCAAGCACAGACAGCTCAAAATTACACAGTTGTGTTGAAGACCAATGCCCACAAATTTGATGTGAAATGGTTTTTTTCCCATGTTGCATTTAAGAGAAAGCAGCAAATGCTCATTTTAGGCCAAACTGCATTGAAACCAATGGAAACAGCAGAAGTAAATGCTTTGTGATATCTCCTTTTGTAGCAAACACAGACAGCTCAAAATTACACACAATGTGTTGGAGACCAGGGCTCACAAATGTGATGTGAAATGGTTTTTCTCCCATGTTGAGTTTAAGAGAAAACAGCAAATGCTCGTTTTAGGAATAAATGCATTGAAATCAATGGAAACTGCAAATGCGCATACTTTGCCATATCTCCTCTTGTAGCAAACACAGAGAGCTCAAAATTACACACAATGTGTTGAAGACCAAGGCACACAAATGTGATGTCAAATGGTTTTTCTCCCATATTGCATTTAAGAGAAAACAGCAAATGCTCGTTTTAGGCCAAACTGCATTGAGATCAATTGAAACAGCAAAACAGCAATCTTTGTGATATCTCCTCTTGTAGCAAACACAGACAGCTCAAAATTACACACAATGTGTTGAAGACCATGGCCCACATATGTGATGTGAAATAGTTTTTCTCCCATGTTGTGTTTAAGAGAAAAGAGCAAATGGTCATTTAAACTAAAATGCATTGAAACCAATGGAAACAGCAAAAGTAAATGCTTTGTGATATCTCCTCTTGTAGCAAACATAGACAGTTTATAATTACAGACAATGTGTTGAAGACCAAGGCCCACACAAATGATGGGAAATGGTTTTTCTCCCATGTTGTGTTTAAGAGAAAACAGCAAATGCTCGTTTTAGGCCAAAATGCATTGAAACCAATGGAAACAGCAAAAGTGAATGCTTTGCGATATCTCCTCTTGGATAAACACATACAGCTCAAAATTACACAGATGTGTTGAAGACCATGGCCCTCAAATGTGATGTGAAATGGTTTTTCTCCCATGTTGTGTTTAAGAGAAAACAGCAAATGCTCGTTTTTGGCCAAAATGCATTGAAACCAATGGAAGCAGAAAAACTGCTTTCTTTGCGATATCTCCTCTTGTAGCAAACACAGATAGCTCAAAATGACACACAATGTGTTGAAGACCAAGGCCCACAAATGTGATGTGAAATGGTTTTTCTCCCAAGGTGTGTTCAAGATAAATCAGCAAATGCTCGTTTTAGGCTAAAATGCATTGAAACCAATGTAAACAGCAAAAGTGCATGCTTTGTGATATCTCCTCTTGTAGCAAACACAGACAGCTCAAAATTACACACAATGTGTTAAAGACCAAGGCCCACAAATGTGATGTGAAATGGTTTTTCTCCCATGTTGGGTTTAAGAGAAAACAGCAAATGCTCGTTTTAGGATTAAATGCATTGAAATTAATGGAAACTGCAAAAGAGCATACTATACCATATCTCCTCTTGTAGCAAACACAGAGAGGTCAAAATTACACACAATGTGTTGAAGACCAAGGCACACAAATGTGATGTGAAATGGTTTTTCTCCCATGTTGCGTTTAAGAGAGAACAGCAAATGCTTGTTTTAGGCCAAAATGCATTGAAACCAATGGAAACAGCAAAAGTGCATGCTTTGTGATATCTCCTCTTGTAGCAAACACAGACAGCTCAAAATTACACACAATGTGTTGAAGACCAAGGCCCACAAATATGATGTGAAATGGTTTTTCTCCCATGCTGTGTTTAAGAGAAAACAGCAAATGCTCTTTTTAGGCCAAAATGCATTTAAATCAAATGAAACAGCAAAAGTGCATACTTTGCCATATCTCCTCTTGTAGCAAACACAGTGAGCTCAAAATTACACACAATGTGTTGAAGACCAAGGCCCACAAATGTGATGTGAAATACTTTTTCTCCCATGTTGTATTGAAGAGAAAACAGCAAAAGCTTATTTAAGGCCAAAATGCATTGAAACCAATGGAAACAGCAAAAGCGCATACTTTGTCATATCTCCTCTTTTAGAAACCACAGACAGCTCAAAATTACACACAAGTGTTGAAGACCCTGGCCCACAAATGTGATGTGAAATGGTTTTTCTCCCATGTTGCGTTTAAGAGAAAACAGCAAATGTTCGTTTTAGGCCAAACTGCATTGAAATCAATGGAAACACCAATTGCACATACTTTGTGATATCTCCTCTTGTAGCAAACACAGACAGCTCAAAAGTACACACAATGTGTTGAAGACAAAGGCACACAAATGTGATGTGAAATGGTTTTTCTCCCATGTTGCGTGTAAGAGAGAACAGCAAATGCTCGTTTTAGGCCAAAATGCATTTAAACCAATGGAAACAACAAAAGTACATGCTTTGTGATATCTCCTCTTGTAGCAAACACAGACAGCTCAAAATTACACACAGTGTGTTGAAGACCAAGGCCCACAAATATGATGTGAAATGGTTTTTCTCCCATGTTGTGTTTAAGAGAAAACCGCAAATGCTCGTTTTAGGCCAAAATGCATTGAAATCAATGGAAACAGCAAAAGCACATACTTTGAGATATCTCCTCTTGTAGCAAGCACAGACAGCTCAAAATTACACACAATGTGTTGAAGACCAAGGCCCACATATATGTGATGTGAAATGGTTTTTTTCCCATGTTGCATTTAAGAGAAAACAGCAAATGCTCATTTTAGGCCAAACTGCATTGAAACCAATGGAAACAGCAGAAGTAAATGCTTTGTGATATCTCCTCTTGTAGCAAACACAGACAGCTCAAAATTACACACAATGTGTTGGAGACCAGGGCCCACAAATGTGATGTGAAATGGTTTTTCTCCCATGTTGGGTTTAAGAGAAAACAGCAAATGCTCGTTTTAGGAATAAATGCATTGAAATCAATTGAAACAGCAAAACAGCAATCTTTGTGATATCTCCTCTAGTAGCAAACACAGACGGCTCAAAATTACACACAATGTGTTGAAGACCAAGGCCCACATATGTGATGTGAAATAGTTTTTCTCCCATGTTGTGTTTAAGAGAAAAGAGCAAATGGTCATTTAAACCAAAATGCATTGAAACCAATGGAAACAGCAAAAGTAAATGCTTTGTGATATCTCCTCTTGTAGCAAACACAGAGAGCTCAAAATTACACACAATGTGTTGAAGACCAAGGCACACAAATGTGATGTGAAATGGTTTTTCTCCCATATTGCATTTAAGAGAAAACAGCAAATGCTCATTTTAGGCCAAACTGCATTGAGATCAATTGAAACAGCAAAACAGCAATCTTTGTGATATCTCCTCTAGTAGCAAACACAGACAGCTCAAAATTACACACAATGTGTTGAAGACCAAGGCCCACATATGTGATGTGAAATAGTTTTTCTCCCATGTTGTGTGTAAGAGAAAAGAGCAAATGGTCATTTAAACCAAAATGCATTGAAACCAATGGAAACAGCAAAAGTAAATGCTTTGTGATATCTCCTCTTGTAGCAAACACAGACAGTTTATAATTACACACAATGTGTTGAAGACCAAGGCCCACACAAATGATGGGAAATGGTTTTTCTCCCATGTTGTGCTTAAGAGATAACAGCAAATGCTCGTTTTAGGCCAAAATGCATTGAAACCAATGTAAACAGCAAAAGTAAATGCTTTGCGATATCTCCTCTTGGAGTAAACACATACAGCTCAAAATTACACAGATGTGTTGAAGACCATGGCCCTCAAATGTGATGTGAAATGGTTTTTCTCCCATGTTGTGTTTAAGAGAAAACAGCAAATGCTCGTTTTTGGCCAAAATGCATTGAAACCAATGGAAACAGAAAAACTGCATTCTTTGCGATATCTCCTCTTGTAGCAAACACAGATAGCTCAAAATGACACACAATGTGTTGAAGACCAAGGCCCACAAATGTGATGTGAAATGGTTTTTCTCCCATGGTGTGTTCAAGATAAATCAGCAAATGCTCGTTTTAGGCTTAAATGCATTGAATCCAATGTAAACAGCAAAAGTGCATGCTTTGTGATATCTCCTCTTGTAGCAAACACAGACAGCTCAAAATTACACACAGTGTGTTAAAGAACAAGGCCCACAAATGTGATGTGAAATGGTTTTTCTCCCATGTTGGGTTTAAGAGAAAACAGCAAATGCTCGTTTTAGGATTAAATGCATTGAAATTAATGGAAACTGCAAAAGAGCATACTATACCATATCTCCTCTTGTAGCAAACACAGAGAGCTCAAAATTACACACAATGTGTTGAAGACCAAGGCACACAAATGTGATGTGAAATGGTTATTCTCCCATGTTGCGTTTAAGAGAAAACAGCAAATGCTCGTTTTAGGCCAAAATGCATTGAAATCGAATGAAACAGCAAAAGTGCATACTTTGCCATATCTCCTCTTGTAGCAAACACAGAGAGCTCAAAATTACACACAATGTGTTGCAGACCAAGTCCCACAAATGTGATGTGAAATGGTTTTTCACCCATGTTGCATTTAAGGTAAAACAGCAAATGCTCGTTTTAGGCCAAAATGCATTGAAACCAATGTAAACAGCAAAAGTGCATGCTTTGTGATATCTCCTCATGTAGCAAACACAGACAGCTGAAAATTACACACAATGTGTTGAAGACCAAGGCCTACAACTATGATGTGAAATGGTTTTTCTCCCATGCTGTGTTTAAGAGAAAACAGCAAATGCTCTTTTTAGGCCAAAATGCATTTAAATCAAATGAAACAGCAAAAGTGCATACTTTGCCATATCTCCTCTTGTAGCAAACACAGTGAGATCAAAATTACACACAATGTGTTGAAGACCAAGGCCCACAAATGTGATGTGAAATACTTTTTCTCCCATGTTGTATTGAAGAGAAAACAGCAAAAGCTTATTTAAGGCCAAAATGCATTGAAACCAATGGAAACAGCAAAAGCGCATACTTTGTCATATCTCCTCTTTTAGAAACCACAGACAGCTCAAAATTCCACACAAGTGTTGAAGACCATGGCCCACGAATGTGATGTGAAATGGTTTTTCTCCCATGTTGCGTTTAAGAGAAAACAGCAAATGTTCGTTTTAGGCCAAACTGCATTGAAATCAATGGAAACACCAAATGCGCATACTTTGTGATATCTCCTCTTGTAGCAAACACAGACAGCTCAAAAGTACACACAATGTGTTGAAGACCAAGGCAGACATATGTGATGTGAAATGGTTTTTCTGCCATGTTGCGTTTAAGAGAGAACAGCAAATGCTCGTTTTAGGCCAAAATGCATTTAAACCAATGGAAACAGCAAAAGTGCATGCTTTGTGATATCTCCTCTTGTAGCAAACACAAACAGCTCAAAATTACACACAGTGTGTTGAAGACCAAGGCCCACAAATATGATGTGAAATGGTTTTTCTCCCATGTTGTGTTTAAGAGAAAACCGCAAATGCTCATTTTAGGCCAAAATGCATTGAAATCAATGGAAACAGCAAAAGCACATACTTTGTGATATCTCCTCTTGTAGCAAGCACAGACAGCTCAAAATTACACAGTTGTGTTGAAGACCAATGCCCACAAATTTGATGTGAAATGGTTTTTTTCCCATGTTGCATTTAAGAGAAAGCAGCAAATGCTCATTTTAGGCCAAACTGCATTGAAACCAATGGAAACAGCAGAAGTAAATGCTTTGTGATATCTCCTTTTGTAGCAAACACAGACAGCTCAAAATTACACACAATGTGTTGGAGACCAGGGCTCACAAATGTGATGTGAAATGGTTTTTCTCCCATGTTGAGTTTAAGAGAAAACAGCAAATGCTCGTTTTAGGAATAAATGCATTGAAATCAATGGAAACTGCAAATGCGCATACTTTGCCATATCTCCTCTTGTAGCAAACACAGAGAGCTCAAAATTACACACAATGTGTTGAAGACCAAGGCACACAAATGTGATGTCAAATGGTTTTTCTCCCATATTGCATTTAAGAGAAAACAGCAAATGCTCGTTTTAGGCCAAACTGCATTGAGATCAATTGAAACAGCAAAACAGCAATCTTTGTGATATCTCCTCTTGTAGCAAACACAGACAGCTCAAAATTACACACAATGTGTTGAAGACCATGGCCCACATATGTGATGTGAAATAGTTTTTCTCCCATGTTGTGTTTAAGAGAAAAGAGCAAATGGTCATTTAAACTAAAATGCATTGAAACCAATGGAAACAGCAAAAGTAAATGCTTTGTGATATCTCCTCTTGTAGCAAACATAGACAGTTTATAATTACAGACAATGTGTTGAAGACCAAGGCCCACACAAATGATGGGAAATGGTTTTTCTCCCATGTTGTGTTTAAGAGAAAACAGCAAATGCTCGTTTTAGGCCAAAATGCATTGAAACCAATGGAAACAGCAAAAGTGAATGCTTTGCGATATCTCCTCTTGGATAAACACATACAGCTCAAAATTACACAGATGTGTTGAAGACCATGGCCCTCAAATGTGATGTGAAATGGTTTTTCTCCCATGTTGTGTTTAAGAGAAAACAGCAAATGCTCGTTTTTGGCCAAAATGCATTGAAACCAATGGAAGCAGAAAAACTGCTTTCTTTGCGATATCTCCTCTTGTAGCAAACACAGATAGCTCAAAATGACACACAATGTGTTGAAGACCAAGGCCCACAAATGTGATGTGAAATGGTTTTTCTCCCAAGGTGTGTTCAAGATAAATCAGCAAATGCTCGTTTTAGGCTAAAATGCATTGAAACCAATGTAAACAGCAAAAGTGCATGCTTTGTGATATCTCCTCTTGTAGCAAACACAGACAGCTCAAAATTACACACAATGTGTTAAAGACCAAGGCCCACAAATGTGATGTGAAATGGTTTTTCTCCCATGTTGGGTTTAAGAGAAAACAGCAAATGCTCGTTTTAGGATTAAATGCATTGAAATTAATGGAAACTGCAAAAGAGCATACTATACCATATCTCCTCTTGTAGCAAACACAGAGAGGTCAAAATTACACACAATGTGTTGAAGACCAAGGCACACAAATGTGATGTGAAATGGTTTTTCTCCCATGTTGCGTTTAAGAGAGAACAGCAAATGCTTGTTTTAGGCCAAAATGCATTGAAACCAATGGAAACAGCAAAAGTGCATGCTTTGTGATATCTCCTCTTGTAGCAAACACAGACAGCTCAAAATTACACACAATGTGTTGAAGACCAAGGCCCACAAATATGATGTGAAATGGTTTTTCTCCCATGCTGTGTTTAAGAGAAAACAGCAAATGCTCTTTTTAGGCCAAAATGCATTTAAATCAAATGAAACAGCAAAAGTGCATACTTTGCCATATCTCCTCTTGTAGCAAACACAGTGAGCTCAAAATTACACACAATGTGTTGAAGACCAAGGCCCACAAATGTGATGTGAAATACTTTTTCTCCCATGTTGTATTGAAGAGAAAACAGCAAAAGCTTATTTAAGGCCAAAATGCATTGAAACCAATGGAAACAGCAAAAGCGCATACTTTGTCATATCTCCTCTTTTAGAAACCACAGACAGCTCAAAATTACACACAAGTGTTGAAGACCCTGGCCCACAAATGTGATGTGAAATGGTTTTTCTCCCATGTTGCGTTTAAGAGAAAACAGCAAATGTTCGTTTTAGGCCAAACTGCATTGAAATCAATGGAAACACCAATTGCACATACTTTGTGATATCTCCTCTTGTAGCAAACACAGACAGCTCAAAAGTACACACAATGTGTTGAAGACAAAGGCACACAAATGTGATGTGAAATGGTTTTTCTCCCATGTTGCGTGTAAGAGAGAACAGCAAATGCTCGTTTTAGGCCAAAATGCATTTAAACCAATGGAAACAACAAAAGTACATGCTTTGTGATATCTCCTCTTGTAGCAAACACAGACAGCTCAAAATTACACACAGTGTGTTGAAGACCAAGGCCCACAAATATGATGTGAAATGGTTTTTCTCCCATGTTGTGTTTAAGAGAAAACCGCAAATGCTCGTTTTAGGCCAAAATGCATTGAAATCAATGGAAACAGCAAAAGCACATACTTTGAGATATCTCCTCTTGTAGCAAGCACAGACAGCTCAAAATTACACACAATGTGTTGAAGACCAAGGCCCACATATATGTGATGTGAAATGGTTTTTTTCCCATGTTGCATTTAAGAGAAAACAGCAAATGCTCATTTTAGGCCAAACTGCATTGAAACCAATGGAAACAGCAGAAGTAAATGCTTTGTGATATCTCCTCTTGTAGCAAACACAGACAGCTCAAAATTACACACAATGTGTTGGAGACCAGGGCCCACAAATGTGATGTGAAATGGTTTTTCTCCCATGTTGGGTTTAAGAGAAAACAGCAAATGCTCGTTTTAGGAATAAATGCATTGAAATCAATTGAAACAGCAAAACAGCAATCTTTGTGATATCTCCTCTAGTAGCAAACACAGACAGCTCAAAATTACACACAATGTGTTGAAGACCAAGGCCCACATATGTGATGTGAAATAGTTTTTCTCCCATGTTGTGTTTAAGAGAAAAGAGCAAATGGTCATTTAAACCAAAATGCATTGAAACCAATGGAAACAGCAAAAGTAAATGCTTTGTGATATCTCCTCTTGTAGCAAACACAGAGAGCTCAAAATTACACACAATGTGTTGAAGACCAAGGCACACAAATGTGATGTGAAATGGTTTTTCTCCCATATTGCATTTAAGAGAAAACAGCAAATGCTCATTTTAGGCCAAACTGCATTGAGATCAATTGAAACAGCAAAACAGCAATCTTTGTGATATCTCCTCTAGTAGCAAACACAGACAGCTCAAAATTACACACAATGTGTTGAAGACCAAGGCCCACATATGTGATGTGAAATAGTTTTTCTCCCATGTTGTGTTTAAGAGAAAAGAGCAAATGGTCATTTAAACCAAAATGCATTGAAACCAATGGAAACAGCAAAAGTAAATGCTTTGTGATATCTCCTCTTGTAGCAAACACAGACAGTTTATAATTACACACAATGTGTTGAAGACCAAGGCCCACACAAATGATGGGAAATGGTTTTTCTCCCATGTTGTGCTTAAGAGAAAACAGCAAATGCTCGTTTTAGGCCAAAATGCATTGAAACCAATGTAAACAGCAAAAGTAAATGCTTTGCGATATCTCCTCTTGGAGTAAACACATACAGCTCAAAATTACACAGATGTGTTGAAGACCATGGCCCTCAAATGTGATGTGAAATGGTTTTTCTCCCATGTTGTGTTTAAGAGAAAACAGCAAATGCTCGTTTTTGGCCAAAATGCATTGAAACCAATGGAAACAGAAAAACTGCATTCTTTGCGATATCTCCTCTTGTAGCAAACACAGATAGCTCAAAATGACACACAATGTGTTGAAGACCAAGGCCCACAAATGTGATGTGAAATGGTTTTTCTCCCATGGTGTGTTCAAGATAAATCAGCAAATGCTCGTTTTAGGCTTAAATGCATTGAATCCAATGTAAACAGCAAAAGTGCATGCTTTGTGATATCTCCTCTTGTAGCAAACACAGACAGCTCAAAATTACACACAATGTGTTAAAGAACAAGGCCCACAAATGTGATGTGAAATGGTTTTTCTCCCATGTTGGGTTTAAGAGAAAACAGCAAATGCTCGTTTTAGGATTAAATGCATTGAAATTAATGGAAACTGCAAAAGAGCATACTATACCATATCTCCTCTTGTAGCAAACACAGAGAGCTCAAAATTACACACAATGTGTTGAAGACCAAGGCACACAAATGTGATGTGAAATGGTTATTCTCCCATGTTGCGTTTAAGAGAAAACAGCAAATGCTCGTTTTAGGCCAAAATGCATTGAAATCGAATGAAACAGCAAAAGTGCATACTTTGCCATATCTCCTCTTGTAGCAAACACAGAGAGCTCAAAATTACACACAATGTGTTGCAGACCAAGTCCCACAAATGTGATGTGAAATGGTTTTTCACCCATGTTGCATTTAAGGTAAAACAGCAAATGCTCGTTTTAGGCCAAAATGCATTGAAACCAATGTAAACAGCAAAAGTGCATGCTTTGTGATATCTCCTCATGTTGCAAACACAGACAGCTGAAAATTACACACAATGTGTTGAAGACCAAGGCCTACAACTATGATGTGAAATGGTTTTTCTCCCATGCTGTGTTTAAGAGAAAACAGCAAATGCTCTTTTTAGGCCAAAATGCATTTAAATCAAATGAAACAGCAAAAGTGCATACTTTGCCATATCTCCTCTTGTAGCAAACACAGTGAGATCAAAATTACACACAATGTGTTGAAGACCAAGGCCCACAAATGTGATGTGAAATACTTTTTCTCCCATGTTGTATTGAAGAGAAAACAGCAAAAGCTTATTTAAGGCCAAAATGCATTGAAACCAATGGAAACAGCAAAAGCGCATACTTTGTCATATCTCCTCTTTTAGAAACCAAAGACAGCTCAAAATTACACACAAGTGTTGAAGACCATGGCCCACAAATGTGATGTGAAATGGTTTTTCTCCCATGTTGCGTTTAAGAGAAAACAGCAAATGTTCGTTTTAGGCCAAACTGCATTGAAATCAATGGAAACACCAAATGCGCATACTTTGTGATATCTCCTCTTGTAGCAAACACAGACAGCTCAAAAGTACACACAATGTGTTGAAGACCAAGGCAGACATATGTGATGTGAAATGGTTTTTCTCCCATGTTGCGTTTAAGAGAGAACAGCAAATGCTCGTTTTAGGCCAAAATGCATTTAAACCAATGGAAACAGCAAAAGTGCATGCTTTGTGATATCTCCTCTTGTAGCAAACACAAACAGCTCAAAATTACACACAGTGTGTTGAAGACCAAGGCCCACAAATATGATGTGAAATGGTTTTTCTCCCATGTTGTGTTTAAGAGAAAACCGCAAATGCTCATTTTAGGCCAAAATGCATTGAAATCAATGGAAACAGCAAAAGCACATACTTTGTGATATCTCCTCTTGTAGCAAGCACAGACAGCTCAAAATTACACAGTTGTGTTGAAGACCAAGGCCCACAAATTTGATGTGAAATGGTTTTTTTCCCATGTTGCATTTAAGAGAAAACAACAAATGCTCATTTTAGGCCAAACTGCATTGAAACCAATGGAAACAGCAGAAGTAAATGCTTTGTGATATCTCCTTTTGTAGCAAACACAGACAGCTCAAAATTACACACAATGTGTTGGAGACCAGGGCCCACAAATGTGATGTGAAATGGTTTTTCTCCCATGTTGGGTTTAAGAGAAAACAGCAAATGCTCGTTTTAGGAATAAATGCATTGAAATCAATGGAAACTGCAAATGCGCATACTTTGCCATATCTCCTCTTGTAGCAAACACAGAGAGCTCAAAATTACACACAATGTGTTGAAGACCAAGGCACACAAATGTGATGTGAAATGGTTTTTCTCCCATATTGCATTTAAGAGAAAACAGCAAATGCTTGTTTTAGGCCAAACTGCATTGAGATCAATTGAAACAGCAAAACAGCAATCTTTGTGATATCTCCTCTTGTAGCAAACACAGACAGCTCAAAATTACACACAATGTGTTGAAGACCAAGGCCCACATATGTGATGTGAAATAGTTTTTCTCCCATGTTGTGTTTAAGAGAAAAGAGCAAATGGTCATTTAAACCAAAATGCATTGAAACCAATGGAAACAGCAAAAGTAAATGCTTTGTGATATCTCCTCTTGTAGCAAACATAGACAGTTTATAATTACACACAATGTGTTGAAGACCAAGGCCCACACAAATGATGGGAAATGGTTTTTCTCCCATGTTGTGTTTAAGAGAAAACAGCAAATGCTCGTTTTAGGCCAAAATGCATTGAAACCAATGGAAACAGCAAAAGTGAATGCTTTGCGATATCTCCTCTTGGATAAACACATACAGCTCAAAATTACACAGATGTGTTGAAGACCATGGCCCTCAAATGTGATGTGAAATGGTTTTTCTCCCATGTTGTGTTTAAGAGAAAACAGCAAATGCTCGTTTTTGGCCAAAATGCATTGAAACCAATGGAAGCAGAAAAACTGCATTCTTTGCGATATCTCCTCTTGTAGCAAACACAGATAGCTCAAAATGACACACAATGTGTTGAAGACCAAGGCCCACAAATGTGATGTGAAATGGTTTTTCTCCCAAGGTGTGTTCAAGATAAATCAGCAAATGCTCGTTTTAGGCTAAAATGCATTGAAACCAATGTAAACAGCAAAAGTGCATGCTTTGTGATATCTCCTCTTGTAGCAAACACAGACAGCTCAAAATTACACACAATGTGTTAAAGACCAAGGCCCACAAATGTGATGTGAAATGGTTTTTCTCCCATGTTGGGTTTAAGAGAAAACAGCAAATGCTCGTTTTAGGATTAAATGCATTGAAATTAATGGAAACTGCAAAAAAGCATACTATACCATATCTCCTCTTGTAGCAAACACAGAGAGGTCAAAATTACACACAATGTGTTGAAGACCAAGGCACACAAATGTGATGTGAAATGGTTTTTCTCCCATGTTGCGTTTAAGAGAAAACAGCAAATGCTCGTTTTAGGCCAAAATGCATTGAAATCGAATGAAACAGCAAAAGTGCATACTTTGCCATATCTCCTCTTGTAGCAAACACATAGAGCTCAAAATTACACACAATGTGTTGCAGACCAAGTCCCACAAATGTGATGTGAAATGGTTTTTCTCCCATGTTGCATTTAAGGTAAAAGAGCAAATGCTCGTTTTAGGCCAAAATGCATTGAAACCAATGTAAACAGCAAAAGTGCATGCTTTGTTATATCTCCTCTTGTAGCAAACACAGACAGCTCAAAATTACACACAATGTGTTGAAGACCAAGGCCCACAAATATGATGTGAAATGGTTTTTTTCCCATGCTGTGTTTAAGAGAAAACAGCAAATGCTCTTTTTCGGCCAAAATGCATTTAAATCAAATGAAACAGCAAAAGTGCATACTTTGCCATATCTCCTCTTGTAGCAAACACAGTGAGCTCAAAATTACACACAATGTGTTGCAGACCAAGTCCCACAAATTTGATGTGAAATGTTTTTTCTCCCATGTTGCATTTAAGAGAAAACAGCAAATGCTCGTTTTAAGCCAGAATACATTGAAAGCAATGGAAACAGCAAAAGGGCATACTTTCTGATATCTCCTTTTGTAGCAAACACAGACAGCTCAAAATTACTCACAATGTGTTGAAGGCCAAGGCCCACAAATGTGATGTGAAATAGTTTTTCTCCCATATTGCGTTTAAGAGAAAACAGCAAATGCTCGTTTTAGGATTAAATGCATTGAAATTAATGGAAACTGCAAAAGAGCATACTATACCATATCCCCTCTTGTAGCTAACACAGAGAGCTCAAAATTACACACAATGTGTTGAAGACAAAGGCACACAAATGTGATGTGAAATGGTTTTTCTCCCATGTTGCATTCAAGATAAATCAGCAAATGGTCGTTTTAGGCTAAAATGCATTGAAACCAATGGAAACACCAAAAGTGCATGCTTTGTGATATCTCCTCTTGTAGCAAACACAGAGAGCTCAAAATTACACACAATGTGTTAAAGACCAAGGCCCTCAAATAAGATGTGAAATGGTTTTTCTCCCATGTTGTGTTTAAGAGAAAACAGCAAATGCTCGTTTTAGGCCAAAATGCATTGAAACCAATGGAAACAGCAAAAGTGCATACTTTGCCATATCTCCTCTTGTAGCAGAGATAGCTCAAAATTACACACAATGTGAAGTAGACCACGGCCCACAAATGTGATGTGAAATGGTTTTTCTCCCATGTTGCATTGAAGAGAAAACAGCAAATGCTCGTTTTAGGCTAAAATGCATTGAAATCAAACGAAACAGCAAAAGTACATACTTTGCCATATCTCCTCTTGTAGCAAACACAGACAGCTCAAAATTACACACAATGTGTTGAAGACCAAGGCCCACATATGTGATGTGAAATAGTTTTTCTCCCATGTTGTGTTTAAGAGAAAAGAGCACATGGTCATTTAAACCAAAATGCATTGAAACCAATGGAAACAGCAAAAGTAAATGCTTTGTGATATCTCCTCTTGTAGCAAACACAGAGAGCTCAAAATTACACACAATGTGTTGAAGACCAAGGCACACAAATGTGATGTGAAATGGTTTTTCTCCCATATTGCATTTAAGAGAAAACAGCAAATGCTAATTTTAGGCCAAACTGCATTGAGATCAATTGAAACAGCAAAACAGCAATCTTTGTGATATCTCCTCTAGTAGCAAACACAGACAGCTCAAAATTACACACAATGTGTTGAAGACCAAGGCCCTCAAATGTGATGTGAAATAGTTTTTCTCCCATGTTGTGTTTAAGAGAAAAGAGCAAATGGTCATTTAAACCAAAATGCATTGAAACCAATGGAAACAGCAAAAGTAAATGCTTTGTGATATCTCCTCTTGTAGCAAACACAGAAAGTTTATAATTACACACAATATGTTGAAGACCAAGGCCCACACAAATGATGGGAAATGGTTTTTCTCCCATGTTGTGCTTAAGAGAAAACAGCAAATGCTCGTTTTAGGCCAAAATGCATTGAAACCAATGTAAACAGCAAAAGTAAATGCTTTGCGATATCTCCTCTTGGAGTAAACACATACAGCTCAAAATTACACAGATGTGTTGAAGACCATGGCCCTCAAATGTGATGTGAAATGGTTTTTCTCCCATGTTGTGTTTAAGAGAAAACAGCAAATGCTCATTTTTGGCCAAAATGCATTGAAACCAATGGAAACAGAAAAACTGCATTCTTTGCGATATCTCCTCTTGTAGCAAACACAGATAGCTCAAAATGACACACAATGTGTTGAAGACCAAGGCCCACAAATGTGATGTGAAATTGTTTTTCTCCCATGGTGTGTTCAAGATAAATCAGCAAATGCTCGTTTTAGGCTTAAATGCATTGAATCCAATGTAAACAGCAAAAGTGCATGCTTTGTGATATCTCCTCTTGTAGCAAACACAGACAGCTCAATATTACACACAATGTGTTAAAGAACAAGGCCCACAAATGTGATGTGAAATGGTTTTTCTCCCATGTTGGGTTTAAGAGAAAACAGCAAATGCTCGTTTTAGGATTAAATGCATTGAAATTAATGGAAACTGCAAAATAGCATACTATACCATATCTCCTCTTGTAGCAAACACAGAGAGCTCAAAATTACACACAATTTGTTGAAGACCAAGGCACACAAATGGTTATTCTCCCATGTTGCGTTTAAGAGAAAACAGCAAATGCTCGTTTTAGGCCAAAATGCATTGAAATCGAATGAAACAGCAAAAGTGCATACTTTGCCATATCTCCTCTTGTAGCAAACACAGTGAGATCAAAATTACACACAATGTGTTGAAGACCAAGGCCCACAAATGTGATGTGAAATACTTTTTCTCCCATGTTGGGTTTAAGAGAAAACAGCAAATGCTCGTTTTAGGATTAAATGCATTGAAATTAATGGAAACTGCAAAAGAGCATACTATACCATATCTCCTCTTGTAGCAAACACAGAGAGGTCAAAATTACACACAATGTGTTGAAGACCAAGGCACACAAATGTGATGTGAAATGGTTTTTCTCCCATGTTGCGTTTAAGAGAAAACAGCAAATGCTCGTTTTAGGCCAAAATGCATTGAAATCGAATGAAACAGCAAAAGTGCATACTTTGCCATATCTCCTCTTGTAGCAAACACAGAGAGCTCAAAATTACACACAATGTGTTGCAGACCAAGTCCCACAAATGTGATGTGAAATGGTTTTTCTCCCATGTTGCATTTAAGGTAAAAGAGCAAATGCTCGTTTTAGGCCAAAATGCATTGAAACCAATGTAAACAGCAAAAGTGCATGCTTTGTGATATCTCCTCTTGTAGCAAACACAGACAGCTCAAAATTACACACAATGTGTTGAAGACCAAGGCCCACAAATATGATGTGAAATGGTTTTTTTCCCATGCTGTGTTTAAGAGAAAACAGCAAATGCTCTTTTTCGGCCAAAATGCATTTAAATCAAATGAAACAGCAAAAGTGCATACTTTGCCATATCTCCTCTTGTAGCAAACACAGTGAGCTCAAAATTACACACAATGTGTTGCAGACCAAGTCCCACAAATTTGATGTGAAATGTTTTTTCTCCCATGTTGCATTTAAGAGAAAACAGCAAATGCTCGTTTTAAGCCAGAATACATTGAAAGCAATGGAAACAGCAAAAGGGCATACTTTGTGATATCTCCTCTTGTAGCAAACACAGACAGCTCAAAATTACTCACAATGTGTTGAAGGCCAAGGCCCACAAATGTGATGTGAAATAGTTTTTCTCCCATATTGCGTTTAAGAGAAAACAGCAAATGCTCGTTTTTGGCCAAAATGCATTGAAACCAATGGAAACAGTAGAAGTAAATGTTTTGTGATATCTCCTCTTGTAGCAAACACAGACAGCTCAAATTTACACACAATGTGTTGAAGACCAAGGCCCACAGATGTGATGTGAAATGGTTTTTCCCCCATGTTGCATTTAAGAGAAATCAGCAAATGCTCGTCTTAGGCTTAAATGCATCGAAATCATTGGAAACAGCAAAAGCGCATTCTTTGTGATATCTCTTCTTGTAGCAAACAGAGACAGCTCAAAATTACACACAATGTGTTGAAGACTAAGGCCCACAAATGTGATGTGAAATGGTTTTTCTCCCATGTTGGGTTTAAGAGAAAACAGCAAATGCTCGTTTTAGGATTAAATGCATTGAAATTAATGGAAACTGCAAAAGAGCATACTATACCATATCTCCTCTTGTAGCAAACACAGAGAGCTCAAAATTACACACAATGTGTTGAAGACAAAGGCACACAAATGTGATGTGAAATGGTTTTTCTCCCATGTTGCATTCAAGATAAATCAGCAAATGGTCGTTTTAGGCTAAAATGCATTGAAACCAATGGAAACACCAAAAGTGCATGCTTTGTGATATCTCCTCTTGTAGCAAACACAGAGAGCTCAAAATTACACACAATGTGTTAAAGACCAAGGCCCTCAAATATGATGTGAAATGGTTTTTCTCCCATGTTGTGTTTAAGAGAAAACAGCAAATGCTCGTTTTAGGCCAAAATGCATTGAAACCAATGGAAACAGCAAAAGTGCATACTTTGCCATATCTCCTCTTGTAGCAGAGATAGCTCAAAATTACACACAATGTGTAGTAGACCACGGCCCACAAATGTGATGTGAAATGGTTTTTCTCCCATGTTGCATTGAAGAGAAAACAGCAAATGCTCGTTTTAGGCTAAAATGCATTGAAATCAATGGAAACAGCAGAAGTAAATGCTTTGTGATATCTCCTCTTGTAGCAAACACAGACAGCTCAAAATTACACACAATGTGTTGGAGACCAGGGCCCACAAATGTGATGTGAAATGGTTTTTCTCCCATGTTGGGTTTAAGAGAAAACAGCAAATGCTCGTTTTAGGAATAAATGCATTGAAATCAATAGAAACAGCAAAACAGCAATCTTTGTGATATCTCCTCTAGTAGCAAACACAGACAGCTCAAAATTACACACAATGTGTTGAAGACCAAGGCCCACATATGTGATGTGAAATAGTTTTTCTCCCATGTTGTGTTTAAGAGAAAAGAGCAAATGGTCATTTAAACCAAAATGCATTGAAACCAATGGAAACAGCAAAAGTAAATGCTTTGTGATATCTCCTCTTGTAGCAAACACAGAGAGCTCAAAATTACACACAATGTGTTGAAGACCAAGGCACACAAATGTGATGTGAAATGGTTTTTCTCCCATATTGCATTTAAGAGAAAACAGCAAATGCTCATTTTAGGCCAAACTGCATTGAGATCAATTGAAACAGCAAAACAGCAATCTTTGTGATATCTCCTCTAGTAGCAAACACAGACAGCTCAAAATTACACACAATGTGTTGAAGACCAAGGCCCACATATGTGATGTGAAATAGTTTTTCTCCCATGTTGTGTTTAAGAGAAAAGAGCAAATGGTCATTTAAACCAAAATGCATTGAAACCAATGGAACAGCAAAAGTAAATGCTTTGTGATATCTCCTCTTGTAGCAAACACAGACAGTTTATAATTACACACAATGTGTTGAAGACCAAGGCCCACACAAATGATGGGAAATGGTTTTTCTCCCATGTTGTGCTTAAGAGAAAACAGCAAATGCTCGTTTTAGGCCAAAATGCATTGAAACCAATGTAAACAGCAAAAGTAAATGCTTTGCGATATCTCCTCTTGGAGTAAACACATACAGCTCAAAATTACACAGATGTGTTGAAGACCATGGCCCTCAAATGTGATGTGAAATGGTTTTTCTCCCATGTTGTGTTTAAGAGAAAACAGCAAATGCTCGTTTTTGGCCAAAATGCATTGAAACCAATGGAAACAGAAAAACTGCATTCTTTGCGATATCTCCTCTTGTAGCAAACACAGATAGCTCAAAATGACACACAATGTGTTGAAGACCAAGGCCCACAAATGTGATGTGAAATGGTTTTTCTCCCATGGTGTGTTCAAGATAAATCAGCAAATGCTCGTTTTAGGCTTAAATGCATTGAATCCAATGTAAACAGCAAAAGTGCATGCTTTGTGATATCTCCTCTTGTAGCAAACACAGACAGCTCAAAATTACACACAATGTGTTAAAGAACAAGGCCCACAAATGTGATGTGAAATGGTTTTTCTCCCATGTTGGGTTTAAGAGAAAACAGCAAATGCTCGTTTTAGGATTAAATGCATTGAAATTAATGGAAACTGCAAAAGAGCATACTATACCATATCTCCTCTTGTAGCAAACACAGAGAGCTCAAAATTACACACAATGTGTTGAAGACCAAGGCACACAAATGGTTATTCTCCCATGTTGCGTTTAAGAGAAAACAGCAAATGCTCGTTTTAGGCCAAAATGCATTGAAATCGAATGAAACAGCAAAAGTGCATACTTTGCCATATCTCCTCTTGTAGCAAACACAGAGAGCTCAAAATTACACACAATGTGTTGAAGACCAAGTCCCACAAATGTGATGTGAAATGGTTTTTCACCCATGTTGCATTTAAGGTAAAACAGCAAATGCTCGTTTTAGGCCAAAATGCATTGAAACCAATGTAAACAGCAAAAGTGCATGCTTTGTGATATCTCCTCATGTAGCAAACACAGACAGCTGAAAATTACACACAATGTGTTGAAGACCAAGGCCTACAACTATGATGTGAAATGGTTTTTCTCCCATGCTGTGTTTAAGAGAAAACAGCAAATGCTCTTTTTAGGCCAAAATGCATTTAAATCAAATGAAACAGCAAAAGTGCATACTTTGCCATATCTCCTCTTGTAGCAAACACAGTGAGATCAAAATTACACACAATGTGTTGAAGACCAAGGCCCACAAATGTGATGTGAAATACTTTTTCTCCCATGTTGTATTGAAGAGAAAACAGCAAAAGCTTATTTAAGGCCAAAATGCATTGAAACCAATGGAAACAGCAAAAGCGCATACTTTGTCATATCTCCTCTTTTAGAAACCACAGACAGCTCAAAATTACACACAAGTGTTGAAGACCATGGCCCACAAATGTGATGTGAAATGGTTTTTCTCCCATGTTGCGTTTAAGAGAAAACAGCAAATGTTCGTTTTAGGCCAAACTGCATTGAAATCAATGGAAACACCAAATGCGCATACTTTGTGATATCTCCTCTTGTAGCAAACACAGACAGCTCAAAAGTACACACAATGTGTTGAAGACCAAGGCAGACATATGTGATGTGAAAAGGTTTTTCTCCCATGTTGCGTTTAAGAGAGAACAGCAAATGCTCGTTTTAGGCCAAAATGCATTTAAACCAATGGAAACAGCAAAAGTGCATGCTTTGTGATATCTCCTCTTGTAGCAAACACAAACAGCTCAAAATTACACACAGTGTGTTGAAGACCAAGGCCCACAAATATGATGTGAAATGGTTTTTCTCCCATGTTGTGTTTAAGAGAAAACCGCAAATGCTCATTTTAGGCCAAAATGCATTGAAATCAATGGAAACAGCAAAAGCACATACTTTGTGATATCTCCTCTTGTAGCCAGCACAGACAGCTCAAAATTACACAGTTGTGTTGAAGACCAAGGCCCACAAATTTGATGTGAAATGGTTTTTTTCCCATGTTGCATTTAAGAGAAAACAGCAAATGCTCATTTTAGGCCAAACTGCATTGAAACCAATGGAAACAGCAGAAGTAAATGCTTTGTGATATCTCCTTTTGTAGCAAACACAGACAGCTCAAAATTACACACAATGTGTTGGAGACCAGGGCCCACAAATGTGATGTGAAATGGTTTTTCTCCCATGTTGGGTTTAAGAGAAAACAGCAAATGCTCGTTTTAGGAATAAATGCATTGAAATCAATGGAAACTGCAAATGCGCATACTTTGCCATATCTCCTCTTGTAGCAAACACAGAGAGCTCAAAATTACACACAATGTGTTGAAGACCAAGGCACACAAATGTGATGTGAAATGGTTTTTCTCCCATATTGCATTTAAGAGAAAACAGCAAATGCTCGTTTTAGGCCAAACTGCATTGAGATCAATTGAAACAGCAAAACAGCAATCTTTGTGATATCTCCTCTTGTAGCAAACACAGACAGCTCAAAATTACACACAATGTGTTGAAGACCAAGGCCCACATATGTGATGTGAAATAGTTTTTCTCCCATGTTGTGTTTAAGAGAAAAGAGCAAATGGTCATTTAAACCAAAATGCATTGAAACCAATGGAAACAGCAAAAGTAAATGCTTTGTGATATCTCCTCTTGTAGCAAACATAGACAGTTTATAATTACACACAATGTGTTGAAGACCAAGGCCCACACAAATGATGGGAAATGGTTTTTCTCCCATGTTGTGTTTAAGAGAAAACAGCAAATGCTCGTTTTAGGCCAAAATGCATTGAAACCAATGGAAACAGCAAAAGTGAATGCTTTGCGATATCTCCTCTTGGATAAACACATACAGCTCAAAATTACACAGATGTGTTGAAGACCATGGCCCTCAAATGTGATGTGAAATGGTTTTTCTCACATGTTGTGTTTAAGAGAAAACAGCAAATGCTCGTTTTGGGCCAAAATGCATTGAAACCAATGGAAGCAGAAAAACTGCATTCTTTGCGATATCTCCTCTTGTAGCAAACACAGATAGCTCAAAATGACACACAATGTGTTGAAGACCAAGGCCCACAAATGTGATGTGAAATGGTTTTTCTCCCAAGGTGTGTTCAAGATAAATCAGCAAATGCTCGTTTAAGGCTAAAATGCATTGAAACCAATGTAAACAGCAAAAGTGCATGCTTTGTGATATCTCCTCTTGTAGCAAACACAGACAGCTCAAAATTACACACAATGTGTTAAAGACCAAGGCACACAAATGTGATGTGAAATGGTTTTTCTCCCATGTTGCGTTTAAGAGAAAACAGCAAATGCTCGTTTTAGGCCAAAATGCATTGAAATCGAATGAAACAGCAAAAGTGCATACTTTGCCATATCTCCTCTTGTAGCAAACACAGAGAGCTCAAAATTACACACAATGTGTTGCAGACCAAGTCCCACAAATGTGATGTGAAATGGTTTTTCTCCCATGTTGCATTTAAGGTAAAAGAGCAAATGCTCGTTTTAGGCCAAAATGCATTGAAACCAATGTAAACAGCAAAAGTGCATGCTTTGTGATATCTCCTCTTGTAGCAAACACAGACAGCTCAAAATTACACACAATGTGTTGAAGACCAAGGCCCACAAATATGATGTGAAATGGTTTTTTTCCCATGCTGTGTTTAAGAGAAAACAGCAAATGCTCTTTTTCGGCCAAAATGCATTTAAATCAAATGAAACAGCAAAAGTGCATACTTTGTCATATCTCCTCTTGTAGCAAACACAGTGAGCTCAAAATTACACACAATGTGTTGCAGACCAAGTCCCACAAATTTGATGTGAAATGGTTTTTCTCCCATGTTGCATTTAAGAGAAAACAGCAAATGCTCGTTTTAAGCCAGAATACATTGAAAGCAATGGAAACAGCAAAAGGGCATACTTTCTGGTATCTCCTCTTGTAGCAAACACAGACAGCTCAAAATTACTCACAATGTGTTGAAGGCCAAGGCCCACAAATGTGATGTGAAATAGTTTTTCTCCCATATTGCGTTTAAGAGAAAACAGCAAATGCTCGTTTTTGGCCAAAATGCATTGAAACCAATGGAAACAGTAGAAGTAAATGTTTTGTGATATCTCCTCTTGTAGCAAACACAGACAGCTCAAATTTACACACAATGTGTTGAAGACCAAGGCCCACAGATGTGATGTGAAATGGTTTTTCTCCCATGTTGCATTTAAGAGAAATCAGCAAATGCTCGTCTTAGGCTAAAATGCATCGAAATCATTGGAAACAGCAAAAGCGCATTCTTTGTGATATCTCTTCTTGTAGCAAACAGAGACAGCTCAAAATTACACACAATGTGTTGAAGACTAAGGCCCACAAATGTGATGTGAAATGGTTTTTCTCCCATGTTGGGTTTAAGAGAAAACAGCAAATGCTCGTTTTAGGATTAAATGCATTGAAATTAATGGAAACTGCAAAAGAGCATACTATACCATATCTCCTCTTGTAGCAAACACAGAGAGCTCAAAATTACACACAATGTGTTGAAGACAAAGGCACACAAATGTGATGTGAAATGGTTTTTCTCCCATGTTGCATTCAAGATAAATCAGCAAATGGTCGTTTTAGGCTAAAATGCATTGAAACCAATGGAAACACCAAAAGTGCATGCTTTGTGATATCTCCTCTTGTAGCAAACACAGAGAGCTCAAAATTACACACAATGTGTTAAAGACCAAGGCCCTCAAATATGATGTGAAATGGTTTTTCTCCCATGTTGTGTTTAAGAGAAAACAGCAAATGCTCGTTTTAGGCCAAAATGCATTGAAACCAATGGAAACAGCAAAAGTGCATACTTTGCCATATCTCCTCTTGTAGCAGAGATAGCTCAAAATTACACACAATGTGTAGTAGACCACGGCCCACAAATGTGATGTGAAATGGTTTTTCTCCCATGTTGCATTGAAGAGAAAACAGCAAATGCTCGTTTTAGGCTAAAATGCATTGAAATCAATGGAAACAGCAGAAGTAAATGCTTTGTGATATCTCCTCTTGTAGCAAACACAGACAGCTCAAAATTACACACAATGTGTTGGAGACCAGGGCCCACAAATGTGATGTGAAATGGTTTTTCTCCCATGTTGGGTTTAAGAGAAAACAGCAAATGCTCGTTTTAGGAATAAATGCATTGAAATCAATAGAAACAGCAAAACAGCAATCTTTGTGATATCTCCTCTAGTAGCAAACACAGACAGCTCAAAATTACACACAATGTGTTGAAGACCAAGGCCCACATATGTGATGTTAAATAGTTTTTCTCCCATGTTGTGTTTAAGAGAAAAGAGCAAATGGTCATTTAAACCAAAATGCATTGAAACCAATGGAAACAGCAAAAGTAAATGCTTTGTGATATCTCCTCTTGTAGCAAACACAGAGAGCTCAAAATTACACACAATGTGTTGAAGACCAAGGCACACAAATGTGATGTGAAATGGTTTTTCTCCCATATTGCATTTAAGAGAAAACAGCAAATGCTCATTTTAGGCCAAACTGCATTGAGATCAATTGAAACAGCAAAACAGCAATCTTTGTGATATCTCCTCTAGTAGCAAACACAGACAGCTCAAAATTACACACAATGTGTTGAAGACCAAGGCCCACATATGTGATGTGAAATAGTTTTTCTCCCATGTTGTGTTTAAGAGAAAAGAGCAAATGGTCATTTAAACCAAAATGCATTGAAACCAATGGAACAGCAAAAGTAAATGCTTTGTGATATCTCCTCTTGTAGCAAACACAGACAGTTTATAATTACACACAATGTGTTGAAGACCAAGGCCCACACAAATGATGGGAAATGGTTTTTCTCCCATGTTGTGCTTAAGAGAAAACAGCAAATGCTCGTTTTAGGCCAAAATGCATTGAAACCAATGTAAACAGCAAAAGTAAATGCTTTGCGATATCTCCTCTTGGAGTAAACACATACAGCTCAAAATTACACAGATGTGTTGAAGACCATGGCCCTCAAATGTGATGTGAAATGGTTTTTCTCCCATGTTGTGTTTAAGAGAAAACAGCAAATGCTCGTTTTTGGCCAAAATGCATTGAAACCAATGGAAACAGAAAAACTGCATTCTTTGCGATATCTCCTCTTGTAGCAAACACAGATAGCTCAAAATGACACACAATGTGTTGAAGACCAAGGCCCACAAATGTGATGTGAAATGGTTTTTCTCCCATGGTGTGTTCAAGATAAATCAGCAAATGCTCGTTTTAGGCTTAAATGCATTGAATCCAATGTAAACAGCAAAAGTGCATGCTTTGTGATATCTCCTCTTGTAGCAAACACAGACAGCTCAAAATTACACACAATGTGTTAAAGAACAAGGCCCACAAATGTGATGTGAAATGGTTTTTCTCCCATGTTGGGTTTAAGAGAAAACAGCAAATGCTCGTTTTAGGATTAAATGCATTGAAATTAATGGAAACTGCAAAAGAGCATACTATACCATATCTCCTCTTGTAGCAAACACAGAGAGCTCAAAATTACACACAATGTGTTGAAGACCAAGGCACACAAATGGTTATTCTCCCATGTTGCGTTTAAGAGAAAACAGCAAATGCTCGTTTTAGGCCAAAATGCATTGAAATCGAATGAAACAGCAAAAGTGCATACTTTGCCATATCTCCTCTTGTAGCAAACACAGAGAGCTCAAAATTACACACAATGTGTTGAAGACCAAGTCCCACAAATGTGATGTGAAATGGTTTTTCACCCATGTTGCATTTAAGGTAAAACAGCAAATGCTCGTTTTAGGCCAAAATGCATTGAAACCAATGTAAACAGCAAAAGTGCATGCTTTGTGATATCTCCTCATGTAGCAAACACAGACAGCTGAAAATTACACACAATGTGTTGAAGACCAAGGCCTACAACTATGATGTGAAATGGTTTTTCTCCCATGCTGTGTTTAAGAGAAAACAGCAAATGCTCTTTTTAGGCCAAAATGCATTTAAATCAAATGAAACAGCAAAAGTGCATACTTTGCCATATCTCCTCTTGTAGCAAACACAGTGAGATCAAAATTACACACAATGTGTTGAAGACCAAGGCCCACAAATGTGATGTGAAATACTTTTTCTCCCATGTTGTATTGAAGAGAAAACAGCAAAAGCTTATTTAAGGCCAAAATGCATTGAAACCAATGGAAACAGCAAAAGCGCATACTTTGTCATATCTCCTCTTTTAGAAACCACAGACAGCTCAAAATTACACACAAGTGTTGAAGACCATGGCCCACAAATGTGATGTGAAATGGTTTTTCTCCCATGTTGCGTTTAAGAGAAAACAGCAAATGTTCATTTTAGGCCAAACTGCATTGAAATCAATGGAAACACCAAATGCGCATACTTTGTGATATCTCCTCTTGTAGCAAACACAGACAGCTCAAAAGTACACACAATGTGTTGAAGACCAAGGCAGACATATGTGATGTGAAAAGGTTTTTCTCCCATGTTGCGTTTAAGAGAGAACAGCAAATGCTCGTTTTAGGCCAAAATGCATTTAAACCAATGGAAACAGCAAAAGTGCATGCTTTGTGATATCTCCTCTTGTAGCAAACACAAACAGCTCAAAATTACACACAGTGTGTTGAAGACCAAGGCCCACAAATATGATGTGAAATGGTTTTTCTCCCATGTTGTGTTTAAGAGAAAACCGCAAATGCTCATTTTAGGCCAAAATGCATTGAAATCAATGGAAACAGCAAAAGCACATACTTTGTGATATCTCCTCTTGTAGCAAGCACAGACAGCTCAAAATTACACAGTTGTGTTGAAGACCAAGGCCCACAAATTTGATGTGAAATGGTTTTTTTCCCATGTTGCATTTAAGAGAAAACAGCAAATGCTCATTTTAGGCCAAACTGCATTGAAACCAATGGAAACAGCAGAAGTAAATGCTTTGTGATATCTCCTTTTGTAGCAAACACAGACAGCTCAAAATTACACACAATGTGTTGGAGACCAGGGCCCACAAATGTGATGTGAAATGGTTTTTCTCCCATGTTGGGTTTAAGAGAAAACAGCAAATGCTCGTTTTAGGAATAAATGCATTGAAATCAATGGAAACTGCAAATGCGCATACTTTGCCATATCTCCTCTTGTAGCAAACACAGAGAGCTCAAAATTACACACAATGTGTTGAAGACCAAGGCCCACATATGTGATGTGAAATAGTTTTTCTCCCATGTTGTGTTTAAGAGAAAAGAGCAAATGGTCATTTAAACCAAAATGCATTGAAACCAATGGAAACAGCAAAAGTAAATGCTTTGTGATATCTCCTCTTGTAGCAAACATAGACAGTTTATAATTACACACAATGTGTTGAAGACCAAGGCCCACACAAATGATGGGAAATGGTTTTTCTCCCATGTTGTGTTTAAGAGAAAACAGCAAATGCTCGTTTTAGGCCAAAATGCATTGAAACCAATGGAAACAGCAAAAGTGAATGCTTTGCGATATCTCCTCTTGGATAAACACATACAGCTCAAAATTACACAGATGTGTTGAAGACCATGGCCCTCAAATGTGATGTGAAATGGTTTTTCTCCCATGTTGTGTTTAAGAGAAAACAGCAAATGCTCGTTTTGGGCCAAAATGCATTGAAACCAATGGAAGCAGAAAAACTGCATTCTTTGCGATATCTCCTCTTGTAGCAAACACAGATAGCTCAAAATGACACACAATGTGTTGAAGACCAAGGCCCACAAATGTGATGTGAAATGGTTTTTCTCCCAAGGTGTGTTCAAGATAAATCAGCAAATGCTCATTTTAGGCTAAAATGCATTGAAACCAATGTAAACAGCAAAAGTGCATGCTTTGTGATATCTCCTCTTGTAGCAAACACAGACAGCTCAAAATTACACACAATGTGTTAAAGACCATGGCACACAAATGTGATGTGAAATGGTTTTTCTCCCATGTTGCGTTTAAGAGAAAACAGCAAATGCTCGTTTTAGGCCAAAATGCATTGAAATCGAATGAAACAGCAAAAGTGCACACTTTGCCATATCTCCTCTTGTAGCAAACACAGAGAGCTCAAAATTACACACAATGTGTTGCAGACCAAGTCCCACAAATGTGATGTGAAATGGTTTTTCTCCCATGTTGCATTTAAGGTAAAAGAGCAAATGCTCGTTTTAGGCCAAAATGCATTGAAACCAATGTAAACAGCAAAAGTGCATGCTTTGTGATATCTCCTCTTGTAGCAAACACAGATAGCTCAAAATTACACACAATGTGTTGAAGACCAAGGCCCACAAAAATGATGTGAAATGGTTTTTTTCCCATGCTGTGTTTAAGAGAAAACAGCAAATGCTCTTTTTCGGCCAAAATGCATTTAAATCAAATGAAACAGCAAAAGTGCATACTTTGCCATATCTCCTCTTGTAGCAAACACAGTGAGCTCAAAATTACACACAATGTGTTGCAGACCAAGTCCCACAAATTTGATGTGAAATGGTTTTTCTCCCATGTTGCATTTAAGAGAAAACAGCAAATGCTCATTTTAAGCCAGAATACATTGAAAGCAATGGAAACAGCAAAAGGGCATACTTTCTGATATCTCCTCTTGTAGCAAACACAGACAGCTCAAAATTACTCACAATGTGTTGAAGGCCAAGGCCCACAAATGTGATGTGAAATAGTTTTTCTCCCATATTGCGTTTAAGAGAAAACAGCAAATGCTCGTTTTTGGCCAAAATGCATTGAAACCAATGGAAACAGTAGAAGTAAATGTTTTGTGATATCTCCTCTTGTAGCAAACACAGACAGCTCAAATTTACACACAATGTGTTGAAGACCAAGGCCCACAGATGTGATGTGAAATGGTTTTTCTCCCATGTTGCATTTAAGAGAAATCAGCAAATGCTTGTCTTAGGCTAAAATGCATCGAAATCATTGGAAACAGCAAAAGTGCATTCTTTGTGATATCTCTTCTTGTAGCAAACAGAGACAGCTCAAAATTACACACAATGTGTTGAAGACTAAGGCCCACAAATGTGATATGAAATGGTTTTTCTCCCATGTTGGGTTTAAGAGAAAACAGCAACTGCTCGTTTTAGGATTAAATGCATTGAAATTAATGGAAACTGCAAAAGAGCATACTATACCATATCTCCTCTTGTAGCAAACACAGAGAGCTCAAAATTACACACAATGTGTTGAAGACAAAGGCACACAAATGTGATGTGAAATGGTTTTTCTCCCATGTTGCATTCAAGATAAATCAGCAAATGGTCGTTTTAGGCTAAAATGCATTGAAACCAATGGAAACACCAAAAGTGCATGCTTTGTGATATCTCCTCTTGTAGCAAACACAGAGAGCTCAAAATTACACACAATGTGTTAAAGACCAAGGCCCTCAAATATGATGTGAAATGGTTTTTCTCCCATGTTGTGTTTAAGAGAAAACAGCAAATGCTCGTTTTAGGCCAAAATGCATTGAAACCAATGGAAACAGCAAAAGTGCATACTTTGCCATATCTCCTCTTGTAGCAGAGATAGCTCAAAATTACACACAATGTGTAGTAGACCACGGCCCACAAATGTGATGTGAAATGGTTTTTCTCCCATGTTGCATTGAAGAGAAAACAGCAAATGCTCGTTTTAGGCTAAAATGCATTGAAATCAAACGAAACAGCAAAAGTACATACTTTGCCATATCTCCTCTTGTAGCAAACACAGAAAGCTCAAAATTACACACAATGTGTTGAAGACTAAGGCCCACAAATGTGATGTGAAATAGTTTTTCTCCCATGTTGCATTGAAGAGAAAACAGCAAAAGCTTCTTTTAGTCCAAAATGCATTGAAACCAATGGAAACAGCAAAAGTGCATACTTTGTCATATCTCCTCTTGTAGAAACCACAGACAGCTCAAAATTACACACAAGTGTTGAAGACCATGGCCCACAAATGTGATGTGAAATGGTTTTTGTCCCATGTTGCGTCTAAGAGAAAGCAGCAAATGCTCATTTTAGGAATAAATGCATTGAAATTAATGGAAACTGCAAAAGAGCATACTATACCATATCTCCTCTTGTAGCAAACACAGAGAGCTTAAAATTACACACAATGTGTTGAAGACCAAGGCACACAAATGTCATGTAAAATGAGTTTTCTCCCATGTTGCGTTTAAGAGAAAACAGCAAATGCTTGTTTTAGCCAAACTGCATTGAAATCAATGGAAACAGCAAAAGTGCATACTTTGTGATATCTCCTCTTATAGCAAACACAGAAAGCTCAAATTACAAACACTGTGTGGCAGACCAAGGCCCACAAATGTGATGTGAAATGGTTTTTTTCCCATGTTGCAATTAAAAGAAAACAGAAAATGCTCGTTTTTGGCCAAAATGCATTGAAACCAATGGAAACAGCAGAAGTAAATGTTTTGAGATATCTCCTCTTTTAGCAAACACAGACAGCTCAAATTTACACACAATGTGTTGAAGACCAAGGCCCACAAATGTGATGTGAAATGGTTTTTCTCCCATGTTGCGTTTAAGAGAAAACAGCAAATGCTCGATTTAAGCCAGAATACATTGAAACCAATGGAAACAGCAAAAGTGCATACTTTGTCATATCTCCTCTTGTAGCAAGCAAAGACAGCTCAAAATTACACACAATGTGTTGAAGGCCAAGGCCCACAAATGTGATGTGAAATGGTTTTTCTCCCATGTTGGGTTTAAGAGAAAACAGCAAATGCTCGTTTTAGGAATAAATGCATTGAAATCAATGGAAACTGCAAATGCTCATACTATACCATATCTCCTCTTGTAGCAAACACAGAGAGCTCAAAATTACACACAATGTGTTGAAGACCCTGGCCCACAAATGTGATGTAAAATTGTTTTTCTCCCATGTTGCGTTTAAGAGAAAACAGCAAATGCTCGTTTTCAGCCAGAATACATTGAAACCAATGGAAACAGCAAAAGGGCATACTTTGTGATATCTCCTCTTGTAGCAAACAAAGACAGCTCAAAATTACACACAATGTGTTGAAGGCCAAGGCCCACAAATGTGATGTGAAATGGTTTTTGTCCCATTTTGCGTTCAAGAGAAAACAGCAAATGCTCATTTTAGGCCAAACTGCATTGAAACCAATGGAAACAGCAGAAGTAAATGCTTTGTGATATCTCCTCTTGTATCAAACACAGACAGCTCAAAATTACACACAATGTGTTGAAGACCAAGGCCCACATATGTGATGTGAAATGGTTTTTCTCCCATGTTGCATTTAATAGAATACAGCAAATGCTCGTTTTAGGCCAAACTGCATTGAGATCAATTGAAACAGCAAAACAGCATACTTTGTGATATCTCCTCTTGTATCAAACACAGACAGCTCAAAATTACACACAATGTGTTGAAGACCAAGGCCCACATATGTGATGTGAAATAGTTTTTCTCCCATGTTGTGTTTAAGAGAAAAGAGCAAATGGTCGTTTAAACCAAAATGCATTGAAACCAATGGAAACAGCAAAAGTAAATGCTTTGTGATATCTCCTCTTGTAGCAAACACAGACAGTTCATAATTACACACAATGTGTTGAAGACCAAGGCCCACAAATATGATGTGAAATGGTTTTTCTCCCATGTTGTGTTTAAGAGAAAACAGCAAATGCTCGTTTTAGGCCAAAATGCATTGAAACCAATGGAAACAGCAAAAGTAAATGCTTTGCGATATCTCCTCTTGGAGTAAACACAGACAGCTCAAAATTACACAGATGTGTTGAAGACCATGGCCCTCAAATGTGATGTGAAATGGTTTTTCTCCCATGTTGTGTTTAAGAGAAAACAGCAAATGCTCGTTTTTGGCCAAAATGCATTGAAACCAATGGAAACAGAAAAACTGTATTCTTTGCGATATCTCCTCTTGTAGCAAACACAGATAGCTCAAAATTACACACAATGTGTTGAAGACCAAGTCCCACAAATGTGATGTGAAATGGTTTTTCTCCCATGTTGCGTTTAAGAGAAAACAGCAAATGCTCATTTTAGGCCAAAATGCATTGAAACCAATGGAAACAGCAAAAGTGCATACTTTGCCATATCTCCTCTTGTAGCAAACACAGAGAGCTCAAAATTACACACAATGTGTTGAAGACAAAGGCCGACAAATGTGATGTGAAATAGTTTTTCTCCCATGTTGTATTGAAGAGAAAACAGCAAAAGCTTCTTTTAGGCCAAAATGCATTGAAACCAATGGAAACAGCAAAAGGGCATACTTTGTCATATCGCCTCTTGTAGAAACCACAGACAGCTGAAAATTACACACAAGTGTTGAAGACCATGGCCCACAAATGTGATGTGAAATGGTTTTTCTCCCATGTTGCGTTTAAGAGAAAACAGCAAATGCTCGTTTTAAGCCAGAATACATTGAAACCAATGGAAACAGCAAAAGGGCATACTTTGTGATATCTCCTCTTGTAGCAAACAAAGACAGCTCAAAATTACACACAATGTGTTGAAGGCCAAGGCCCACAAATGTGATGTGAAATGGTTTTTCTCCCATGTTGCGTTTAAGAGAAAACAGCAAATGCTCTTTTTAGGCCAAACTGCATTGAAACCAATGGAAACAGCAGAAGTAAATGCTTTGTGATATCTCCTCTTGTAGCAAACACAGACAGCTCAAAATTACACACAATGTGTTGAAGACCAAGGCCCACAAATGTGATGTGAAATGGTTTTTCTCCCATGTTGGGTTTAAGAGAAAACAGCAAATGCTCGTTTTAGTAATAAATGCATTGAAATTAATGGAAACTGCAAAAGAGCATACTATACCATATCTCCTCTTGTAGCAAACACAGAGAGCTCAAAATTACACACAATGTGTTGAAGGCCAAGGCCCACAATTTTGATGTGAAATAGTTTTTCTCCTATGTTGTATTGAAGAGAAAACAGCAAAAGGTTCTTTTAGGCCAAAATGCATTTTAACCAATGGTAACAGAAAAACTGCATTCCTTGCGATATCTCCTCTTGTAGCAAACACAGATAGCTCAAAATTACACACAATGTGTTGAAGACCAAGGCCCACAAATGTGATGTGAAATGGTTTTTCTCCCATGGTGTGTTCAAGATAAATCAGCAAATGGTCGTTTTAGGCTAAAATGCATTGAAACCAATGGAAACACCAAAAGTGCATGCTTTGTGATATCTCCTCTTGTAGCAAACACAGACAGCTCAAAATTACACACAATGTGTTGAAGACCAAGGCCCTCAAATATGATGTGAAATGGTTTTTCTCCCATGTTGTGTTTAAGAGAAAAAAGCAAATGCTCGTTTTAGGCCAAAATGCATTAAGACCAATGGAAACAGCAAAGGTGCATACTTTGCCATATCTTCTCTTGTAGCAGAGATAGCTCAAAATTACACACAATGTGTAGTAGACCCAGGCCCACAAATGTGATGTGAAATGGTTTTTCTCCCATGTTGCATTTAAGAGAAAACAGCAAATGCTCGTTTTAGGCTAAAATGCATTGAAATCAAATGAAACAGCAAAAGTACATACTTTGCCATATCTCCTCTTGTAGCAAACACAGAAAGCTCAAAATTACACACAATGTGTTGAAGACCAAGGCCCACAAATGTGATGTGAAATAGTTTTTCTCCCATGTTGTATTGAAGAGAAAACAGCAAAAGCTTCTTTTAGTCCAAAATGCATTGAAACCAATGGAAACAGCAAAAGCGCATACTTTGTCATATCTCCTCTTGTAGAAACCACAGACAGCTCAAAATTACACACAAGTGTTGAAGACCATGGCCCACAAATGTGATGTGAAATGGTTTTTCTCCCATGTTGCGTCTAAGAGAAAAGAGCAAATGCTCGTTTTAAGCCAGAATACATTGAAACCAATGGAAACAGCAAAAGGGCATACTTTGTGATATCTCCTCTTGTAGCAAACAAAGACAGCTCAAAATTACACACAATGTGTTGAAGGCCAAGGCCCACAAATGTGATGTGAAATGGTTTTTTTCCCATGTTGCATTTAAGAAAAAACAGCAAATGCTCATTTTAGGCCAAAATGCATTGAAACCAATGGAAACAGCAGAAGTAAATGCTTTGTGATATCTACTCTTGTAGCAAACACAGACAGCTCAAAATTACACACAATGTTTTGAAGACCAAGGCCCTCAAATGTGATGTGAAATGGTTTTTCTCCCATGTTGGGTTTAAGAGAAAGCAGCAAATGCTCATTTTAGGAATAAATGCATTGAAATTAATGGAAACTGCAAAAGAGCATACTATACCATATCTCCTCTTGTAGCAAACACAGAGAGCTTAAAATTACACACAATGTGTTGAAGACCAAGGCACACAAGTGTCATGTAAAATGAATTTTCTCCCATGTTGCTTTTAAGAGAAAACAGCAAATGCTTGTTTTAGCCAAACTGCATTGAAATCAATGGAAACAGCAAAAGTGCATACTTTGTGATATCTCCTCTTATAGCAAACACAGAAAGCTCAAATTACAAACACTGTGTGGCAGACCAAGGCCCACAAATGTGATGTGAAATGGTTTTTTTCCCATGTTGCAATTAAAAGAAAACAGAAAATGCTCGTTTTTGGCCAAAATGCATTGAAACCAATGGAAACAGCAGAAGTACATTTTTTGTGACATCTCCTCTTGTAGAAAACACAGACAGCTCAAAATTACACACAATGTGTTGCAGACCAAGGCCCACAAATGTGATGTGAAATGGTATTTCTCCCATGTTGCGTTTAAGAGAAAACAGCTAATGCTCGTTTTAGGCCAAAATGCATTGAAACCAATGGAAACAGCAAAAGTGCATACTTTGCCATATCTCCTCTTGTAGCAAACACAGAGAGCTCAAAATTACACACAATGTGTTGAAGACCAAGGCCCACAATTGTGATGTGAAAAAGTTTTTCTCCCATGTTGTATTGAAGAGAAAACAGCAAAAGCTTTTTTAGCCCAAAATGCATTGAAACAAATGGAAACAGCAAAAGTGCATACTTTTTGATATCTCCTCTTATAGCAAACACAGACAGCTCAAAATTACACACAAGTGTTGAAGACTATGGCCCACAAATGTGATGTGAAATGGTTTTTCTCCCATGTTGCATTTAAGAGAAAACAGCAAATGTTCGTTTTAGGCCAAACTGCATTGAAATCAATGGAAACACCAAATGCGCATACTTTCTGATATCTCCTCTTGTAGCAAACACAGACAGCTCAAAATTACACACAATGTGTTGAAGGCCAAGGCCCACAAATATGATGTGAAAAGGTTTTCCTCCCATGTTGCATTTAAGAGAAAACAGCAAATGCTCGTTTTTTGCCAAAATGCATTGAAACCAATGGAAACAGCAGAAGTAAATGTTTTGTGATATCTCCTCTTGTAGCAAACACAGACAGCTCAAATTTACACACAATGTGTTGAAGACCAAGGCCCACAGATGTGATGTGAAATGGTTTTTCTCCCATGTTGCATTTAAGAGAAATCAGCAAATGCTCGTCTTAGGCTAAAATGCATCGAAATCATTGGAAACAGCAAAAGCGCATTCTTTGTGATATCTCTTCTTGTAGCAAACAGAGACAGCTCAAAATTACACACAATGTGTTGAAGACAAATGCCCACAAATGTGATGTGAAATGTTTTTTCTCCCATGTTGCATTTAAGAGAAAACAGCAAATGTTCGTTTTAGGCCAAACTGCATTGAAATCAATGGAAACACCAAATGTGCATACTTTGTGATATCTCCTCTTATAGCAAACACAGACAGCTCAAAATTACACACAATGTGTTGAAGACCAAGGCAGACAAATGTGATGTGAAATGGTTTTTCTCCCATGTTGTGTTTAAGACAAAACAGCAAATGCTCGTTTTAGGCCAAAATGCATTGAAATCAAATGAAACAGCAAAAGTGCACACTTTGCCATATCTCCTCTTGTAGCAAACACAGACAGCTCAAAATTACACACAATGTGTTGAAGACCAAGGCCCACCAATGTGATGTGAAATAGTTTTTCTCCCATGTTGTATTGAAGAGAAAACAGCAAAAGCTTATTTTAGGCCAAAATGCATTGAAACCAATGGAAACAGCAAAAGTGCATACTTTTTGACATCTCCTCTTATAGCAAACACAGACAGCTCAAATTTACACACAATGTGTTGAAGACCAAGGCCCACAGATGTGATGTGAAATGGTTTTTCTCCCATGTTGCATTTAAGAGAATTCAGCAAATGCTCGTCTTAGGATAAAATGCATCGAAATCATTAGCAAAAGTGCATTCTTTGTGATATCTCTTCTTGTAGCAAACAGAGACAGCTCAAAATTACACACAAAGTGTTGAAGACAAAGGCCCACAAATGTGATGTGAAATAGTTTTTCTCCCATGTTGCGTTTAAGAGAAAACAGCAAATGCTAGTTTTAGGCCAAAAAACATTGAAACCAATGGAAACAGCAAAAGAGCATTCTTTGTGATATCTCCTCTTGTAGCAAACAGAGATTGCTCAAAATTACACACAATGTGTTGAAGACCAAGGCACACAAATGTGATGTGAAATAGTTTTTCTCCCATGTTGTATTGAAGTGAAAACAGCAAAATCTTCTTTTAGGCCAAAATGCATTGAAACCAATGGAAAGAGCAAAAGCGCATACTTTGTCATATCTCCTCTTGTAGCAAACACAGACAGCTCAAAATTACACACAATGTGTTGAAGACCAAGGCCCACAAATGTGATGTGAAATGGTTTTTCTCCCATGTTGCATTTAAGAGAAAACAGCAAATGCTCGTTTTAAGCAAGAATACATTGAAACCAATGGAAACAGCAAAAGGGCATACTTTGTGATATCTCCTCTTGTAGCAAACACAGAAAGCTCAAATTGCAAACACTGTGTTGCAAACCAAAGCCCACAAATGTGATGTGAAATGGTTTTTCTCCCATGTTGCATTTAAGAGAAAACAGCAAATGCCCGATTTTTACCAAAATGCATTGAAACCAATGGAAACAGCAGAAGTACATTTTTTGTGACATCTCCTCTTGTAGCAAACACAGACAGCTCAAAATTACACACAATGTGTTGCAGACCAAGGCCCACAAATGTGATGTGAAATGGTATTTCTCCCATGTTGCGTTTAAGAGAAAACAGCTAATGCTCGTTTTAGGCCAAAATGCATTGAAACCAATGGAAACAGCAAAAGTGCATACTTTGCCATATCTCCTCTTGTAGCAAACACAGAGAGCTCAAAATTACACACAATGTGTTGAAGACCAAGGCCCAAAAATGTGATGTGAAATAGTTTTTCTCCCATGTTGTATAGAAGAGAAAACAGCAAAAGCTTCTTTTGGGCCAAAATGCATTGAAACCAATGGAAACAGCAAAAGTGCATACTTTGTCATATCTCCTCTTGTAGAAACCACAGACAGCTCAAAATTACACACAAGTGTTGAAGACCATGGCCCACAAATGTGATGTGAAATGGTTTTTCTCCCATGTTGCGTTTAAGAGAAAACAGCAAATGCTCGTTTTAAGCCAGAATACATTGAAACCAATGGAAACAGCAAAAGGGCATACTTTGTGATATCTCCTCTTGTAGCAAACAAAGACAGCTCAAAATTACACGCAATGTGTTGAAGGCCAAGGCCCACAAATGTGATGTGAAATGGTTCTTGTCCCATGTTGCGTTTAAGAGAAAACAGCAAATGCTCATTTTTGGCCAAACTGCATTGAAAACAATGGAAACAGCAGAAGTAAATGCTTTGTGATATCTCCTCTTGTAGCAAACACAGACAGCTCAAAATTACACACAATGTGTTGTAGACCAGGGCCCACAAATGTGATGTGAAATGGTTTTTCTCCCATGTTGGGTTTAAGAGAAAACAGCAAATGCTTGATTTAGGAATTAATGCATTGAAATAAATGGAAACTGCAAATGCGCATACTATACCATATCTCCTCTTGTAGCAAACACAGAGAGCTCAAAATTACACACAATGTGTTGAAGACCAAGGCCCACAATTGTGATGTGAAATAGTTTTTCTCCCATGTTGTATTGAATAGAAAACAGCAAAAGCTTTTTTACCCCAAAATGCATTGAAACAAATGGAAACAGCAAAAGTGCATACTTTTTGATATCTCCTCTTATAGCAAACACAGACAGCTCAAAATTACACACAATGTGTTGAAGACCATGGCCCACAAATGTGATGTGAAAAGGTTTTTCTGCCATGTTGTGTTTAAGAGAAAACAGCAAATGCTCATTTTTGGCCAAACTGCATTGAGATCAATTGAAACAGCAAAACAGCATACTTTGTGATATCTCCTCTTGTAGCAAACACAGACAGCTCAAAATTACACACAATGTGTTGAAGACCAAGGCCCACATATGTGATGTGAAATAGTTTTTCTCCCTTGTTGTGTTTAAGAGAAAAGAGCAAATGCTCCTTTTAAGCCAGAATAAATTGAAACCAATGGAAACAGCAAAAGCGCATTCTTTGTGATATCTCCTCTTGTAGCAAACACAGACAGCTCAAAATTACACACAATGTGTTGAAGGCCAAGGCCCACAAATGTGATTTGAAATGGTTTTTCTCCCATGTTGCGTTTAAGAGAAAACAGCAAATGCTCGTTTTAGGCCAAAATGCATTGAAATCAATGGAAACAGCAAAAGCGCATACTTTGTGATATCTCCTCTTGTAGCAAACACAGAAAGATCAAATTACACACAATGTGTTGAAGACCAAGGCCCACAAATATGATGTGAAATGGTTTTTCTCCCATGTTGCGTTTAAGAGAAAACAGCAAATGCTCTTTTTAGGCCAAACTGCATTGAAACCAATGGAAACAGCAGAAGTAAATGCTTTGTGATGTCTCCTCTTGTAGCAAACACAGACAGCTCAAAATTACACACAATGTGTTGAAGACCATGGCCCACAAATGTGATGTGAAATGGTTTTTCTCCCATGTTGGGTTTAAGAGAAAACAGCAAATGCTTGTTTTAGGAATAAATGCATTGAAATTAATGGAAACTGCAAAAGAGCATACTATACCATATCTCCTCTTGTAGCAAACACAGAGAGCTCAAAATTACACACAATGTGTTGAAGATCAAGGCACACAAATGTGATGTGAAATGGTTTTTCTCCTATGTTGTATTGAAGAGTAAACAGCAAAAGCTTCTTTTAGGCCAAAATGCATTGAAACCAATGGAAACAGCAAAAGCGCATACTTTGTCATATCTCCTCTTGTAGCAAACACAGACAGTTCAAAATTACACAAAATGTGTTGAAGGCCAAGGCCCACAAATTTGATGTGAAATAGTTTTTCTCCTAAGTTGTATTGAAGGGAAAACAGCAAAATCTTCTTTTAGGCCAAAATGCATTGAAACCAATGGAAAGAGCAAAAACGCATACTTTGTCATATCTCCTCTTGTAGCAAACACAGACAACTCAAAATTACACAAAATGTGTTGAAGACCATGGCCCACAAATGTGATGTGAAATGTTTTTTCTCCCATGTTGCGTTTAAGAGAAAACAGCAAATGCTCGTTTTAAGCCAGAATACATTGAAACCAATGGAAACATCAAAAGGGCATACTTTGTGATATTCCCTCTTGTAGCAAACACAGAAAGCTCAAATTGAAAACACTGTGTTGCAGACCAAGGCCCACAAATGTGATGTGAAATGGTTTTTCTCCCATGTTGCATTTAAGAGAAAACAGCAAATGCCCGATTTTTACCAAAATGCATTGAAACCAATGGAAACAGCAGAAGTAAATTTTTTGTGATATCTCCTCTTGTAGCAAACACAGACAGCTCAAAATGACACACAATGTGTTGAAGACCAAGGCCCACAAATATGATGTGAAATGGTTTTTCTCCCATGTTGTGTTTAAGAGAGAACAGCAAATGCTCGTTTTAGGCCAAAATGCATTGAAACCAATGGAAACAGCAAAAGTGCATACTTTGCCATATCTCCTCTTGTATCAGAGATAGCTCAAAATTACACACAATGTGTAGTAGACCAAGGCCCACAAATGTGATGTGAAATGGTTTTTCTCCCATGTTGTATTGAAGAGAAAACAGCAAAAGCTTCCTTTAGGCCAAAATGCATTGAAACCAATGGAAACAGCAAAAGCACATACTTGTTATATCTCCTCTTGTAGAAACCACAGACAGCTCAAAATTACACACAAGTGTTGAAAACCATGGCCCACAAATGTGATGTGAAATGGTTTTTCTCCCATGTTGCGTTTAAGAGAAAACAGCAAATGCTCGTTTTAGGCCAAACTGCATTGAAATCAATGGAAACAGCAAAAGTGCATACTTTCTCATATCTCCTCTTATAGCAAACACAGAAAGCTCAAATTACAAACACTGTGTTGCAGACCAAGGCCCACAAATGTGATGTGAATTGGTTTTTCTCCCATGTTGCAATTAAAAGAAAACAGAAAATGCTTGTTTTTGGCCAAAATGCATTGAAACCAATGGAAACAGCAGAAGTATATGTTTTGAGATATCTCCTCTTGTAGCAAACACAGACAGCTCAAATTTACACACAATGTGTTGAAGACCAAGGCCCACAGATATGATGTGAAATGGTTTTTCTTCCATGTTGCGTTTAAGAGAAATCAGCAAATGCTCGTCTTAGGATAAAATGCATCGAAATCATTAGAAAAAGCAAAAGCGCATTCTTTGTGATATCTCTTCTTGTAGCAAACAGAGACAGCTCAAAATTACACACAATGTGTTGAAGACAAAGGCCCACAAATGTGATGTGAAATGTTTTTTCTCCCATGTTGCATTTAAGAGAAAACAGCAAATGTTCGTTTTAGGCCAAACTGGATTGAAATAGATGGAAACAGCAAAAAGCGCATACTTTGTGATATCCCCTCTTGTAGGAATCACAGACAGCTCAAAATTACACACAATGTGTTGAAGACCAAGGCCCACAAATGTGATGTGAAATAGTTTTTCTCCCATGTTGTATTGAAGAGAAAACAGCAAAAGCTTCTTTTAGGCCAAAATACATTGAAACCAATGGAAACAGCAAAAGCGCATACTTTGTCATATCTCCTCTTGTAGCAAACAAAGACAGCTCAAAATTACACACAATGTGTTGAAGGCCAAGGCCCACAAATGTGATGTGAAATGGTTTTTGTCCCATGTTGCGTTTAAGAGAAAACAGCAAATGCTCATTTTAGGCCAAACTGCATTGAAACCAATGGAAACAGCAGAAGTAAATGCTTTGTGATATCTCCTCTTGTAGCAAACACAGACAGCTCAAAATTACACACAATGTGTTGGAGACCAGGGCCCACAAATGTGATGTGAAATGGTTTTTCTCCCATGTTGGGTTTAAGAGAAAACAGCAAATGCTCGTTTTAGGAATAAATGCATTGAAATCAATGGAAACTGCAAATGCGCATACTATACCATATCTCCTCTTGTAGCAAACACAGAGAGCTCAAAATTACACACAATGTGTTGAAGACCAAGGCACCCAAATGTGATGTGAAATAGTTTTTCTCCCTTGTTGTGTTTAAGAGAAAAGAGCAAATGCTCCTTTTAAGCCAGAATAAATTGAAACCAATGGAAACAGCAAAAGCGCATTCTTTGTGATATCTCCTCTTGTAGCAAACACAGACAGCTCAAAATTACACACAATGTGTTGAAGGCCAAGGCCCACAAATGTGATTTGAAATGGTTTTTCTCCCATGTTGCGTTTAAGAGAAAACAGCAAATGCTCGTTTTAGGCCAAAATGCATTGAAATCAATGGAAACAGCAAAAGCGCATACTTTGTGATATCTCCTCTTGTAGCAAACACAGAAAGATCAAATTACACACAATGTGTTGAAGACCAAGGCCCACAAATATGATGTGAAATGGTTTTTCTCCCATGTTGCGTTTAAGAGAAAACAGCAAATGCTCTTTTTAGGCCAAACTGCATTGAAACCAATGGAAACAGCAGAAGTAAATGCTTTGTGATATCTCCTCTTGTAGCAAACACAGACAGCTCAAAATTACACACAATGTGTTGAAGACCATGGCCCACAAATGTGATGTGAAATGGTTTTTCTCCCATGTTGGGTTTAAGAGAAAACAGCAAATGCTTGTTTTAGGAATAAATGCATTGAAATTAATGGAAACTGCAAAAGAGCATACTATACCATATCTCCTCTTGTAGCAAACACAGAGAGCTCAAAATTACACACAATGTGTTGAAGATCAAAGCACACAAATGTGATGTGAAATGGTTTTTCTCCTATGTTGTATTGAAGAGTAAACAGCAAAAGCTTCTTTTAGGCCAAAATGCATTGAAACCAATGGAAACAGCAAAAGCGCATACTTTGTCATATCTCCTCTTGTAGCAAACACAGACAGTTCAAAATTACACAAAATGTGTTGAAGGCCAAGGCCCACAAATTTGATGTGAAATAGTTTTTCTCCTATGTTGTATTGAAGGGAAAACAGCAAAATCTTCTTTTAGGCCAAAATGCATTGAAACCAATGGAAAGAGCAAAAACGCATACTTTGTCATATCTCCTCTTGTAGCAAACACAGACAACTCAAAATTACACAAAATGTGTTGAAGACCATGGCCCACAAATGTGATGTGAAATGTTTTTTCTCCCATGTTGCGTTTAAGAGAAAACAGCAAATGCTCGTTTTAAGCCAGAATACATTGAAACCAATGGAAACATCAAAAGGGCATACTTTGTGATATTCCCTCTTGTAGCAAACACAGAAAGCTCAAATTGAAAACACTGTGTTGCAGACCAAGGCCCACAAATGTGATGTGAAATGGTTTTTCTCCCATGTTGCATTTAAGAGAAAACAGCAAATGCCCGATTTTTACCAAAATGCATTGAAACCAATGGAAACAGCAGAAGTAAATTTTTTGTGATATCTCCTCTTGTAGCAAACACAGACAGCTCAAAATGACACACAATGTGTTGAAGACCAAGGCCCACAAATATGATGTGAAATGGTTTTTCTCCCATGTTGTGTTTAAGAGAGAACAGCAAATGCTCGTTTTAGGCCAAAATGCATTGAAAACCAATGGAAACAGCAAAAGTGCATACTTTGCCATATCTCCTCTTGTATCAGAGATAGCTCAAAATTACACACAATGTGTAGTAGACCAAGGCCCACAAATGTGATGTGAAATGGTTTTTCTCCCATGTTGTATTGAAGAGAAAACAGCAAAAGCTTCCTTTAGGCCAAAATGCATTGAAACCAATGGAAACAGCAAAAGCACATACTTGTTATATCTCCTCTTGTAGAAACCACAGACAGCTCAAAATTACACACAAGTGTTGAAAACCATGGCCCACAAATGTGATGTGAAATGGTTTTTCTCCCATGTTGCGTTTAAGAGAAAACAGCAAATGCTCGTTTTAGGCCAAACTGCATTGAAATCAATGGAAACAGCAAAAGTGCATACTTTCTCATATCTCCTCTTATAGCAAACACAGAAAGCTCAAATTACAAACACTGTCTTGCAGACCAAGGCCCACAAATGTGATGTGAATTGGTTTTTCTCCCATGTTGCAATTAAAAGAAAACAGAAAATGCTTGTTTTTGGCCAAAATGCATTGAAACCAATGGAAACAGCAGAAGTATATGTTTTGAGATATCTCCTCTTGTAGCAAACACAGACAGCTCAAATTTACACACAATGTGTTGAAGACCAAGGCCCACAGATATGATGTGAAATGGTTTTTCTTCCATGTTGCGTTTAAGAGAAATCAGCAAATGCTCGTCTTAGGATAAAATGCATCGAAATCATTAGAAAAAGCAAAAGCGCATTCTTTGTGATATCTCGTCTTGTAGCAAACAGAGACAGCTCAAAATTACACACAATGTGTTGAAGACAAAGGCCCACAAATGTGATGTGAAATGTTTTTTCTCCCATGTTGCATTTAAGAGAAAACAGCAAATGTTCGTTTTAGGCCAAACTGGATTGAAATAGATGGAAACAGCAAAAAGCGCATACTTTGTGATATCCCCTCTTGTAGGAATCACAGACAGCTCAAAATTACACACAATGTGTTGAAGACCAAGGCCCACAAATGTGATGTGAAATAGTTTTTCTCCCATGTTGTATTGAAGAGAAAACAGCAAAAGCTTCTTTTAGGCCAAAATACATTGAAACCAATGGAAACAGCAAAAGCGCATACTTTGTCATATCTCCTCTTGTAGCAAACAAAGACAGCTCAAAATTACACACAATGTGTTGAAGGCCAAGGCCCACAAATGTGATGTGAAATGGTTTTTGTCCCATGTTGCGTTTAAGAGAAAACAGCAAATGCTCATTTTAGGCCAAACTGCATTGAAACCAATGGAAACAGCAGAAGTAAATGCTTTGTGATATCTCCTCTTGTAGCAAACACAGACAGCTCAAAATTACACACAATGTGTTGGAGACCAGGGCCCACAAATGTGATGTGAAATGGTTTTTCTCCCATGTTGGGTTTAAGAGAAAACAGCAAATGCTCGTTTTAGGAATAAATGCATTGAAATCAATGGAAACTGCAAATGCGCATACTATACCATATCTCCTCTTGTAGCAAACACAGAGAGCTCAAAATTACACACAATGTGTTGAAGACCAAGGCACCCAAATGTGATGTGAAATGGTTTTTCTCCCATGTTGCATTTAAGAGAAAACAGCAAATGCTCGTTTTAGGCCAAACTGCTTTGAGATCAATTGAAACAGCAAAACAGCATACTTTGTGATATCTCCTCTTGTAGCAAACACAGACAGCTCAAAATTACACACAATGTGTTGAAGACCATGTCCCACATATGTGATGTGAAATAGTTTTTCTCCCATGTTGTGTTTAAGAGAAAAGAGCAAATGGTCGTTTAAACCAAAATGCATTGAAACCAATGGAAACAGCAAAACTAAATGCTTTGTGATATATCCTCTTATAGCAAACACAGACAGTTCATAATTACACACAATGTGTTGAAGACCAAGGCCCACAAATATGATGTGAAATGGTTTGTCTCCCATGTTGTGTTTAAGAGAAAACAGCAAATGCTCGTTTTTGGCCAAAATGCATTGAAACCTATGGAAACAGAAAAACTGCATTCTTTGCGATATCTCCTCTTGTAGCAAACACAGATAGCTCAAAATTACACACAATGTATTGAAGACCAAGGCCCACAAATGTGATGTGAAATGGTTTTTCTCCCATGGTGTGTTCAAGATAAATCAGCAAATGCTTGTTTTAGGCTAAAATGCATTGAAATCAAATGAAACAGCAAAAGTGCATACTTTGACATATCTCCTCTTGTAGCAAACACAGAGAGCTCAAAATTACACACAATGTGTTGCAGACCAAGTCCCACAAATGTGATGTGAAATGGTTTTCCTCCCATGTTGCATTTAAGGTAAAACAGCAAATGCTCGTTTTAGGCCAAAATGCATTGAAAGCAATGTAAACAGCAAAAGTGCATGCTTTGTGATATCTCCTCTTGTAGCAAACACAGACAGCTCAAAATTACACACAATGTGTTGAAGACCAAGGCCCACAAATATGATGTGAAATGGTTTTCTCCCATGCTGTGTTTAAGAGAAAACAGCAAATGCTCTTTTTAGGCCAAAATGCATTTAAATCAAATGAAACAGCAAAAGTGCATACTTTGCCATATCTCCTCTTGTAGCAAACACAGTGAGCTCAAAATTACACACAATGTGTTGAAGACCAAGGCCCACAAATTTGATGTGAAATACTTTTTCTCCCATGTTGTATTGAAGAGAAAACAGCAAAAGCTTATTTAAGGCCAAAATGCATTGAAACCAATGGAAACAGCAAAAGCGCATACTTTGTCATATCTCCTCTTTTAGAAACCACAGACAGCTCAAAATTACACACAAGTGTTGAAGACCATGGCCCACAAATGTTATGTGAAATGGTTTTTCTCCCATGTTGCGTTTAAGAGAAAACAGCAAATGTTCGTTTTAGGCCAAACTGCATTGAAATCAATGGAAACACCAATTGCGCATACTTTGTGATATCTCCTCTTGTAGCAAACACAGACAGCTCAAAAGTACACACAATGTGTTGAAGACAAAGGCACACAAATGTGATGTGAAATGGTTTTTCTCCCATGTTGCGTGTAAGAGAGAACAGCAAATGCTCGTTTTAGGCTAAAATGCATTTAAACCAATGGAAACAACAAAAGTGCATGCTTTGTGATATCTCCTCTTGTAGCAAACACAGACAGCTCAAAATTACACACAGTGTGTTGAAGACCAAGGCCCACAAATATGATGTGAAATGGTTTTTCTCCCATGTTGTGTTTAAGAGAAAACCGCAAATGCTCGTTTTAGGCCAAAATGCATTGAAATCAATGGAAACAGCAAAAGCACCTACTTTGTGATATCTCCTCTTGTAGCAAGCACAGACAGCTCAAAATTACACAGTTGTGTTGAAGACCAAAGCCCACAAATTTGATGTGAAATGGTTTTTTTCCCATGTTGCATTTAAGAGAAAACAGCAAATGCTCATTTTAGGCCAAACTGCATTGAAACCAATGGAAACAGCAGAAGTAAATGCTTTGTGATATCTCCTCTTGTAGCAAACACAGACAGCTCAAAATTACACACAATGTGTTGGAGACCAGGGCCCACAAATGTGATGTGAAATGGTTTTTCTCCCATGTTGGGTTTAAGAGAAAACAGCAAATGCTCGTTTTAGGGATAAATGCATTGAAATCAATGGAAACTGCAAATGCGCATACTTTGCCATATCTCCTCTTGTAGCAAACACAGAGAGCTCAAAATTACACACAATGTGTTGAAGACCAAGGCACACAAATGTGATGTGAAATGGTTTTTCTCCCATATTGCATTTAAGAGAAAAGAGCAAATGGTCATTTAAACCAAAATGCATTGAAACCAATGGAAACAGCAAAAGTAAATGCTTTGTGATATCTCCTCTTGTAGCAAACACAGACAGTTTATAATTACACACAATGTGTTGAAGACCAAGGCCCACAAATGTGATGTGAAATGGTTTTTCTCCCATGGTGTGTTCAAGATAAATCAGCAAATGCTCATTTTAGGCTAAAATGCATTGAATCCAATGTAAACAGCAAAAGTGCATGCTTTGTGATATCTCCTCTTGTAGCAAACACAGACAGCTCAAAATTACACACAATGTATTAAAGAACAAGGCCCACAAATGTGATGTGAAATGGTTTTTCTCCCATGTTGGGTTTAAGAGAAAACAGCAAATGCTCGTTTTAGGATTAAATGCATTGAAATTATTGGAAACTGCAAAAGAGCATACTATACCATATCTCCACTTGTAGCAAACACAGAGAGCTCAAAATTACACACAATGTGTTGAAGACCAAGGCACACAAATGTGATGTGAAATGGTTTTTCTCCCATGTTGCGTTTAAGAGAAAACAGCAAATGCTCGTTTTAGGCCAAAATGCATTGAAATCGAATGAAACAGCAAAAGTGCATACTTTGCCATATCTCCTCTTGTAGCAAACACAGAGAGCTCAAAATTACACACAATGTGTTGCAGACCAAGTCCCACAAATGTGATGTGAAATGGTTTTTCTCCCATGTTGCATTTAAGGTAAAACAGCAAATGCTCGTTTTAGGCCAAAATGCATTGAAACCAATATAAACAGCAAAAGTGCATGCTTTGTGATATCTCCTCATGTAGCAAACACAGACAGCTGAAAATTACACACAATGTGTTGAAGACCAAGGCCTACAACTATGATGTGAAATGGTTTTTCTCCCATGCTGTGTTTAAGAGAAAACAGCAAATGCTCTTTTTAGGCCAAAATGCATTTAAATCAAATGAAACAGCAAAAGTGCATACTTTGCCATATCTCCTCTTGTAGCAAACACAGTGAGCTCAAAATTACACACAATGTGTTGAAGACCAAGGCCCACAAATTTGATGTGAAATACTTTTTCTCCCATGTTGTATTGAAGAGAAAACAGCAAAAGCTTATTTAAGGCCAAAATGCATTGAAACCAATGGAAACAGCAAAAGCGCATACTTTGTCATATCTCCTCTTTTAGAAACCACAGACAGCTCAAAATTACACACAAGTGTTGAAGACCATGGCCCACAAATGTGATGTGAAATGGTTTTTCTCCCATGTTGCGTTTAAGAGAAAACAGCAAATGTTCGTTTTAGGCCAAACTGCATTGAAATCAATGGAAACACCAAATGTGCATACTTTGTGATATCTCCTCTTGTAGCAAACACAGACAGCTCAAAAGTACACACAATGTGTTGAAGACCAAGGCAGACATATGTGATGTGAAATGGTTTTTCTCCCATGTTGCGTTTAAGAGAGAACAGCAAATGCTCGTTTTAGGCCAAAATGCATTGAAACCAATGGAAACAGCAAAAGTGCATGCTTTGTGATATCTCCTCTTGTAGCAAACACAGACAGCTCAAAATTACACACAATGTGTTGAAGACCAAGGCCCACAAATATGATGTGAAATGGTTTTTCTCCCATGCTGTGTTTAAGAGAAAACAGCAAATGCTCTTTTTAGGCCAAAATGCAATTAAATCAAATGAAACAGCAATAGTGCATACTTTGCCATATCTCCTCTTGAAGCAAACACAGTGAGCTCAAAATTACACACAATGTGTTGAAGACCAAGGCCCACAAATGTGATGTGAAATACTTTTTCTCCCATGTTGTATTGAAGAGAAAACAGCAAAAGCTTATTTATGGCCAAAATGCATTGAAACCAATGGAAACAGCAAAAGCGCATACTTTGTCATATCTCCTCTTTTAGAAACCACAGACAGCTCAAAATTACACACAAGTGTTGAAGACCATGGCCCACAAATTTGATGTGAAATGGTTTTTCTCCCATGTTGCGTTTAAGAGAAAACAGCAAATGTTCGTTTTAGGCCAAACTGCATTGAAATCAATGGAAACACCAATTGCGCATACTTTGTGATATCTCCTCTTGTAGCAAACACAGACAGCTCAAAAGTACACACAATGTGTTGTAGACAAATGCCCACAAATGTGATGTGAAATGGTTTTTCTCCCATGTTGCGTTTAAGAGAAAACAGCAAATGTTCGTTTTAGGCCAAACTGCATTGAAATCAATGGAAACACCAATTGCGCATACTTTGTGATATCTCCTCTTGTAGCAAAGACAGACAGCTCAAAAGTACACACAATGTGTTGAAGACAAAGGCACACAAATGTGATGTGAAATGGTTTTTCTCGCATGTTGCGTGTAAGAGAGAACAGCAAATGCTCGTTTTAGGCCAAAATGCATTTAAACCAATGGAAACAACAAAAGTGCATGCTTTGTGATATCTCCTCTTGTAGCAAACACAGACAGCTCAAAATTACACACAGTGTGTTGAAGACCAAGGCCCACAAATATGATGTGAAATGGTTTTTCTCCCATGTTGTGTTTAAGAGAAAACCGCAAATGCTCGTTTTAGGCCAAAATGCATTGACATCAATGGAAACAGCAAAAGCACATACTTTGTGATATCTCCTCTTGTAGCAAGCACAGACAGCTCAAAATTACACAGTTGTGTTGAAGACCAAGGCCCACAAATTTGATGTGAAATGGTTTTTTTCCCATGTTGCATTTAAGAGAAAACAGCAAATGCTCATTTTAGGCCAAACTGCATTGAAACCAATGGAAACAGCAGAAGTAAATGCTTTGTGATATCTCCTCTTGTAGCAAACACAGACAGCTCAAAATTACACACAATGTGTTGGAGACCAGGGCCCACAAATGTGATGTGAAATGGTTTTTCTCCCATGTTGGGTTTAAGAGAAAACAGCAAATGCTCGTTTTAGGAATAAATGCATTGAAATCAATGGAAACTGCAAATGCGCATACTTTGCCATATCTCCTCTTGTAGCAAACACAGAGAGCTCAAAATTACACACAATGTGTTGAAGACCAAGGCACACAAATGTGATGTGAAATGGTTTTTCTCCCATATTGCATTTAAGAGAAAAGAGCAAATGGTCATTTAAACCAAAATGCATTGAAACCAATGGAAACAGCAAAAGTAAATGCTTTGTGATATCTCCTCTTGTAGCAAACACAGACAGTTTATAATTACACACAATGTGTTGAAGACCAAGGCCCACAAATGTGATGTGAAATGGTTTTTCTCCCATGGTGTGTTCAAGATAAATCAGCAAATGCTCGTTTTAGGCTAAAATGCATTGAATCCAATGTAAACAGCAAAAGTGCATGCTTTGTGATATCTCCTCTTGTAGCAAACACAGACAGCTCAAAATTACACACAATGTGTTAAAGAACAAGGCCCACAAATGTGATGTGAAATGGTTTTTCTCCCATGTAGGGTTTAAGAGAAAACAGCAAATGCTCGTTTTAGGATTAAATGCATTGAAATTATTGGAAACTGCAAAAGAGCATACTATACCATATCTCCGCTTGTAGCAAACACAGAGAGCTCAAAATTACACACAATGTGTTGAAGACCAAGGCACACAAATGTGATGTGAAATGGTTTTTCTCCCATGTTGCGTTTAAGAGAAAACAGCAAATGCTCGTTTTAGGCCAAAATGCATTGAAATCGAATGAAACAGCAAAAGTGCATACTTTGCCATATCTCCTCTTGTAGCAAACACAGAGAGCTCAAAATTACACACAATGTGTTGCAGACCAAGTCCCACAAATGTGATGTGAAATGGTTTTTCTCCCATGTTGCATTTAAGGTAAAACAGCAAATGCTCGTTTTAGGCAAAAATGCATTGAAACCAATATAAACAGCAAAAGTGCATGCTTTGTGATATCTCCTCATGTAGCAAACACAGACAGCTGAAAATTACACACAATGTGTTGAAGACCAAGGCCTACAACTATGATGTGAAATGGTTTTTCTCCCATGCTGTGTTTAAGAGAAAACAGCAAATGCTCTTTTTAGGCCAAAATGCATTTAAATCAAATGAAACAGCAAAAGTGCATACTTTGCCATATCTCCTCTTGTAGCAAACACAGTGAGCTCAAAATTACACACAATGTGTTGAAGACCAAGGCCCACAAATGTGATGTGAAATACTTTTTCTCCCATGTTGTATTGAAGAGAAAACAGCAAAAGCTTATTTAAGGCCAAAATGCATTGAAACCAATGGAAACAGCAAAAGCGCATACTTTGTCATATCTCCTCTTTTAGAAACCACAGACAGCTCAAAATTACACACAAGTGTTGAAGACCATGGCCCACAAATGTGATGTGAAATGGTTTTTCTCCCATGTTGCGTTTAAGAGAAAACAGCAAATGTTCGTTTTAGGCCAAACTGCATTGAAATCCATGGAAACACCAAATGCGCATACTTTGTGATATCTCCTCTTGTAGCAAACACAGACAGCTCAAAAGTACACACAATGTGTTGAAGACCAAGGCAGACATATGTGATGTGAAATGGTTTTTCTCCCATGTTGCGTTTAAGAGAGAACAGAAAATGCTCGTTTTAGGCCAAAATGCATTGAAACCAATGGAAACAGCAAAAGTGCATGCTTTGTGATATCTCCTCATGTAGCAAACACAGACAGCTCAAAATTACACACAATGTGTTGAAGACCAAGGCCCACAAATATGATGTGAAATGGTTTTTCTCCCATGCTGTGTTTAAGAGAAAACAGCAAATGCTCTTTTTAGGCCAAAATGCATTTAAATCAAATGAAACAGCAAAAGTGCATACTTTGCCATATCTCCTCTTGAAGCAAACACAGTGAGCTCAAAATTACACACAATGTGTTGAAGACCAAGGCCCACAAATGTGATGTGAAATACTTTTTCTCCCATGTTGTATTGAAGAGAAAACAGCAAAAGCTTATTTAAGGCCAAAATGCATTGAAACCAATGGAAACAGCAAAAGCGCATACTTTCTCATATCTCCTCTTTTATAAACCACAGACAGCTCAAAATTACACACAAGTGTTGAAGACCATGGCCCACAAATGTGATGTGAAATGGTTTTTCTCCCATGTTGCGTTTAAGAGAAAACAGCAAATGTTCGTTTTAGGCCAAACTGCATTGAAATCAATGGAAACACCAATTGCGCATACTTTGTGATATCTCCTCTTGTAGCAAACACAGACAGCTCAAAAGTACACACAATGTGTTGTAGACAAAGGCACACAAATGTGATGTGAAATGGTTTTTCTCCCATGTTGGGTTTAAGAGAAAACAGCAAATGCTCGTTTTAGGAATAAATGCATTGAAATCAATGGAAACTGCAAATGCGCATACTTTGCCATATCTCCTCTTGTAGCAAACACAGAGAGCTCAAAATTACACACAATGTGTTGAAGACCAAGGCACACAAATGTGATGTGAAATGGTTTTTCTCCCATATTGCATTTAAGAGAAAAGAGCAAATGGTCATTTAAACCAAAATGCATTGAAACCAATGGAAACAGCAAAAGTAAATGCTTTGTGATATCTCCTCTTGTATCAAACACAGACAGTTTATAATTACACACAATGTGTTGAAGACCAAGGCCCACACAAATGATGGGAAATGGTTTTTCTCCCATGTTGGGTTTAAGAGAAAACAGCAAATGCTCGTTTTAGGATTAAATGCATTGAAATTAATGGAAACTGCAAAAGAGCATACTATACCATATCTCCTCTTGTAGCAAACACAGAGAGCTCAAAATTACACACAATGTGTTGAAGACCAAGGCACACAAATGTGATGTGAAATGGTTTTTCTCCCATGTTGTATTGAAGAGAAAACAGCAAAAGCTTATTTAAGGTCAAAATGCATTGAAACCAATGGAAACAGCAAAAGCGCATACTTTGTCATATCTCCTCTTTTAGAAACCACAGACAGCTCAAAATTACACACAAGTGTTGAAGACCATGGCCCACAAATGTGATGTGAAATGGTTTTTCTCCCATGTTGCGTTTAAGAGAAAACAGCAAATGTTCGTTTTAGGCCAAACTGCATTGAAATCAATGGAAACACCAAATGCGCATACTTTGTGATATCTCCTCTTGTAGCAAGCACAGACAGCTCAAAATTACACAGTTGTGTTGAAGACCAAGGCCCACAAATTTGATGTGAAATGGTTTTTTTCCCATGTTGCATTTAAGAGAAAACAGCAAATGCTCATTTTAGGCCAAACTGCATTGAAACCAATGGAAACAGCAGAAGTAAATGCTTTGTGATATCTCCTCTTGTAGCAAACACAGACAGCTCAAAATTACACACAATGTGTTGGAGACCAGGGCCCACAAATGTGATGTGAAATGGTTTTTCTCCCATGTTGGGTTTAAGAGAAAACAGCAAATGCTCGTTTTAGGAATAAATGCATTGAAATCAATAGAAAATGCAAATGCGCATACTTTGCCATATCTCCTCTTGTAGCAAACACAGAGAGCTCAAAATTACACACAATGTGTTGAAGACCAAGGCACACAAATGTGATGTGAAATGGTTTTTCTCCCATATTGCATTTAAGAGAAAACAGCAAATGCTCATTTTAGGCCAAACTGCATTGAGATCAATTGAAACAGCAAAACAGCAATCTTTGTGATATCTCCTCTAGTAGCAAACACAGACAGCTCAAAATTACACACAATGTGTTGAAGACCAAGGCCCACATATGTGATGTGAAATAGTTTTTCTCCCATGTTGTGTTTAAGAGAAAAGAGCAAATGGTCATTTAAACCAAAATGCATTGAAACCAATGGAAACAGCAAAAGTAAATGCTTTGTGATATCTCCTCTTTTAGCAAACACAGACAGTTTATAATTACACACAATGTGTTGAAGACCAATGCCCACACAAATGATGGGAAATGGTTTTTCTCCCATGTTGTGTTTAAGAGAAAACAGCAAATGCTCGTTTTAGGCCAAAATGCATTGAAACCAATGTAAACAGCAAAAGTAAATGCTTTGCGATATCTCCTCTTGGAGTAAACACATACAGCTCAAAATTACACAGATGTGTTGAAGACCATGGCCCTCAAATGTGATGTGAAATGGTTTTTCTCCCATGTTGTGTTTAAGAGAAAAACAGCAAATGCTCGTTTTTGGCCAAAATGCATTGAAGCCAATGGAAACAGAAAAACTGCATTCTTTGCGATATCTCCTCTTGTAGCAAACACAGATAGCTCAAAATGACACACAATGTGTTGAAGACCAAGGCCCACAAATGTGATGTGAAATGGGTTTTTCTCCCATGGTGTGTTCAAGATAAATCAGCAAATGCTCGTTTTAGGCTAAAATGCATTGAATCCAATGTAAACAGCAAAAGTGCATGCTTTGTGATATCTCCTCTTGTAGCAAACACAGACAGCTCAAAATTACACACAATGTGTTAAAGAACAAGGCCCACAAATGTGATGTGAAATGGTTTTTCTCCCATGTTGGGTTTAAGAGAAAACAGCAAATGCTCGTTTTAGGATTAAATGCATTGAAATTAATGGAAACTGCAAAAGAGCATACTATACCATATCTCCTCTTGTAGCAAACACAGAGAGCTCAAAATTACACACAATGTGTTGAAGACCAAGGCACACAAATGTGATGTGAAATGGTTTTTTCTCCCATGTTGCGTTTAAGAGAAAACAGCAAATGCTCGTTTTAGGCCAAATGCATTGAAATCGAATGAAACAGTAAAAGTGCATACTTTGCGATATCTCCTCTTGTAGCAAACACAGAGAGCTCAAAATTACACACAATGTGTTGCAGACCAAGTCCCACAAATGTGATGTGAAATGGTTTTTCTCCCATGTTGCATTTAAGGTAAAACAGCAAATGCTCGTTTTAGGCCAAAATGCATTGAAACCAATGTAAACAGCAAAAGTGCATGCTTTGTGATATCTCCTCATGTAGCAAACACAGACAGCTGAAAATTACACACAATGTGTTGAAGACCAAGGCCTACAACTATGATGTGATATGGTTTTTCTCCCATGCTGTGTTTAAGAGAAAACAGCAAATGCTCTTTTTAGGCCAAAATGCATTTAAATCAAATGAAACAGCAAAAGTGCATACTTTGCCATATCTCCTCTTGTAGCAAACACAGTGAGCTCAAAATTACACACAATGTGTTGAAGACCAAGGCCCACAAATGTGATGTGAAATACTTTTTTCTCCATGTTGTATTGAAGAGAAAACAGCAAAAGCTTATTTAAGGTCAAAATGCATTGAAACCAATGGAAACAGCAAAAGCGCATACTTTGTCATATCTCCTCTTTTAGAAACCACAGACAGCTCAAAATTACACACAAGTGTTGAAGACCATGGCCCACAAATGTGATGTGAAATGGTTTTTCTCCCATGTTGCGTTTAAGAGAAAACAGCAAATGTTCGTTTTAGGCCAAACTGCATTGAAATCAATGGAAACACCAAATGCGCATACTTTGTGATATCTCCTCTTGTAGCAAACACAGACAGCTCAAAAGTACACACAATGTGTTGAAGACCAAGGCAGACATATGTGATGTGAAATGGTTTTTTCTCCCATGTTGCGTTTAAGAGAGAACAGCAAATGCTCGTTTTAGGCCAAAATGCATTTAAACCAATGGAAACAGCAAAAGTGCATGCTTTGTGATATCTCCTCTTGTAGCAAACACAAACAGCTCAAAATTACACACAGTTTGTAGAAGACCAAGGCCCACAAATATGATGTGAAATGGTTTTTCTCTCATGTTGTGTTTAAGAGAAAACCGCAAATGCTCATTTTAGGCCAAAATGCATTGAAATCAATGGAAACAGCAAAAGCACATACTTTGTGATATCTCCTCTTGTAGCAAGCACAGACAGCTCAAAATTACACAGTTGTGTTGAAGACCAAGGCCCACAAAATTGATGTGAAATGGTTTTTTTCCCATGTTGCATTTAAGAGAAAACAGCAAATGCTCATTTTAGGCCAAACTGCATTGAAACCAATGGAAACAGCAGAAGTAAATGCTTTGTGATATCTCCTCTTGTAGCAAACACAGACAGCTCAAAATTACACACAATGTGTTGGAGACCAGGGCCCACAAATGTGATGTGAAATGGTTTTTCTCCCATGTTGGGTTTAAGAGAAAACAGCAAATGCTCGTTTTAGGAATAAATGCATTGAAATCAATGGAAACTGCAAATGCGCATACTTTGCCATATCTCCTCTTGTAGCAAACACAGAGAGCTCAAAATTACACACAATGTGTTGAAGACCAAGGCACACAAATGTGATGTGAAATGGTTTTTCTCCAATATTGCATTTAAGAGAAAACAGCAAATGCTCATTTTAGGCTAAACTGCATTGAGATCAATTGAAACAGCAAAACAGCAATCTTTGTGATATCTCCTCTTGTAGCAAACACAGACAGCTCAAAATTACACACAATGTGTTGAAGACCAAGGCCCACATATGTGATGTGAAATAGTTTTTCTCCCATGTTGTATTGAAGAGAAAACAGCAAAAGCTTATTTAAGGCCAAAATGCATTGAAACCAATGGAAACAGCAAAAGCGCATACATATCTCCTCTTTTAGAAACCACAGACAGCTCAAAATTACACACAAGTGTTGACGACCATGGCCCACAAATGTGATGTGATATGGTTTTTCTCCCATGTTGCGTTTAAGAGAAAACAGCAAATGTTCGTTTTAGGCCAAACTGCATTGAAATCAATGGAAACACCAAATGCGCATACTTTGTGATATCTCCTCTTGTAGCAAACACAGACAGCTCAAAAGTACTCACAATGTGTTGAAGACCAAGGCAGACATATGTGATGTGAAATGGTTTTTCTCCATGTTGCGTTTAAGAGAGAACAGCAAATGCTCGTTTTAGGCCAAAATGCATTGAAACCAATGGAAACAGCAAAAGTGCATGCTTTGTGATATCTCCTCTTGTAGCAAACACAGACAGCTCAAAATTACACACAATGTGTTGAAGACCAAGGCCCACAAATATGATGTGAAATGGTTTTTCTCACATGCTGTGTTTAAGAGAAAACAGCAAATGCTCTTTTTAGGCCAAAATGCATTTAAATCAAATGAAACAGCAAAAGTGCACAACTTTGCCATATCTCCTCTTGAAGCAAACACAGTGAGCTCAAAATTACACACAATGTGTTGAAGACCAAGGCCCACAAATGTGATGTGAAATACTTTTTCTTCCCATGTTGTATTGAAGAGAAAACAGCAAAAGCTTATTTAAGGCCAAAATGCATTGAAACCAATGGAAACAGCAAAAGCGCATACTTTGTCATATCTCCTCTTTTAGAAACCACAGACAGCTCAAAATTACACACAAGTGTTGAAGACCATGGCCCACAAATTTGATGTGAAATGGTTTTTCTCCCATGTTGCGTTTAAGAGAAAACAGCAAATGTTCGTTTTAGGCCAAACTGCATTGAAATCAATGGAAACACCAATTGTGCATACTTGTGATATCTCCTCTTGTAGCAAACACAGACAGCTCAAAAGTACACACAATGTGTGTAGACAAAGGCACACAAATGTGATGTGAAATGGTTTTTCTCCCATGTTGCGTGTAAGAGAGAACAGCAAATGCTCGTTTTAGGCCAAAATGCATTTAAACCAATGGAAACAACAAAAGTGCATGCTTTGTGATATCTCCTCTTGTAGCAAACACAGACAGGCTCAAAATTACACACAGTGTGTTGAAGACCAATGCCCACAAATATGATGTGAAATGGTTTTTCTCCCATGTTGTGTTTAAGAGAAAACCGCAAATGCTCATTTTAGGCCAAAATGCATTGAAATCAATGGAAACAGCAAAAGCACATACTTTGTGATATCTCCTCTTGTAGCAAGCACAGACAGCTCAAAATTACACAGTTGTGTTGAAGACCAAGGCCACAAATTTGATGTGAAATGGTTTTTTTCCCATGTTGCATTTAAGAGAAAACAGCAAATGCCTCATTTTAAGGCCAAACTGCATTGAAACCAATGGAAACAGCAGAAGTAAATGCTTTGTGATATCTCCTCTTGTAGCAAACACAGACAGCTCAAAATTACACACAATGTGTTGGAGGACCAGGGCCCACAATGTGATGTGAAATGGTTTTTCTCCCATGTTGGGTTAAGAGAAAACAGCAAATGCTCGTTTTAGGAATAAATGCATTGAAATCAATGGAAACTGCAAATGCGCATACTTTGCCATATCTCCTCTTGTAGCAAACACAGAGAGCTCAAAATTACACACAATGTGTTGAAGACCAAGGCACACAAATGTGATGTGAAATGGTTTTTCTCCCATATTGCATTAAGAGAAAACAGCAAATGTTCATTTTAGGCCAAACTGCATTGAGATCAATTGAAACAGCAAACAGCAATCTTTGTGATATCTCCTCTAGTAGCAAACACAGACAGCTCAAAATTACACACAATGTGTTGAAGACCAAGGCCCACATATGTGATGTGAATAGTTTTTCTCCCATGTTGTGTTTAAGAGAAAAGAGCAAATGGTCATTTAAACCAAAATGCATTGAAACCAATGGAAACAGCAAAAGTAAATGCTTTGTGATATCTCCTCTTGTAGCAAAACACAGACAGTTTATAATTACACACAATGTGTTGAAGACCAAGGCCCACACAAATGATGGAAATGTTTTTTCTCCCATGTTGTGTTTAAGAGAAAACAGCAAATGCTCGTTTTAGGCCAAAATGCATTGAAACAAATGTAAACAGCAAAAGTAAATGCTTTGCGATATCTCCTCTTGGAGTAAACACAGACAGCTCAAAATTACACAGATGTGTTGAAGACCATGGCCCTCAAATGTGATGTGAAATGTTTTTCTCCCATGTTGTGTTTAAGAGAAAACAGCAAATGCTCGTTTTTGGCCAAAATGCATTGAAACCAATGAAACAGAAAAACTGCATTCTTTGCGATATCTCCTCTTGTAGCAAACACAGATAGCTCAAAATGACACACAATGTGTTGAAGACCAAGGCCACAAATGTGATATGAAATGGTTTTTCTCCCATTGGTGTGTTCAAGATAAATCAGCAAATGCCTCATTTTAGGCTAAAATGCATTGAATCCAATGTAAACAGCAAAAGTGCATGCTTTGTGATATCTCCTCTTGTAGCAAACACAGACAGCTCAAAATTACACACAATGTGTTAAAGAACAAGGCCCACAAATGTGATGTGAAATGGTTTTTCTCCATGTTGGGTTTAAGAGAAAACAGCAAATGCTCGTTTTAGGATTAAATGCATTGAAATTAATGGAAACTGCAAAAGAGCATACTATACCATATCTTCTCTTGTAGCAAACACAGAGAGCTCAAAATTACACACAATGTGTTGAAGACCAAGGCACACAAATGTGATGTGAAATGGTTTTTCTCCCATGTTGTATTGAAGAGAAAACAGCAAAAGCTTATTTAAGGTCAAAATGCATTGAAACCAATGGAAACAGCAAAAGCGCATACTTTGTCATATCTCCTCTTTTAGAAACCACAGACAGCTCAAAATTACACACAAGTGTTGAAGACCATGGCCCACAAATGTGATGTGAAATGGTTTTTCTCCCATGTTGCGTTTAAGAGAAAACAGCAAATGTTCGTTTTAGGCCAAACTGCATTGAAATCAATGGAAACACCAAATGCGCATACTTTGTGATATCTCCTCTTGTAGCAAGCACAGACAGCTCAAAATTACACAGTTGTGTTGAAGACCAAGGCCCACAAATTTGATGTGAAATGGTTTTTTTCCCATGTTGCATTTAAGAGAAAACAGCAAATGCTCATTTTAGGCCAAACTGCATTGAAACCAATGGAAACAGCAGAAGTAAATGCTTTGTGATATCTCCTCTTGTAGCAAACACAGACAGCTCAAAATTACACACAATGTGTTGGAGACCAGGGCCCACAAATGTGATGTGAAATGGTTTTTCTCCCATGTTGGGTTTAAGAGAAAACAGCAAATGCTCGTTTTAGGAATAAATGCATTGAAATCAATAGAAAATGCAAATGCGCATACTTTGCCATATCTCCTCTTGTAGCAAACACAGAGAGCTCAAAATTACACACAATGTGTTGAAGACCAAGGCACACAAATGTGATGTGAAATGGTTTTTCTCCCATATTGCATTTAAGAGAAAACAGCAAATGCTCATTTTAGGCCAAACTGCATTGAGATCAATTGAAACAGCAAAACAGCAATCTTTGTGATATCTCCTCTAGTAGCAAACACAGACAGCTCAAAATTACACACAATGTGTTGAAGACCAAGGCCCACATATGTGATGTGAAATAGTTTTTCTCCCATGTTGTGTTTAAGAGAAAAGAGCAAATGGTCATTTAAACCAAAATGCATTGAAACCAATGGAAACAGCAAAAGTAAATGCTTTGTGATATCTCCTCTTTTAGCAAACACAGACAGTTTATAATTACACACAATGTGTTGAAGACCAATGCCCACACAAATGATGGGAAATGTTTTTTCTCCCATGTTGTGTTTAAGAGAAAACAGCAAATGCTCGTTTTAGGCCAAAATGCATTGAAACCAATGTAAACAGCAAAAGTAAATGCTTTGCGATATCTCCTCTTGGAGTAAACACATACAGCTCAAAATTACACAGATGTGTTGAAGACCATGGCCCTCAAATGTGATGTGAAATGGTTTTTCTCCCATGTTGTGTTTAAGAGCAAAACAGCAAATGCTCGTTTTTAGCCAAAATGCATTGAAACCAATGGAAACAGAAAAACTGCATTCTTTGCGATATCTCCTCTTGTAGCAAACACAGATAGCTCAAAATGACACACAATGTGTTGAAGACCAAGGCCCACAAATGTCATGTGAAATGGTTTTTCTCCCATGGTGTGTTCAAGATAAATCAGCAAATGCTCGTTTTAGGCTAAAATGCATTGAATCCAATGTAAACAGCAAAAGTGCATGCTTTGTGATATCTCCTCTTGTAGCAAACACAGACAGCTCAAAATTACACACAATGTGTTAAAGAACAAGTCCCACAAATGTGATGTGAAATGGTTTTTCTCCCATTTTGGGTTTAAGAGAAAACAGCAAATGCTCGTTTTAGGATTAAATGCATTGAAATTAATGGAAACTGCAAAAGAGCATACTATACCATATCTCCTCTTGTAGCAAACACAGAGAGCTCAAAATTACACACAACGTGTTGAAGACCAAGGCACACAAATGTGATGTGAAATGGTTTTTCTCCCATGTTGCGTTTAAGAGAAAACAGCAAATGCTCGTTTTAGGCCAAAATGCATTGAAATCGAATGAAACAGCAAAAGTGCATACTTTGCGATATCTCCTCTTATAGCAAACACAGAGAGCTCAAAATTACACACAATGTGTTGCAGACCAAGTCCCACAAATGTGATGTGAAATGGTTTTTCTCCCATGTTGCATTTAAGGTAAAACAGCAAATGCTCGTTTTAGGCCAAAATGCATTGAAACCAATGTAAACAGCAAAAGTGCATGCTTTGTGATATCTCCTCTTGTAGCAAACACAGACAGCTCAAAATTACACACAATGTGTTGGAGACCAGGGCCCACAAATGTGATGTGAAATGGTTTTTCTCCCATGTTGGGTTTAAGAGAAAACAGCAAATGCTCGTTTTAGGAATAAATGCATTGAAATCAATAGAAAATGCAAATGCGCATACTTTGCCATATCTCCTCTTGTAGCAAACACAGAGAGCTCAAAATTACACACAATGTGTTGAAGACCAAGGCACACAAATGTGATGTGAAATGGTTTTTCTCCCATATTGCATTTAAGAGAAAACAGCAAATGCTCATTTTAGGCCAAACTGCATTGAGATCAATTGAAACAGCAAAACAGCAATCTTTGTGATATCTCCTCTAGTAGCAAACACAGACAGCTCAAAATTACACACAATGTGTTGAAGACCAAGGCCCACATATGTGATGTGAAATAGTTTTTCTCCCATGTTGTGTTTAAGAGAAAAGAGCAAATGGTCATTTAAACCAAAATGCATTGAAACCAATGGAAACAGCAAAAGTAAATGCTTTGTGATATCTCCTCTTTTAGCAAACACAGACAGTTTATAATTACACACAATGTGTTGAAGACCAATGCCCACACAAATGATGGGAAATGTTTTTTCTCCCATGTTGTGTTTAAGAGAAAACAGCAAATGCTCGTTTTAGGCCAAAATGCATTGAAACCAATGTAAACAGCAAAAGTAAATGCTTTGCGATATCTCCTCTTGGAGTAAACACATACAGCTCAAAATTACACAGATGTGTTGAAGACCATGGCCCTCAAATGTGATGTGAAATGGTTTTTCTCCCATGTTGTGTTTAAGAGCAAAACAGCAAATGCTCGTTTTTAGCCAAAATGCATTGAAACCAATGGAAACAGAAAAACTGCATTCTTTGCGATATCTCCTCTTGTAGCAAACACAGATAGCTCAAAATGACACACAATGTGTTGAAGACCAAGGCCCACAAATGTCATGTGAAATGGTTTTTCTCCCATGGTGTGTTCAAGATAAATCAGCAAATGCTCGTTTTAGGCTAAAATGCATTGAATCCAATGTAAACAGCAAAAGTGCATGCTTTGTGATATCTCCTCTTGTAGCAAACACAGACAGCTCAAAATTACACACAATGTGTTAAAGAACAAGTCCCACAAATGTGATGTGAAATGGTTTTTCTCCCATTTTGGGTTTAAGAGAAAACAGCAAATGCTCGTTTTAGGATTAAATGCATTGAAATTAATGGAAACTGCAAAAGAGCATACTATACCATATCTCCTCTTGTAGCAAACACAGAGAGCTCAAAATTACACACAACGTGTTGAAGACCAAGGCACACAAATGTGATGTGAAATGGTTTTTCTCCCATGTTGCGTTTAAGAGAAAACAGCAAATGCTCGTTTTAGGCCAAAATGCATTGAAATCGAATGAAACAGCAAAAGTGCATACTTTGCGATATCTCCTCTTGTAGCAAACACAGAGAGCTCAAAATTACACACAATGTGTTGCAGACCAAGTCCCACAAATGTGATGTGAAATGGTTTTTCTCCCATGTTGCATTTAAGGTAAAACAGCAAATGCTCGTTTTAGGCCAAAATGCATTGAAACCAATGTAAACAGCAAAAGTGCATGCTTTGTGATATCTCCTCATGTAGCAAACACAGACAGCTGAAAATTACACACAATGTGTTGAAGACCAAGGCCCACAAATGTGATGTGAAATACTTTTTCTCCCATGTTGTATTGAAGAGAAAACAGCAAAAGCTTATTTAAGGTCAAAATGCATTGAAACCAATGGAAACAGCAAAAGCGCATACTTTGTCATATCTCCTCTTTTAGAAACCACAGACAGCTCAAAATTACACACAAGTGTTGAAGACCATAGCCCACAAATGTGATGTGAAATGGTTTTTCTCCCATGTTGCGTTTAAGAGAAAACAGCAAATGTTCGTTTTAGGCCAAACTGCATTGAAATCAATGGAAACACCAAATGCGCATACTTTGTGATATCTCCTCTTGTAGCAAACACAGACAGCTCAAAAGTACACACAATGTGTTGAAGACCAAGGCAGACATATGTGATGTGAAATGGTTTTTCTCCCATGTTGCGTTTAAGAGAGAACAGCAAATGCTCGTTTTAGGCCAAAATGCATTTAAACCAATGGAAACAGCAAAAGTGCATGCTTTGTGATATCTCCTCTTGTAGCAAACACAAACAGCTCAAAATTACACACAGTTTGTAGAAGACCAAGGCCCACAAATATGATGTGAAATGGTTTTTCTCTCATGTTGTGTTTAAAAGAAAACCGCAAATGCTCATTTTAGGCCAAAATGCATTGAAATCAATGGAAACAGCAAAAGCACATACTTTGTGATATCTCCTCTTGTAGCAAGCACAGACAGCTCAAAATTACACAGTTGTGTTGAAGACCAAGGCCCACAAAATTGATGTGAAATGGTTTTTTTCCCATGTTGCATTTAAGAGAAAACAGCAAATGCTCATTTTAGGCCAAACTGCATTGAAACCAATGGAAACAGCAGAAGTAAATGCTTTGTGATATCTCCTCTTGTAGCAAACACAGACAGCTCAAAATTACACACAATGTGTTGGAGACCAGGGCCCACAAATGTGATGTGAAATGGTTTTTCTCCCATGGTGTGTTCAAGATAAATCAGCAAATGCTCGTTTTAGGCCAAAATGCATTGAAACCAATGGAAACAGAAAAACTGCATTCTTTGCGATATCTCCTCTTGTAGCAAACACAGATAGCTCAAAATGACACACAATGTGTTGAAGACCAAGGCCCACAAATGTGATGTGAAATGGTTTTTCTCCCATGGTGTGTTCAAGATAAATCAGCAAATGCTCGTTTTAGGCTAAAATGCATTGAATCCAATGTAAACAGCAAAAGTGCATGCTTTGTGATATCTCCTCTTGTAGCAAACACAGACAGCTCAAAATTACACACAATGTGTTGAAGACCATGGCCCACATATGTGATGTGAAATAGTTTTTCTCCCATGTTGTATTGAAGAGAAAACAGCAAAAGCTTATTTAAGGCCAAAATGCATTGAAACCAATGGAAACAGCAAAAGCGCATACTTTGTCATATCTCCTCTTTTAGAAACCACAGACAGCTCAAAATTACACACAAGTGTTGACGACCATGGCCCACAAATGTGATGTGAAATGGTTTTTCTCCCATGTTGCGTTTAAGAGAAAACAGCAAATGTTCGTTTTAGGCCAAACTGCATTGAAATCAATGGAAACACCAAATGCGCATACTTTGTGATATCTCCTCTTGTAGCAAACACAGACAGCTCAAAAGTACTCACAATGTGTTGAAGACCAAGGCAGACATATGTGATGTGAAATGGTTTTTCTCCCATGTTGCGTTTAAGAGAGAACAGCAAATGCTCGTTTTAGGCCAAAATGCATTGAAACCAATGGAAACAGCAAAAGTGCATGCTTTGTGATATCTCCTCTTGTAGCAAACACAGACAGCTCAAAATTACACACAATGTGTTGAAGACCAAGGCCCACAAATATGATGTGAAATGGTTTTTTCTCCCATGCTGTGTTTAAGAGAAAACAGCAAATGCTCTTTTTAGGCCAAAAATGCATTTAAATCAAATGAAACAGCAAAAGTGCATACTTTGCCATATCTCCTCTTGAAGCAAACACAGTGAGCTCAAAATTACACACAATGTGTTGAAGACCAAGGCCCACAAATGTGATGTGAAATACTTTTTCTCCCATGTTGTATTGAAGAGAAAACAGCAAAAGCTTATTTAAGGCCAAAATGCATTGAAACCAATGGAAACAGCAAAAGCGCATACTTTGTCATATCTCCTCTTTTATAAACCACAGACAGCTCAAAATTACACACAAGTGTTGAAGACCATGGCCCACAAATTTGATGTGAAATGGTTTTTTCTCCCATGTTGTGTTTAAGAGAAAACAGCAAATGTTCGTTTTAGGCCAAACTGCATTGAAATCAATGGAAACACCAATTGTGCATACTTTGTGATATCTCCTCTTGTAGCAAACACAGACAGCTCAAAAGTACACACAATGTGTTGTAGACAAAGGCACACAAATGTGATGTGAAATGGTTTTTCTCCCATGTTGCGTGTAAGAGAGAACAGCAAATGCTCGTTTTAGGCCAAAATGCATTTAAACCAATGGAAACAACAAAAGTGCATGCTTTGTGATATCTCCTCTTGTAGCAAACACAGACAGCTCAAAATTACACACAGTGTGTTGAAGACCAATGCCCACAAATATGATGTGAAATGGTTTTTCTCCCATGTTGTGTTTAAGAGAAAACCGCAAATGCTCATTTTAGGCCAAAATGCATTGAAATCAATGGAAACAGCAAAAGCACATACTTTGTGATATCTCCTCTTGTAGCAAGCACAGACAGCTCAAAATTACACAGTTGTGTTGAAGACCAAGGCCCACAAATTTGATGTGAAATGGTTTTTTTTCCCATGTTGCATTTAAGAGAAAACAGCAAATGCTCATTTTAGGCCAAACTGCATTGAAACCAATGGAAACAGCAGAAGTAAATGCTTTGTGATATCTCCTCTTGTAGCAAACACAGACAGCTCAAAATTACACACAATGTGTTGGAGACCAGGGCCCACAAATGTGATGTGAAATGGTTTTTCTCCCATGTTGGGTTTAAGAGAAAACAGCAAATGCTCATTTTAGGAATAAATGCATTGAAATCAATGGAAACTGCAAATGCGCATACTTTGCCATATCTCCTCTTGTAGCAAACACAGAGAGCTCAAAATTACACACAATGTGTTGAAGACCAAGGCACACAAATGTGATGTGAAATGTTTTTTCTCCCATATTGCATTTAAGAGAAAACAGCAAATGTTCATTTTAGGCCAAACTGCATTGAGATCAATTGAAACAGCAAAACAGCAATCTTTGTGATATCTCCTCTAGTAGCAAACACAGACAGCTCAAAATTACACACAATGTGTTGAAGACCAAGGCCCACATATGTGATGTGAAATAGTTTTTCTCCCATGTTGTGTTTAAGAGAAAAGAGCAAATGGTCATTTAAACCAAAATGCATTGAAACCAATGGAAACAGCAAAAGTAAATGCTTTGTGATATCTCCTCTTGTAGCAAACACAGACAGTTTATAATTACACACAATGTGTTGAAGACCAAGGCCCACACAAATGATGGGAAATGGTTTTTCTCCCATGTTGTGTTTAAGAGAAAACAGCAAATGCTCGTTTTAGGCCAAAATGCATTGAAACAAATGTAAACAGCAAAAGTAAATGCTTTGCGATATCTCCTCTTGGAGTAAACACAGACAGCTCAAAATTACACAGATGTGTTGAAGACCATGGCCCTCAAATGTGATGTGAAATGGTTTTTTCTCCCATGTTGTGTTTAAGAGAAAACAGCAAATGCTCGTTTTTGGCCAAAATGCATTGAAACCAATGGAAACAGAAAAACTGCATTCTTTGCGATATCTCCTCTTGTAGCAAACACAGATAGCTCAAAATGACACACAATGTGTTGAAGACCAAGGCCCACAAATGTGATGTGAAATGGTTTTTCTCCCATGGTGTGTTCAAGATAAATCAGCAAATGCTCATTTTAGGCTAAAATGCATTGAATCCAATGTAAACAGCAAAAGTGCATGCTTTGTGATATCTCCTCTTGTAGCAAACACAGACAGCTCAAAATTACACACAATGTGTTAAAGAACAAGGCCCACAAATGTGATGTGAAATGGTTTTTCTCCCATGTTGGGTTTAAGAGAAAACAGCAAATGCTCGTTTTAGGATTAAATGCATTGAAATTAATGGAAACTGCAAAAGAGCATACTATACCATATCTCCTCTTGTAGCAAACACAGAGAGCTCAAAATTACACACAATGTGTTGAAGACCAAGGCACACAAATGTGATGTGAAATGGTTTTTCTCCCATGTTGTATTGAAGAGAAAACAGCAAAAGCTTATTTAAGGTCAAAATGCATTGAAACCAATGGAAACAGCAAAAGCGCATACTTTGTCATATCTCCTCTTTTAGAAACCACAGACAGCTCAAAATTACACACAAGTGTTGAAGACCATGGCCCACAAATGTGATGTGAAATGGTTTTTCTCCCATGTTGCGTTTAAGAGAAAACAGCAAATGTTCGTTTTAGGCCAAACTGCATTGAAATCAATGGAAACACCAAATGCGCATACTTTGTGATATCTCCTCTTGTAGCAAGCACAGACAGCTCAAAATTACACAGTTGTGTTGAAGACCAAGGCCCACAAATTTGATGTGAAATGGTTTTTTTCCCATGTTGCATTTAAGAGAAAACAGCAAATGCTCATTTTAGGCCAAACTGCATTGAAACCAATGGAAACAGCAGAAGTAAATGCTTTGTGATATCTCCTCTTGTAGCAAACACAGACAGCTCAAAATTACACACAATGTGTTGGAGACCAGGGCCCACAAATGTGATGTGAAATGGTTTTTCTCCCATTTTGGGTTTAAGAGAAAACAGCAAATGCTCGTTTTAGGATTAAATGCATTGAAATTAATGGAAACTGCAAAAGAGCATACTATACCATATCTCCTCTTGTAGCAAACACAGAGAGCTCAAAATTACACACAACGTGTTGAAGACCAAGGCACACAAATGTGATGTGAAATGGTTTTTCTCCCATGTTGCGTTTAAGAGAAAACAGCAAATGCTCGTTTTAGGCCAAAATGCATTGAAATCGAATGAAACAGCAAAAGAGCATACTTTGCGATATCTCCTCTTGTAGCAAACACAGAGAGCTCAAAATTACACACAATGTGTTGCAGACCAAGTCCCACAAATGTGATGTGAAATGGTTTTTCTCCCATGTTGCATTTAAGGTAAAACAGCAAATGCTCGTTTTAGGCCAAAATGCATTGAAACCAATGTAAACAGCAAAAGTGCATGCTTTGTGATATCTCCTCATGTAGCAAACACAGACAGCTGAAAATTACACACAATGTGTTGAAGACCAAGGCCCACAAATGTGATGTGAAATACTTTTTCTCCCATGTTGTATTGAAGAGAAAACAGCAAAAGCTTATTTAAGGTCAAAATGCATTGAAACCAATGGAAACAGCAAAAGCGCATACTTTGTCATATCTCCTCTTTTAGAAACCACAGACAGCTCAAAATTACACACAAGTGTTGAAGACCATAGCCCACAAATGTGATGTGAAATGGTTTTTCTCCCATGTTGCGTTTAAGAGAAAACAGCAAATGTTCGTTTTAGGCCAAACTGCATTGAAATCAATGGAAACACCAAATGCGCATACTTTGTGATATCTCCTCTTGTAGCAAACACAGACAGCTCAAAAGTACACACAATGTGTTGAAGACCAAGGCAGACATATGTGATGTGAAATGGTTTTTCTCCCATGTTGCGTTTAAGAGAGAACAGCAAATGCTCGTTTTAGGCCAAAATGCATTTAAACCAATGGAAACAGCAAAAGTGCATGCTTTGTGATATCTCCTCTTGTAGCAAACACAAACAGCTCAAAATTACACACAGTTTGTAGAAGACCAAGGCCCACAAATATGATGTGAAATGGTTTTTCTCTCATGTTGTGTTTAAAAGAAAACCGCAAATGCTCATTTTAGGCCAAAATGCATTGAAATCAATGGAAACAGCAAAAGCACATACTTTGTGATATCTCCTCTTGTAGCAAGCACAGACAGCTCAAAATTACACAGTTGTGTTGAAGACCAAGGCCCACAAAATTGATGTGAAATGGTTTTTTTCCCATGTTGCATTTAAGAGAAAACAGCAAATGCTCATTTTAGGCCAAACTGCATTGAAACCAATGGAAACAGCAGAAGTAAATGCTTTGTGATATCTCCTCTTGTAGCAAACACAGACAGCTCAAAATTACACACAATGTGTTGGAGACCAGGGCCCACAAATGTGATGTGAAATGGTTTTTCTCCCATGGTGTGTTCAAGATAAATCAGCAAATGCTCGTTTTAGGCCAAAATGCATTGAAACCAATGGAAACAGAAAAACTGCATTCTTTGCGATATCTCCTCTTGTAGCAAACACAGATAGCTCAAAATGACACACAATGTGTTGAAGACCAAGGCCCACAAATGTGATGTGAAATGGTTTTTCTCCCATGGTGTGTTCAAGATAAATCAGCAAATGCTCGTTTTAGGCTAAAATGCATTGAATCCAATGTAAACAGCAAAAGTGCATGCTTTGTGATATCTCCTCTTGTAGCAAACACAGACAGCTCAAAATTACACACAATGTGTTAAAGAACAAGGCCCACAAATGTGATGTGAAATGGTTTTTCTCCCATGTTGGGTTTAAGAGAAAACAGCAAATGCTCGTTTTAGGATTAAATGCATTGAAATTAATGGAAACTGCAAAAGAGCATACTATACCATATCTCCTCTTGTAGCAAACACAGAGAGCTCAAAATTACACACAATGTGTTGAAGACCAAGGCACACAAATGTGATGTGAAATGGTTTTTCTCCCATGTTGCGTTTAAGAGAAAACAGCAAATGCTCGTTTTAGGCCAAAAATGCATTGAAATCGAATGAAACAGCAAAAGTGCATACTTTGCGATATCTCCTCTTGTAGCAAACACAGAGAGCTCAAAATTCAACACAATGTGTTGCAGACCAAGTCCCACAAATGTGATGTGAAATGGTTTTTCTCCCATGTTGCATTTAAGGTAAAACAGCAAATGCTCGTTTTAGGCCAAAATGCATTGACACCAATGTAAACAGCAAAAGTGCATGCTTTGTGATATCTCCTCATGTAGCAAACACAGACAGCTGAAAATTACACACAATGTGTTGAAGACCAAGGCCTACAACTATGATGTGAAATGGTTTTTCTCCCATGCTGTGTTTAAGAGAAAACAGCAAATGCTCTTTTTAGGCCAAAATGCATTGAAACCAATGGAAACAGCAGAAGTAAATGCTTTGTGATATCTCCTCTTGTAGTAAACACAGACAGCTCAAAATTACACACAATGTGTTGGAGACCAGGGCCCACAAATGTGATGTGAAATGGTTTTTCTCCCATGTTGGGTTTAAGAGAAAACAGCAAATGCTCGTTTTAGGAATAAATGCATTGAAATCAATGGAAACTGCAAATGCGCATACTTTGCCATATCTCCTCTTGTAGCAAACACAGAGAGCTCAAAATTACACACAATGTGTTGAAGACCAAGGCACACAAATGTGATGTGAAATGGTTTTTCTCCCATATTGCATTTAAGAGAAAACCGCAAATGCTCGTTTTAGGCCAAACTGCATTGAGATCAATTGAAACAGCAAAACAGCAATCTTTGTGATATCTCCTCTTGTAGCAAACACAGACAGCTCAAAATTACACACAATGTGTTGAAGACCAAGGCCCACATATGTGATGTGAAATAGTTTTTCTCCCATGTTGTATTGAAGAGAAAACAGCAAAAGCTTATTTAAGGCCAAAATGCATTGAAACCAATGGAAACAGCAAAAGCGCATACTTTGTCATATCTCCTCTTTTAGAAACCACAGACAGCTCAAAATTACACACAAGTGTTGAAGACCATGGCCCACAAATGTGATGTGAAATGGTTTTTCTCCCATGTTGCGTTTAAGAGAAAACAGCAAATGTTCGTTTTAGGCCAAACTGCATTGAAATCAATGGAAACACCAAATGCGCATACTTTGTGATATCTCCTCTTGTAGCAAACACAGACAGCTCAAAAGTACTCACAATGTGTTGAAGACCAAGGCAGACATATGTGATGTGAAATGGTTTTTCTCCCATGTTGCGTTTAAGAGAGAACAGCAAATGCTCGTTTTAGGCCAAAATGCATTGAAACCAATGGAAACAGCAAAAGTGCATGCTTTGTGATATCTCCTCTTGTAGCAAACACAGACAGCTCAAAATTACACACAATGTGTTGAAGACCAAGGCCCACAAATATGATGTGAAATGGTTTTTCTCCCATGCTGTGTTTAAGAGAAAACAGCAAATGCTCTTTTTAGGCCAAAATGCATTTAAATCAAATGAAACAGCAAAAGTGCATACTTTGCCATATCTCCTCTTGAAGCAAACACAGTGAGCTCAAAATTACACACAATGTGTTGAAGACCAAGGCCCACAAATGTGATGTGAAATACTTTTTCTCCCATGTTGTATTGAAGAGAAAACAGCAAAAGCTTATTTAAGGCCAAAATGCATTGAAACCAATGGAAACAGCAAAAGCGCATACTTTGTCATATCTCCTCTTTTATAAACCACAGACAGCTCAAAATTACACACAAGTGTTGAAGACCATGGCCCACAAATGTGATGTGAAATGGTTTTTCTCCCATGTTGCGTTTAAGAGAAAACAGCAAATGTTCGTTTTAGGCCAAACTGCATTGAAATCAATGGAAACACCAATTGCGCATACTTTGTGATATCTCCTCTTGTAGCAAACACAGACAGCTCAAAAGTACACACAATGTGTTGTAGACAAAGGCACACAAATGTGATGTGAAATGGTTTTTCTCTCATGTTGCGTGTAAGAGAGAACAGCAAATACTCGTTATAGGCCAAAATGCATTTAAACCAATGGAAACAACAAAAGTGCATGCTTTGTGATATCTCCTCTTGTAGCAAACACAGACAGCTCAAAATTACACACAATGTGTTGAAGACCAAGGCCCACATATGTGATGTGAAATAGTTTTTCTCCCATGTTGTGTTTAAGAGAAAAGAGCAAATGGTCATTTAAACCAAAATGCATTGAAACCAATGGAAACAGCAAAAGTAAATGCTTTGTGATATCTCCTCTTGTAGCAAACACAGACAGTTTATAATTACACACAATGTGTTGAAGACCAAGGCCCACACAAATGATGGGAAATGGTTTTTCTCCCATGTTGTGTTTAAGAGAAAACAGCAAATGCTCGTTTTAGGCCAAAATGCATTGAAACAAATGTAAACAGCAAAAGTAAATGCTTTGCGATATCTCCTCTTGGAGTAAACACAGACAGCTCAAAATTACACAGATGTGTTGAAGACCATGGCCCTCAAATGTGATGTGAAATGGTTTTTCTCCCATGTTGTGTTTAAGAGAAAACAGCAAATGCTCGTTTTTGGCCAAAATGCATTGAAACCAATGGAAACAGAAAAACTGCATTCTTTGCGATATCTCCTCTTGTAGCAAACACAGATAGCTCAAAATGACACACAATGTGTTGAAGACCAAGGCCCACAAATGTGATGTGAAATGGTTTTTCTCCCATGGTGTGTTCAAGATAAATCAGCAAATGCTCGTTTTAGGCTAAAATGCATTGAATCCAATGTAAACAGCAAAAGTGCATGCTTTGTGATATCTCCTCTTGTAGCAAACACAGACAGCTCAAAATTACACACAATGTGTTAAAGAACAAGGCCCACAAATGTGATGTGAAATGGTTTTTCTCCCATGTTGGGTTTAAGAGAAAACAGCAAATGCTCGTTTTAGGATTAAATGCATTGAAATTAATGGAAACTGCAAAAGAGCATACTATACCATATCTCCTCTTGTAGCAAACACAGAGAGCTCAAAATTACACACAATGTGTTGAAGACCAAGGCACACAAATGTGATGTGAAATGGTTTTTCTCCCATGTTGTATTGAAGAGAAAACAGCAAAAGCTTATTTAAGGTCAAAATGCATTGAAACCAATGGAAACAGCAAAAGCGCATACTTTGTCATATCTCCTCTTTTAGAAACCACAGACAGCTCAAAATTACACACAAGTGTTGAAGACCATGGCCCACAAATGTGATGTGAAATGGTTTTTCTCCCATGTTGCGTTTAAGAGAAAACAGCAAATGTTCGTTTTAGGCCAAACTGCATTGAAATCAATGGAAACACCAAATGCGCATACTTTGTGATATCTCCTCTTGTAGCAAGCACAGACAGCTCAAAATTACACAGTTGTGTTGAAGACCAAGGCCCACAAATTTGATGTGAAATGGTTTTTTTCCCATGTTGCATTTAAGAGAAAACAGCAAATGCTCATTTTAGGCCAAACTGCATTGAAACCAATGGAAACAGCAGAAGTAAATGCTTTGTGATATCTCCTCTTGTAGCAAACACAGACAGCTCAAAATTACACACAATGTGTTGGAGACCAGGGCCCACAAATGTGATGTGAAATGGTTTTTCTCCCATGTTGGGTTTAAGAGAAAACAGCAAATGCTCGTTTTAGGCCAAAATGCATTGAAATCGAATGAAACAGCAAAAGTGCATACTTTGCCATATCTCCTCTTGTAGCAAACACAGAGAGCTCAAAATTACACACAATGTGTTGAAGACCAAGGCACACAAATGTGATGTGAAATGGTTTTTCTCCCATGTTGCATTTAAGGTAAAACAGCAAATGCTCGTTTTAGGCCAAAATGCATTGAAACCAATGTAAACAGCAAAAGTGCATGCTTTGTGATATCTACTCATGTAGCAAACACAGACAGTTGAAAATTACACACAATGTGTTGAAGACCAAGGCCTACAACTATGATGTGAAATGGTTTTTCTCCCATGCTGTGTTTAAGAGAAAACAGCAAATGCTCTTTTTAGGCCAAAATGCATTTAAATCAAATGAAACAGCAAAAGTGCATACTTTGCCATATCTCCTCTTGTAGCAAACACAGTGAGCTCAAAATTACACACAATGTGTTGAAGACCAAGGCCCACAAATGTGATGTGAAATACTTTTTCTCCCATGTTGTATTGAAGAGAAAACAGCAAAAGCTTATTTAAGGTCAAATTGCATTGAAACCAATGGAAACAGCAAAAGCGCATACTTTGTCATATCTCCTCTTTTAGAAACCACAGACAGCTCAAAATTACACACAAGTGTTGAAGACCATGGCCCACAAATGTGATGTGAAATGGTTTTTCTCCCATGTTGCGTTTAAGAGAAAACAGCAAATGTTCGTTTTAGGCCAAACTGCATTGAAATCAATGGAAACACCAAATGCGCATACTTTGTGATATCTCCTCTTGTAGCAAACACAGACAGTTCAAAAGTACACACAATGTGTTGAAGACCAAGGCAGACATATGTGATGTGAAATGGTTTTTCTCCCATGTTGCGTTTAAGAGAGAACAGCAAATGCTCGTTTTAGGCCAAAATGCATTGAAACCAATGGAAACAGCAAAAGTGCATGCTTTGTGATATCTCCTCTTGTAGCAAACACAGACAGCTCAAAATTACACACAATGTGTTGAAGACCAAGGCCCACAAATATGATGTGAAATGGTTTTTCTCCCATGCTGTGTTTAAGAGAAAACAGCCAATGCTCTTTTTAGGCCAAAATGCATTTAAATCAAATGAAACAGCAAAAGTGCATACTTTGCCATATCTCCTCTTGAAGCAAACACAGTGAGCTCAAAATTACACACAATGTGTTGAAGACCAAGGCCCACAAATGTGATGTGAAATACTTTTTCTCCCATGTTGTATTGAAGAGAAAACAGCAAAAGCTTATTTAAGGCCAAAATGCATTGAAACCAATGGAAACAGCAAAAGCGCATACTTTGTCATATCTCCTCTTTTATAAACCACAGACAGCTCAAAATTACACACAAGTGTTGAAGACCATGGCCCACAAATGTGATGTGAAATGGTTTTTCTCCCATGTTGCGTTTAAGAGAAAACAGCAAATGTTCGTTTTAGGCCAAACTGCATTGAAATCAATGGAAACACCAATTGCACATACTTTGTGATATCTCCTCTTGTAGCAAACACAGACAGCTCAAAAGTACACACAATGTGTTGTAGACAAAGGCACACAAATGTGATGTGAAATGGTTTTTCTCCCATGTTGCGTGTAAGAGAGAACAGCAAATGCTCGTTTTAGGCCAAAATGCATTTAAACCAATGGAAACAACAAAAGTGCATGCTTTGTGATATCTCCTCTTGTAGCAAACACAGACAGCTCAAAATTACACACAGTGTGTTGAAGACCAAGGCCCACAAATATGATGTGAAATGGTTTTTCTCCCATGTTGTGTTTAAGAGAAAACCGCAAATGCTCATTTTAGGCCAAAATGCATTGAAATCAATGGAAACAGCAAAAGCACATACTTTGTGATATCTCCTCTTGTAGCAAGCACAGACAGCTCAAAATTACACAGTTGTGTTGAAGACCAAGGCCCACAAATTTGATGTGAAATGGTTTTTTTCCCATGTTGCATTTAAGAGAAAACAGCAAATGCTCATTTTAGGCCAAACTGCATTGAAACCAATGGAAACAGCAGAAGTAAATGCTTTGTGATATCTCCTCTTGTAGCAAACACAGACAGCTCAAAATTACACACAATGTGTTGGAGACCAGGGCCCACAAATGTGATGTGAAATGGTTTTTCTCCCATGTTGGGTTTAAGAGAAAACAGCAAATGCTCGTTTTAGGAATAAATGCATTGAAATCAATGGAAACTGCAAATGCGCATACTTTGCCATATCTCCTCTTGTAGCAAACACAGAGAGCTCAAAATTACACACAATGTGTTGAAGACCAAGGCACACAAATGTGATGTGAAATGGTTTTTCTCCCATATTGCATTTAAGAGAAAACAGCAAATGCTCATTTTAGGCCAAACTGCATTGAGATCAATTGAAACAGCAAAACAGCAATCTTTGTGATATCTCCTCTAGTAGCAAACACAGACAGCTCAAAATTACACACAATGTGTTGAAGACCAAGGCCCACATATGTGATGTGAAATAGTTTTTCTCCCATGTTGTGTTTAAGAGAAAAGAACAAATGGTCATTTAAACCAAAATGCATTGAAACCAATGGAAACAGCAAAAGTAAATGCTTTGTGATATCTCCTCTTGTAGCAAACACAGACAGTTTATAATTACACACAATGTGTTGAAGACCAAGGCCCACACAAATGATGGGAAATGGTTTTTCTCCCATGTTGTGTTTAAGAGAAAACAGCAAATGCTCGTTTTTGGCCAAAATGCATTGAAACCAATGGAAACAGAAAAACTGCATTCTTTGCGATATCTCCTCTTGTAGCAAACACAGATAGCTCAAAATGACACACAATGTGTTGAAGACCAAGGCCCACAAATGTGATGTGAAATGGTTTTTCTCCCATGGTGTGTTCAAGATAAATCAGCAAATGCTCGTTTTAGGCTAAAATGCATTGAATCCAATGTAAACAGCAAAAGTGCATGCTTTGTGATATCTCCTCTTGTAGCAAACACAGACAGCTCAAAATTACACACAATGTGTTAAAGAACAAGGCCCACAAATGTGATGTGAAATGGTTTTTCTCCCATGTTGGGTTTAAGAGAAAACAGCAAATGCTCGTTTTAGGATTAAATGCATTGAAATTAATGGAAACTGCAAAAGAGCATACTATACCATATCTCCTCTTGTAGCAAACACAGAGAGCTCAAAATTACACACAATGTGTTGAAGACCAAGGCACACAAATGTGATGTGAAATGGTTTTTCTCCCATGTTGTATTGAAGAGAAAACAGCAAAAGCTTATTTAAGGTCAAAATGCATTGAAACCAATGGAAACAGCAAAAGCGCATACTTTGTCATATCTCCTCTTTTAGAAACCACAGACAGCTCAAAATTACACACAAGTGTTGAAGACCATGGCCCACAAATGTGATGTGAAATGGTTTTTCTCCCATGTTGCGTTTAAGAGAAAACAGCAAATGTTCGTTTTAGGCCAAACTGCATTGAAATCAATGGAAACACCAAATGCGCATACTTTGTGATATCTCCTCTTGTAGCAAGCACAGACAGCTCAAAATTACACAGTTGTGTTGAAGACCAAGGCCCACAAATTTGATGTGAAATGGTTTTTTTCCCATGTTGCATTTAAGAGAAAACAGCAAATGCTCATTTTAGGCCAAACTGCATTGAAACCAATGGAAACAGCAGAAGTAAATGCTTTGTGATATCTCCTCTTGTAGCAAACACAGACAGCTCAAAATTACACACAATGTGTTGGAGACCAGGGCCCACAAATGTGATGTGAAATGGTTTTTCTCCCATGTTTGGTTTAAGAGAAAACAGCAAATGCTCGTTTTAGGAATAAATGCATTGAAATCAATGGAAACTGCAAATGCGCATACTTTGCCATATCTCCTCTTGTAGCAAACACAGAGAGCTCAAAATTACACACAATGTGTTGAAGACCAAGGCACACAAATGTGATGTGAAATGGTTTTTCTCCCATATTGCATTTAAGAGAAAACAGCAATTGCTCATTTTAGGCCAAACTGCATTGAGATCATTTGAAACAGCAAAACAGCAATCTTTGTGATATCTCCTCTAGTAGCAAACACAGACAGCTCAAAATTACACACAATGTGTTGAAGACCAAGGCCCACATATGTGATGTGAAATAGTTTTTCTCCCATGTTGTGTTTAAGAGAAAAGAGCAAATGGTCATTTAAACCAAAATGCTTTGAAACCAACGGAAACAGCAAAAGTAAATGCTTTGTGATATCTCCTCTTGTAGTAAACACAGACGGTTTATAATTACACACAATGTGTTGAAGACCAAGGCCCACACCAATGATGGGAAATGGTTTTTCTCCCATGTTGTGTTTAAGAGAAAACAGCAAATGCTCGTTTTAGGCCAAAATGCAATGAAACCAATGTAAACAGCAAAAGTAAATGCTTTGCGATATCTCCTCTTGGAGTAAACACATACAGCTCAAAATTACACAGATGTGTTGAAGACCATGGCCCTCAAATGTGATGTGAAATGGTTTTTCTCCCATGTTGTGTTTAAGAGAAAACAACAAATGTTCGTTTTTGGCCAAAATGCATTGAAACCAATGAAAACAGAAAAACTGCATTCTTTGCGATATCTCCTCTTGTAGCAAACACAGATAGCTCAAAATGACACACAATGTGTTGAAGACCAAGGCCCACAAATGTGATGTGAAATGGTTTTTCTCCCATGGTGTGTTCAAGATAAATCAGCAAATGCTCGTTTTAGGCTAAAATGCATTGAATCCAATGTAAACAGCAAAAGTGCATGCTTTGTGATATCTCCTCTTGTAGCAAACACAGACAGCTCAAAATTACACACAATGTGTTAAAGAACAAGGCCCACAAATGTGATGTGAAATGGTTTTTCTCCCATGTTGGGTTTAAGAGAAAACAGCAAATGCTCGTTTTAGGATTAAATGCATTGAAATTAATGGAAACTGCAAAAGAGCATACTATACCATATCTCCTCTTGTAGCAAACACAGAGAGCTCAAAATTACACACAATGTGTTGAAGACCAAGGCACACAAATGTGATGTGAAATGGTTTTTCTCCCATGTTGTATTGAAGAGAAAACAGCAAAAGCTTATTTAAGGTCAAAATGCATTGAAACCAATGGAAACAGCAAAAGCGCATACTTTGTCATATCTCCTCTTTTAGAAACCACAGACAGCTCAAAATTACACACAAGTGTTGAAGACCATGGCCCACAAATGTGATGTGAAATGGTTTTTCTCCCATGTTGCGTTTAAGAGAAAACAGCAAATGTTCGTTTTAGGCCAAACTGCATTGAAATCAATGGAAACACCAAATGCGCATACTTTGTGATATCTCCTCTTGTAGCAAGCACAGACAGCTCAAAATTACACAGTTGTGTTGAAGACCAAGGCCCACAAATTTGATGTGAAATGGTTTTTTTCCCATGTTGCATTTAAGAGAAAACAGCAAATGCTCATTTTAGGCCAAACTGCATTGAAACCAATGGAAACAGCAGAAGTAAATGCTTTGTGATATCTCCTCTTGTAGCAAACACAGACAGCTCAAAATTACACACAATGTGTTGGAGACCAGGGCCCACAAATGTGATGTGAAATGGTTTTTCTCCCATGTTTGGTTTAAGAGAAAACAGCAAATGCTCGTTTTAGGAATAAATGCATTGAAATCAATGGAAACTGCAAATGCGCATACTTTGCCATATCTCCTCTTGTAGCAAACACAGAGAGCTCAAAATTACACACAATGTGTTGAAGACCAAGGCACACAAATGTGATGTGAAATGGTTTTTCTCCCATATTGCATTAAAGAGAAAACAGCAAATGCTCATTTTAGGCCAAACTGCATTGAGATCAATTGAAACAGCAAAACAGCAATCTTTGTGATATCTCCTCTAGTAGCAAACACAGACAGCTCAAAATTACACACAATGTGTTGAAGACCAAGGCCCACATATGTGATGTGAAATAGTTTTTCTCCCATGTTGTGTTTAAGAGAAAAGAGCAAATGGTCATTTAAACCAAAATGCTTTGAAACCAACGGAAACAGCAAAAGTAAATGCTTTGTGATATCTCCTCTTGTAGTAAACACAGACGGTTTATAATTACACACAATGTGTTGAAGACCAAGGCCCACACAAATGATGGGAAATGGTTTTTCTCCCATGTTGTGTTTAAGAGAAAACAGCAAATGCTCGTTTTAGGCCAAAATGCATTGAAACCAATGTAAACAGCAAAAGTAAATGCTTTGCGATATCTCCTCTTGGAGTAAACACATACAGCTCAAAATTACACAGATGTGTTGAAGACCATGGCCCTCAAATGTGATGTGAAATGGTTTTTCTCCCATGTTGTGTTTAAGAGAAAACAGCAAATGCTCGTTTTTGGCCAAAATGCATTGAAACCAATGGAAACAGAAAAACTGCATTCTTTGCGATATCTCCTCTTGTAGCAAACACAGATAGCTCAAAATGACACACAATGTGTTGAAGACCAAGGCCCACAAATGTGATGTGAAATGGTTTTTCTCCCATGGTGTGTTCAAGATAAATCAGCAAATGCTCGTTTTAGGCTAAAATGCATTGAATCCAATGTAAACAGCAAAAGTGCATGCTTTGTGATATCTCCTCTTGTAGCAAACACAGACAGCTCAAAATTACACACAATGTGTTAAAGAACAAGGCCCACAAATGTGATGTGAAATGGTTTTTCTCCCATGTTGGGTTTAAGAGAAAACAGCAAATGCTCGTTTTAGGATTAAATGCATTGAAATTAATGGAAACTGCAAAAGAGCATACTATACCATATCTCCTCTTGTAGCAAACACAGAGAGCTCAAAATTACACACAATGTGTTGAAGACCAAGGCACACAAATGTGATGTGAAATGGTTTTTCTCCCATGTTGCGTTTAAGAGAAAACAGCAAATGCTCGTTTTAGGCCAAAATGCATTGAAATCGAATGAAACAGCAAAAGTGCATACTTTGCCATATCTCCTCTTGTAGCAAACACAGAGAGCTCAAAATTACACAAAATGTGTTGCAGACCAAGTCCCACAAATGTTATGTGAAATGGTTTTTCTCCCATGTTGCATTTAAGGTAAAACAGCAAATGCTCGTTTTAGGCCAAAATGCATTGAAACCAATGTAAACAGCAAAAGTGCATGCTTTGTGATATCTCCTCATGTAGCAAACACAGACAGCTGAAAATTACACACAATGTGTTGAAGACCAAGGCCTACAACTATGATGTGAAATGGTTTTTCTCCCATGCTGTGTTTAAGAGAAAACAGCAAATGCTCTTTTTAGGCCAAAATGCATTTAAATCAAATGAAACAGCAAAAGTGCATACTTTGCCATATCTCCTCTTGTAGCAAACACAGTGAGCTCAAAATTACACACAATGTGTTGAAGACCAAGGCCCACAAATGTGATGTGAAATACTTTTTCTCCCATGTTGTATTGAAGAGAAAACAGCAAAAGCTTATTTAAGGTCAAAATGCATTGAAACCAATGGAAACAGCAAAAGCGCATACTTTGTCATATCTCCTCTTTTAGAAACCACAGACAGCTCAAAATTACACACAAGTGTTGAAGACCATGGCCCACAAATGTGATGTGAAATTGTTTTTCTCCCATGTTGCGTTTAAGAGAAAACAGCAAATGTTCGTTTTAGGCCAAACTGCATTGAAATCAATGGAAACACCAAATGCGCATACTTTGTGATATCTCCTCTTGTAGCAAACACAGACAGCTCAAAAGTACACACAATGTGTTGAAGACCAAGGCAGACATATGTGATGTGAAATGGTTTTTCTCCCATGTTGCGTTTAAGAGAGAACAGCAAATGCTCGTTTTAGGCCAAAATGCATTTAAACCAATGGAAACAGCAAAAGTGCATGCTTTGTGATATCTCCTCTTGTAGCAAACACAAACAGCTCAAAATTACACACAGTTTGTTGAAGACCAAGGCCCACAAATATGATGTGAAATGGTTTTTCTCCCATGTTGTGTTTAAGAGAAAACCGCAAATGCTCATTTTAGGCCAAAATGCATTGAAATCAATGGAAACAGCAAAAGCACATACTTTGTGATATCTCCTCTTGTAGCAAGCACAGACAGCTCAAAATTACACAGTTGTGTTGAAGACCAAGGCCCACAAATTTGATGTGAAATGTTTTTTTTCCCATGTTGCATTTAAGAGAAAACAGCAAATGCTCATTTTAGGCCAAACTGCATTGAAACCAATGGAAACAGCAGAAGTAAATGCTTTGTGATATCTCCTCTTGTAGCAAACACAGACAGCTCAAAATTACACACAATGTGTTGGAGACCAGGGCCCACAAATGTGATGTGAAATGGTTTTTCTCCCATGTTGGGTTTAAGAGAAAACAGCAAATGCTCGTTTTAGGAATAAATGCATTGAAATCAATGGATACTGCAAATGCGCATACTTTGCCATATCTCCTCTTGTAGCAAACACAGAGAGCTCAAAATTACACACAATGTGTTGAAGACCAAGGCACACAAATGTGATGTGAAATGGTTTTTCTCCCATATTGCATTTAAGAGAAAACCGCAAATGCTCGTTTTAGGCCAAACTGCATTGAGATCAATTGAAACAGCAAAACAGCAATCTTTGTGATATCTCCTCTTGTAGCAAACACAGACAGCTCAAAAGTACACACAATGTGTTGAAGACCAAGGCAGACATATGTGATGTGAAATGGTTTTTCTCCCATGTTGCGTTTAAGAAAAACAGCAAATGCTTGTTTTAGGCCAAATTGCATTGAAACCAATGGAAACAACAAAAGCTCATACTTTGTGATATCTCCTCTTGTAGCAAACTCGGACAGCTCAAAATTTCAGAGAATGTGTTGAAGACCAAGACCCACGAATGTGTTGTGAAATGTTTTTTCTCCCATGTTGTGTTTAAGAGAAAACAGCAAATGCTCATTTTAGGCCAAAATGCATTGAAACCAATGGAAACAACAAAAGCACATACTTTCTGATATCTCCTCTTGTAGCAAACACAGACAGCTCAAAATTTCACAGAATGTGTTGAAGACCAAGACCCACAAATGTGATGTGAAATGGTTTTTCTCCCATGTTGCGTTTAAGAGAAAACAGCAAATGCTCGTTTTAGGCCAAAATGCATTGAAATCAATGGAAACAACAAAAGCGCAAACTTTGTGATATCTCCTCTTGTAGCAAACAGACAGCTCAAAATTTCACAGAATGTGTTGAAGACCAAGACCCACAAATGTGATGTGAAATGGTTTTTCTCCCATGTTGCGTTTAAGAGAAAACAGCAAATGCTTGTTTAATGCCAAAATGCATTGAAAGCAATGGAAACAACAAAAGCGCATACTTTGTGATATCTGCTCTTGTAGCAAACACAGACAGCTCAAAATTTCACAGAATGTGTTGAAGACCAAGACCCACAAATGTGATGTGAAATGGTTTTTCTCCCATGTTGCATTTAAGAGAAAACAGCAAATGCTTGTTTTAGGCCAAATTGCATTGAAACCAATGGAAACAACAAAAGCTCATACTTTGTGATATCTCCTCTAGTAGCAAACTCGGACAGCTCAAAATTTCAGAGAATGTGTTGAAGACCAAGACCCACGAATGTGTTGTGAAATGGTTTTTCTCCCATGTTGTGTTTAAGAGAAAACAGCAAATGCTCATTTTAGGCCAAATTGCATTGAAACCAATGGAAACAACAAAAGCGCATACTTTGTGATATCTCCTCTTGTAGCAAACTCGGACAGTTCAAAATTTCAGTGAACGTGTTGAAGACCAAGACCCACGAATGTGTTGTAAAATGTTTTTTCTCCCATGCTGCGTTTAAGAGAAAACAGCAAATGCTCATTTTAGGCCAAAATGCATTGAAACCAATGGAAACAACAAAAGCACAAACTTTGTGATATGTCCTCTTGTAGCAAACACAGACAGCTCAAAATTTCACAGAATGTGTTGAAGACCAGGACCCACAAATGTGATGTGAAATGTTTTTTCTCCCATGTTGCTTTTAAGAGAAAACAGTAAATGCTTGTTTTATGCCAAAATGCATTGAAATCAATGGAAACAACAAAAGTGCATACTTTGTGATATCTGCTCTTGTAGCAAACACAGACAGCTCAAAATTTCACAGAATGTGTTGAAGACCAAGACCCACAAATGTGATGTGAAATGGTTTTTCTCCCATGTTGCGTTTAAGAGAAAACAGCAAATGCTTGTTTTATGCCAAAATGCATTGAAATCAATGGAAACACCAAAAGCGCATACTTTGTGATACCTGCTCTTGTAGCAAACACAGACAGCTCAAAATTTCACAGAATGTGTTGAAGAACAAGACCCACAAATGTGATGTGAAATGGTTTTTCTCCCATGTTGCGTTTAAGAGAAAACAGCAAAATACTCGTTTTAGGCCAAAATGCATTGAAACCAATGAAAACTACAAAAGCACATACTTTGTGAAATCTCCTCTTGTAGCAAACACAGACAGCTCAAAATTTCACAGAATGTGTTGAAGACCAAGACCCACAAACGTGATGTGAAATGGTTTTTCTCCCATGTTGCATTTAAGAGAAAACAGCAAATGCCAATTTTAGGCCAAAATGCTTTGAAACCAATGGAAACAACAAAAGCACATACTTTGTGATATCTCCTCTTGTAGCAAGCACAGACAGCTCAAAATTTCACAGAATGTGTTGAAGACCAAGTCCCACAAATGTGATGTGAAATGGTTTTTCTCCCATGTTGCGTTTAAAAGAAAACAGCAAATGCTCGTTTTAGGCCAAAATGCATTGAAACCAATGGAAACAACAAAAGCACAAACTTTGTGATAGCTCCTCTTGTAGCAAACACAGACAGCTCAAAATTTCACAGAATGTGTTGAAGACCAAGACCCACAAATGTGATGTGAAATGGTTTTTCTCCCATGTTGCGTTTAAGAGAAAACAGTAAATGCTTGTTTTATGCCAAAATGCATTGAAATCAATGGAAACAACAAAACTGCATACTTTGTGATATCTGCTCTTGTAGCAAACACAGACAGCTCAAAATTTCACAGAATGTGTTGAAGACCAAGACCCACGAATGTGTTGTGAAATGTTTTTTCTCCCATGGTGCATTTAAGAGAAAACAGCAAATGCTTGTTTTAGGCCAAAATGCATTGAAACCAATGGAAACAACAAAAGTACATACTTTGTGATATCTCCTCTTGTAGCAAACACAGACAGCTCAAAATTTCACAGAATGTGTTGAAGACCAAGTCCCACAAATGTGATGTGAAATGGTTTTTCTCCCATGTTGCGTTTAAGAGAAAACAGCAAATGCTCGTTTTAGGCCAAAATGCATTGAAACCAATGGAAACAACACAAGCGCAAACTTTGTGATATCTCCTCTTGTAGCAAACACAGACAGCTCAAAATTTCACAGAATGTGTTGAAGACCAAGACCCACAAATGTGATGTGAAATGGTTTTTCTCCCATGTTGCATTTAAGAGAAAACAGCAAATGCTTGTTTTATGCCAAAATGCGTTGAAATCAATGGAAACAACAAAAGTGCATACTTTGTGATATCTGCTCTTGTAGCAAACACAGACAGCTCAGAATTTCACAGAATGTGTTGAAGACCAAGACCCACGAATGTGTTGTGATACCTGCTCTTGTAGCAAACACAGACAGCTCAAAATTTCACAGAATGTGTTGAAGACCAAGTCCCACAAATGTGATGTGAAATGGTTTTTCTCCCAAATTGCGTTTAAGAGAAAACAGCAAATGCTTGTTTTAGGCCAAAATGCATTGAAACCAATGGAAACAACACAAGCGCAAACTTTGTGATATCTCCTCTTGTAGCAAACACAGACAGCTCAAAATTTCACAGAATGTGTTGAATCCCTCGGCGAGAGGTCACCCATTTCAGAGCTCCCAGGCCTCTGGTAGTATTTGAAGCCAGTGGTCTCTCCTGAGCGTTTCCCCCAGCAGAGGATGGACCCTCCTGGGGAGGAGGATGATGGCGATCCCCAGGCTTCTGGTCCTGGAGGAGGGCCTGGTGGTGGGCCTAGCGATCCTGGTCTGAGGAGGGCTGTGGTGCTATTAACCCAGCTCTCCTCCAGAGAGGCCAGCGGTGACCTGGTGTTTGCGGGCCCGGTGGTGTTGGAGGGAGTCTCCAAACCGGAGGAGGCTGGTCCCCTGGGTGAAGTAACCCTGGGGAGCAAGGTGCTTACCAGTCTGGACGGTGAGGAGGAGGCTCTTTGTGCCGATGGCCAGGACCAGGACGCGGGGTTGTCCAGCGGTGAATCTGTGCTGAGCCAGGGGAGCTGCAGTGAAGTGGAGGCAGAGAGTGATGAGACAGAGGATGAGTTTCTAGGCCTAGGGCCGGATGAACTCAGGCGCGAGGTCCGGCGTGCTCAGGCCTGGATCTCAGCCAAGAAAAATAAAAGGCAGAGTGCTAAAAGTTGGCAGAAGCCCATTCTCAGCAGTGAAATTGCGGATTTGGGAAAGAAGGTGGAAAGGCTGAGAGGGAGAATCTCTCAGCTGCGTGAGGAGGGCAAGAAAAAGTGCTTACCAGGCTCTGATGCGGCTGCGGGAGCTCCGGTTCTTCCTACTGGTGTGGCGGTGGATGGTCCGGGCGCTGCTGGGGCCGATGGCATGAAATTGGAGGTGGCTGGATGCCCGGAGGAAGCGGGGACGGAGATGCCCGATTCCCGTGGAGCCGGTGACGGAAGTATGAAGGACGAGGTGGCGGTCTTATTGGCCAGGAGTCCCAAGATGGCGCCCGGCGGGGAGGCGGCCGGAGGACTTTCAAAGATGGCGCCGGTGGTTGCGGAGTATGGGCAAGGGGAGGCGTCTCTCCTGGGGGCAGAGCCGGGCTGTGCTGGAGCGGGGGGCGTGGTGGTTCCCATGGTAGCGGCTGACGCCGTTGCCGGGACAACCGCTATAGCTTCCTGCGATGCGGCGGCTCAGGTCTCACCCCCGAAGGCTGCGTCGGTAGGGCCGGTGCTGACCGGTGGTGGAGGCACTGAGGTGGATCATCCCCGGGTGCCTGTAGGCCCCGACACTACTATTGGTGTAGTGGGAGGTCCAGCCGAGGAAGTGCAGCAGCGTGTCTGGCCGTCATCAGGCGGCGGCCATGTTGTTGGAGTCCAGGGCGGTGGAAAGCACTATCTGCCGAATGTGTCTCCAGTTGGTGGCGGCAGCCATTTTGGAGAGGCCACAATTGGGGACTCTGAAGCCCAGATGGTGGCGATTGCCATGGAGGTGGAGGCATTGGAGAGGTCTGCTGTCATCACACCTAAAGCAGTGCCACAGATGGCACAAGGACTTCCTGGACTGGATAGGTCAGCCCTTGATAAGGGCCAGCTGGCAGTGGTCCACACCATATTTGGAGGGATCAGTGTTCCTGCTAGGTCCTTGGCAGCGGTGGACATAATAAAAGCTGATCTGGCCAGGCAGGCAGGGGTGAGGGAGAATGTTGGTGAAGGTTCTGGTGTGGGAGTAGGTTCGGGTCCTGTGCCCGCTTTAGCGTTGCCCGTAGCTGGCCCTTCGACCCTGCCTAGACCGGGTCCCTCCTCTTACGCCAATGTTGTATCGGGCAGGGCGCCGGTTGTCCCAATGATTAGAAGTGGTGGAGGGGCACCTATTAAAAGGCGCAATGTGGTACAATTGAAGTGGGTTGGAGGCGGTGAGCCGCCTGGAAAGGCCGCCTTCCTGGGCATGGTTTTTTCTCTGGGGTTCTCGCCGGGTGATTTGTTCGCTTGCATTCACCCGGTGAGAACTCCGGATTATGATCTTAGCTTCATGTCCTTGAGGGGCCTGCAAGCCTTTAGTGGTAGGTGGGAGGAGAAAAAGGGGATAGAGCCATATTGTAGGTATAGGTCTCTGGTGGTGTCGCGTCAGGACAGGGCGAAGGTGACTATCCTTGTCCGGAATGAGTCATTGCCGGAGGCAGATATTCTATTCTGGCTCTCGCGACACTGTGTGGTACTTTCTCCCCACTTGGAGAAGTTTGACTACACTAAAGGTGTATGGGGTGGTGCCTATTCCATTTTTGTCAGGTTACACCAGGTTGGCATTGAAGTGAAGCACATCCCGGCAGCAGCCTTTATAGGACGTGACAAAATCCAGGTATTTTACCCTGGGCAGCCGAAGGTCTGCCACAAATGTGGGGATTTCCGGCATTTTTCTAATGACTGCACGGCAATTAAGTGCTCGCTGTGCAGTGGGTTAGGGCACATATCCAAAGATTGCAGGCAGGTCAGGTGTAACCTCTGTGGAAAGGTGGGTCATCCTTACAGCCGCTGCCCGTCTGCAGCCCACAACGAAGGCTTAGGGGTGACAGTTGTTGTGGGGGATAGGCAGGAAGAGGTGGGGGGTGGTTTGACTAGCGGGCAGGTGAGCGGTGAGGATGCAGGCTTTGAAACCGCAATGGAGAGGAATGGGGAGAGACCAGGAGAGGGTGAGCCGGAAGGTGTAGGAAAAACCAAGGTTCCTGCAGCCAGTACCACTGGGTGTGAAATTGCACCAGGTAAAGATGCTGGTGAGAAAGATGCTCCCTTTACGGTGGTCGAGGTGGGAAAGAAAAAGAGGAAAAAAAAGCTAAGGCATACAGGAGAGAAGGTCACTCTATCTAATAGATTCTATTTTAATACCTCGGACGAAGAGGAGAAGGAGGAGGGGGAGGTGGTAAGGGGGGATGGTGAGGAGCTTGTCTTTGTCCCCAACAAAGTCGTGGGAAGAAAGGTTGGGAAAAAGTCAACCTTTGGAGAGGCAGCAGCGGGAGCGCAGCCTAGGGAAAGGAGGAAGAAAAGGGCGAAGGAGGGCAAGGCTGGAGGAGCGGGGAAGAGATCGGGCACTGAAAGCCCAGAGTGGGATTTAGCGGGGATGGAGCTAGGAGATAAGGCAGTGGTGGTGGATAAGCCTGCAGAGGGGCAGAGTGGGGTGTTTTCGGAGGAGGTAGAGTGTGTGGAAGAAACCCCTGAGTTGGCCCCAGATGCTTCTTACCCTTTAGTGGCTCCTGGGGAGATGCATCCTCCCGGGACTCGGTCTGAGGGTACAGCTATACCAAAACCTCCAGATCCGGACCCGGGTCCTTCCCCAGAGGCTAAGGGTGTTGGTGGGCGCGGTAGCCTGCAGGTTGAGGCCGAGGCCTCAATGGTTTCTGTTGGTGTGGATGTGGTGGTGGGTGGTTTGGAAGAGGTTGTCTTGCCGTCTGATGGGGTGCTTCCTTTTGGGATCACCTGCAAAAGAACAGGTTCCTCTGGGGAGGAGTCTGCTCAACAGGCAAAGAGAAAGTAAGATGGAGTCCTACCTCTATAATCTGGAATTATGGATCCCCATCCTATACGATGTGCCACCATTAATGTGGCTTCCGTTCTTTCCGAGCGTGCTCGCTATATGGCCTTTTCTTTTTTCAACACAATTGATGTTGATTTTTTGTTTTTGCAAGAGACCAGAATAGGGGATTTGTCCACACTTCGCAGGGCCAAAAGCCAGTGGAGGCGTGGTCCGTCCTTCTGGTCGCTTGCGGCCGAGCCGTACGGTGGGGTGGCGGTACTTTTTTCCGGCATGGTAACTGTGCACAAGATTATGGAGCTACAGGTAGGTAGGTGTATGGTTTTGGATATTAGCCTAAGGGGGCATGATCTCAGGTTGATCAACATCTATGGACCGCAGTCGGCCTGGGATAGGAAGTGCCTCTTTGGGCTGATAAAGCCATTCCTTTTTACAGCCCGGCAAGTTGTCTTTGGTGGTGACTTTAATACCATCGTGAGGCCCAAAGACAGGGGGGGTGCAAAGTCAACCCTGGGCTATGATGCTAGGTTCTTAGTTAGCATGATTAGGGAAGCTGGCCTGGTCGATGTGCATATTCGCCATAGTCCAGACCTCACGGGGTACACATACTTTTGTGGTAGTCGTAGGTCTAGGATAGATAGGTTTTTTGTTAAGGAAAGTTTGAAAACTTTGCCTCCTGAGGCAAGGGCAGTAGAATTTTCCGATCATGTTTGTCTGAGTGTCGCGTTGAATGCCTCAGAAACCCCTCAGAAAGGGCGGGGCCTTTGGCGTTTGAACTCTGAACTTCTGAAGGAGGAGAGTGTTAGCCAGTCCTTTAGGGACTTCTTTCAACTACAGGAGACACTTCTGGAGGCTGGTTGGACTAGATCTGAGTGGTGGGAAGAGTGCAAAAAAAGAACTCGGAGGTTTTTTCAGAGGCTTATAGCTCATAAAAACTTGAGAAAACGGTGCGTCTACCAGAGCTTGAGAAAGAAACTAGATTTCTTGATCTCTGAGGGTGGAGATAGTGGGGATATCTCCCGGGTGAAAGCTCAGCTGAGGGAGCTTCAGTACGATCGTCTGGCTTCCTTGGTTCTGGAGAGGGATTATGGTAAATACCACTCGCCTGATCCTTACCAGAGTTGCAGGAAATCGGTCGATTTGAGGGAGGTTAGGGGCCTGTATGATGAACTGGGTACTCTCTGTGAGGACAGGGAGGGTATCTTGGGAGTCATCGGGTCCTTTTACTCCGACCTTCTGTCTGAGCAGCCACTCATTAGTGAGAGGATGGAGTCTTTTCTGAGGGGGACACCGGGGCTTGTGAAGCTTGATGCCTCTTTTGACTCCTTGGGCAGCGATGTGACAACAGAAGAAGTCAAGAGAGCTATAGACGGCTTGTCTAAAAAAAAATCTCCAGGACCGGATGGTTTGACATCCGAATTCTTTAAAGCTTTCAGGGACATCTTGGCTCCCCACCTCATGGAAGTATATAATGAGTGCCTGGGTGAGGGATTGCTCCCTCCCTCCATGAGGTCTTCTGCCCTCATATTGCTATCAAAAGGTAAGGACCCGTCCCGTATTGAGAACTGGCGCCCCATCGCTCTTCTTAATATGGACAGAAAGATTCTGGCAAAAATACTGTTCAATCGGCTGATGGAAATTTCCGGGCTGGTGCTGTCCTCGTCTCAGCACTGCACTGTGAAGGGCCGTAGCACGTTTAGTGCTGTCCTTGGCGTCCGGGAGGCCATAGAGCGATGCCGTGCTGAGAGGTGGGGTAAGTACTTACTGGCATTGGACCAGTCCAAGGCTTTTGACCGGGTGAATCACAAGTACTTGTGGGCTGTTCTGGAATGGTATGGTATTCCGGTGAGGGTGGTGAATTGGCTTCGTGTTCTGTACAATCAGGCCGAGAGCTTCCCGCTTGTCAATGGTTGGGTGGGTCCTGCTTTCAGGGTTGACTCTGGTGTCCGTCAGGGATGCCCCCTGAGCCCCCTCTTATACGTGTTTGCGATTGATCCCTTCGTCAGGAGGATTGGTTGTAGTGCATTGAGGGGGGTGCAGCTGGGCCCAGAGGCTCCTTTGAGAGTAGTGGCCTACGCGGATGATGTCACTGTGGTCTTGTCCTCCGTGGCAGAGGCGCAGTGCATGGAACACCTGATCTCCGACTACTCTGAAGCCTCGTGCTCCAGAGTAAACCAAGATAAATGTGAAGCTTTCTGGATGGGGGAGGAAGGCGACGAGTTTGACCTTCCGGATAGCCTCCCCCGGGCAAGTCCTCAGATCAAAATTCTAGGCATCACATTTGACCGTGGTGATTATGCCACTCGAAATTGGGAGAGGAGGATAGAGGAAGCCAACAGGAAAGTGCAGTCCTGGAGAACTTGGCAGTTCTCTTACAGGGAAAGGGTTCACCTGTGCAAAACCTTTCTGGTTCCCATATTTCTTTATGTCAGTTATGTGTGTTTCTTGCCACGGTCTTTGTGGTCTAAAGTGTCATCCTTGTTCTTCCTCTTGTTTTGGGGGAATGGGATGAACATTGTTAAAAGAGGTATAACCTACAGACCAAGGAAAGAAGGTGGATTTGGCATGGTCAATCCAGTGGTCTTTTTTGCCACAACTTTTATTAAGCTCAATCTTGGAAGCCTATTTTTGGAGGCTCCTCCTTGGTGGGTAGAGAGCTTTAGGGCTTGGGTGTCCCCCTTCCTTGAGCTCTGGTATGATGGGGGCCATGTGAAAACCTTCAGAGGCAGGTCCGGTGCTCTTCCGATCTATGTCATTCAGTGCTTGAGAGTGACAAGGCAATGGGGAGTGGCAGTGAGTGATGTCAAAACCCTTTCTAGAAGGGAGTTGGAGAAAGGCATTTTGCGGGCTCACTTCTACGCACCGCTGACACTAAGGGACTGCCCAGGCAAGGTTTGCTCAAATGGGATCTCTTTGATTTGCTCAGAAAGAATCCCACTGAAGTATAGGGACCTTGCCTGGCTCTCCTTCCAAGGAAGACTCTATGTTAGGGGGCACATCAGGTGGCGAAGTGCCGGTGATCGTGGTTGTCCACGTGAGGAATGTCTGGGGGTGGAGGAGACCATGGACCACTTCCTGCGTGAATGTTCCTTTAACATCGAAGTTTATAGAAGGGTCTCAAACGCTTTACGCATCCCGTGCCTTTCGGGGCTCAGTTACCCTGAGTGGGCTTATGGGGCATTCAAAGGTTTTGGGCGTTATGATTTGGTCACTATTTTTATAGTTAGCTTAGTGGTCAGATATCACACGTGGAGTGCACGGTGTTTAGTAACGACTAGAAGTAAAATCCTTCCCTGTGAGGTGGTGGCGCGTTTCATTCTTCACGAGGTTGGAAGTCTGATGGAAATGGACAGGAGGAGGTTGGATGCCGTTGGGTGGTCAAGGAGGTGGAGACACCTGAAACCCCCTTAGTGGGTGGCTGACAGCCTCTTCCATTCATACTGGTGCTTCCTGTTCTTTCACATTTTTCGGGTAGTTTTTTGGACTTTGTTTCGTTTTGAAGAATGGTTTTACATATGCCTAAGCAGCTCAGTTTATTTTCTCTATGCTGATATGGAGTTAGTGTTGGTGATAGGTAGCTCAGGGTCGGGGGTTAATTTTGAATATAGATAGTTTGGTGGAGGTGTTGTTGGCACTCTGTCTCGTCTGGGTGGTAAGAATGAGTGGCGTGAATGAGGTTCTGTGTTTTCTAATAATGTTTAATTATTATGATGAGGATATTATCCTGTATATTTGACATCTTGATGCTTTGTATGTAGCAAGCTTATTTGTTTCGCAATGCAAATTTTATGTATTATTTATTTATTCATGCGTTGCAAGATTTTAATAAAAAAGCATTGCCCACATATGTGATGTGAAATAGTTTTTCTCCCATGTTGTGTTTAAGAGAAAAGAGCAAATGGTCATTTAAACCAAAATGCATTGAAACCAATGGAAACAGCAAAAGTAAATGCTTTGTGATATCTCCTCTTGTAGCAAACACAGACAGTTTATAATTACACACAATGTGTTGAAGACCAAGGCCCACACAAATGATGGGAAATGGTTTTTCTCCCATGTTGTGTTTAAGAGAAAACAGCAAATGCTCGTTTTAGGCAAAAATGCATTGAAACCAATGGAAACAGCAAAAGTGAATGCTTTGCGATATCTCCTCTTGGATAAACACATACAGCTCAAAATTACACAGATGTGTTGAAGACCATGGCCCTCAAATGTGATGTGAAATGGTTTTTCTCCCATGTTGTGTTTAAGAGAAAACAGCAAATGCTTGTTTTTGGCCAAAATGCATTGAAACCAATGGAAACAGAAAAACTGCATTCTTTGCGATATCTCCTCTTGTAGCAAACACAGATAGCTCAAAATGACACACAATGTGTTGAAGACCAAGGCCCACAAATGTGATGTGAAATGGTTTTTCTCCCATGGTGTGTTCAAGATAAATCAGCAAATGCTCGTTTTAGGCTAAAATGCATTGAATCCAATGTAAACAGCAAAAGTGCATGCTTTGTGATATCTCCTCTTGTAGCAAACACAGACAGCTCAAAATTACACACAATGTGTTAAAGAACAAGGCCCACAAATGTGATCTGAAATGGTTTTTCTCCCATGTTGGGTTTAAGAGAAAACAGCAAATGCTCGTTTTAGGATTAAATGCATTGAAATTAATGGAAACTGCAAAAGAGCATACTATACCATATCTCCTCTTGTAGCAAACACAGAGAGCTCAAAATTACACACAATGTGTTGAAGACCAAGGCACACAAATGTGATGTGAAATGGTTTTTCTCCCATGTTGCGTTTAAGAGAAAACAGCAAATGCTCGTTTTAGGCCAAAATGCATTGAAATCGAATGAAACAGCAAAAGTGCATACTTTGCCATATCTCCTCTTGTAGCAAACACAGAGAGCTCAAAATTACACACAATGTGTTGCAGACCAAGTCCCACAAATGTGATGTGAAATGGTTTTTCTCCCATGTTGCATTTAAGGTAAAACAGCAAATGCTCGTTTTAGGCCAAAATGCATTGAAACCAATGTAAACAGCAAAAGTGCATGCTTTGTGATATCTCCTCATGTAGCAAACACAGACAGCTGAAAATTACACACAATGTGTTGAAGACCAAGGCCTACAACTATGATGTGAAATGGTTTTTCTCCCATGCTGTGTTTAAGAGAAAACAGCAAATGCTCTTTTTAGGCCAAAATGCATTTAAATCAAATGAAACAGCAAAAGTGCATACTTTGCCATATCTCCTCTTGTAGCAAACACAGTGAGCTCAAAATTACACACAATGTGTTGAAGACCAAGGCCCCCAAATGTGATGAGAAATACTTTTTCTCCCATGTTGTATTGAAGAGAAAACAGCAAAAGCTTATTTAAGGTCAAAATGCATTGAAACCAATGGAAACAGCAAAAGCGCATACTTTGTCATATCTCCTCTTTTAGAAACCACAGACAGCTCAAAATTACACACAAGTGTTGAAGACCATGGCCCACAAATGTGATGTGAAATGGTTTTTCTCCCATGTTGCGTTTAAGAGAAAACAGCAAATGTTAGTTTTAGGCCAAACTGCATTGAAATCAATGGAAACACCAAATGCGCATACTTTGTGATATCTCCTCTTGTAGCAAACACAGACAGCTCAAAAGTACACACAATGTGTTGAAGACCAAGGCAGGCATATGTGATGTGAAATGGTTTTTCTCCCATGTTGCGTTTAAGAGAGAACAGCAAATGCTCGTTTTAGGCCAAAATGCATTTAAACCATTGGAAACAGCAAAAGTGCATGCTTTGTGATATCTCCTCTTGTAGCAAACACAAACAGCTCAAAATTACAGACAGTTTGTTGAAGACCAAGGCCCACAAATATGATGTGAAATGGTTTTTCTCCCATGTTGTGTTTAAGAGAAAACCGCAAATGCTCATTTTAGGCCAAAATGCATTGAAATCAATGGAAACAGCAAAAGCACATACTTTGTGATATCTCCTCTTGTAGCAAGCACAGACAGCTCAAAATTACACAGTTGTGTTGAAGACCAAGGCCCACAAATTTGATGTGAAATGGTTTTTTTCCCATGTTGCATTTAAGAGAAAACAGCAAATGCTCATTTTAGGCCAAACTGCATTGAAACCAATGGAAACAGCAGAAGTAAATGCTTTGTGATATCTCCTCTTGTAGCAAACACAGACAGCTCAAAATTACACACAATGTGTTGGAGACCAGGGCCCACAAATGTGATGTGAAATGGTTTTTCTCCCATGTTGGGTTTAAGAGAAAACAGCAAATGCTCGTTTTAGGAATAAATGCATTGAAATCAATGGAAACTGCAAATGCGCATACTTTGCCATATCTCCTCTTGTAGCAAACACAGAGAGCTCAAAATTACACACAATGTGTTGAAGACCAAGGCACACAAATGTGATGTGAAATGGTTTTTCTCCCATATTGCATTTAAGAGAAAACAGCAAATGCTCGTTTTAGGCCAAACTGCATTGAGATCAATTGAAACAGCAAAACAGCAATCTTTGTGATATCTCCTCTTGTAGCAAACACAGACAGCTCAAAATTACACACAATGTGTTGAAGACCAAGGCCCACATATGTGATGTGAAATAGTTTTTCTCCCATGTTGTGTTTAAGAGAAAAGAGCAAATGGTCATTTAAACCAAAATGCATTGAAACCAATGGAAACAGCAAAAGTAAATGCTTTGTGATATCTCCTCTTGTAGCAAACACAGACAGTTTATAATTACACACAATGTGTTGAAGACCAAGGCCCACACAAATGATGGGAAATGGTTTTTCTCCCATGTTGTGTTTAAGAGAAAACAGCAAATGCTCGTTTTAGGCCAAAATGCATTGAAACCAATGGAAACAGCAAAAGTGAATGCTTTGCGATATCTCCTCTTGGATAAACACATACAGCTCAAAATTACACAGATGTGTTGAAGACCATGGCCCTCAAATGTGATGTGAAATGGTTTTTCTCCCATGTTGTGTTTAAGAGAAAACAGCAAATGCTCGTTTTTGGCCAAAATGCATTGAAACCAATGGAAACAGAAAAACTGCATTCTTTGCGATATCTCCTCTTGTAGCAAACACAGATAGCTCAAAATGACACACAATGTGTTGAAGACCAAGGCCCACAAATGTGATGTGAAATGGTTTTTCTCCCAAGGTGTGTTCAAGATAAATCAGCAAATGCTCGTTTTAGGCTAAAATGCATTGAAACCAATGTAAACAGCAAAAGTGCATGCTTTGTGATATCTCCTCTTGTAGCAAACACAGACAGCTCAAAATTACACACAATGTGTTAAAGACCAAGGCCCACAAATGTTATGTGAAATGGTTTTTCTCCCATGTTGGGTTTAAGAGAAAACAGCAAATGCTCGTTTTAGGATTAAATGCATTGAAATTAATGGAAACTGCAAAAGAGCATACTATACCATATCTCCTCTTGTAGCAAACACAGAGAGCTCAAAATTACACACAATGTGTTGAAGACCAAGGCACACAAATGTGATGTGAAATGGTTTTTCTCCCATGTTGCGTTTAAGAGAAAACAGCAAATGCTCGTTTTAGGCCAAAATGCATTGAAATCGAATGAAACAGCAAAAGTGCATACTTTGCCATATCTCCTCTTGAAGCAAACACAGAGAGCTCAAAATTACACACAATGTGTTGCAGACCAAGGCCCACAAATATCATGGGAAATGGTTTTTCTCCCGTGTTGTGTTTAAGAGAAAACAGCAAATGCTCGTTTTAGGCCAAAATGCATTGAAACCAATGGAAACAGCAAAAGTAAATGCTTTGCGATATCTCCTCTTGGAGTAAACACAGACAGCTCAAAATTACACAGATGTGTTGAAGACCAAGTCCCACAAATATGATGTGAAATGGTTTTTCTCCCATGTTGCGTTTAAGAGAAAACAGCAAATGCTCGTTTTTGGCCAAAATGCATTGAAACCAATGGAAACAGAAAAACTGCATTCTTTGCGATATCTCCTTTTGTAGCAAACACAGATAGCTCAAAATGACACACAATGTGTTGAAGACCAAGGCCCACAAATGTGATGTGAAATGGTTTTTCTCCCATGGTGTGTTCAAGTTAAATCAGCAAATGCTCGTTTTAGGCTAAAATGTATTGAAACCAATGTAAACAGCAAAAGTGCATGCTTTGTGATATCTCCTCTTGTAGCAAACACAGACAGCTCAAAATTACACACAATGTGTTGAAGACCAAGGCCCACAAATGTTATGTGAAATGGTTTTTCTCCCATGTTGGGTTTAAGAGAAAACAGCAAATGCTCGTTTTAGGATTAAATGCATTGAAATTAATGGAAACTGCAAAAGAGCATACTATACCATATCTCCTCTTGTAGCAAACACAGAGAGCTCAAAATTACACACAATGTGTTGAAGACCAAGGCCCACAAATGTGATGTGAAATGGTTTTTCTCCAATGTTGCGTTTAAGAGAAAACAGCAAATGCCCGTTTTAGGCCAAAATGCATTGAAATCAAATGAAACAGCAAAAGTGCATACTTTGCCATATCTCCTCTTGTAGCAAACACAGAGAGCTCAAAATTACACACAATGTGTTGCAGACCAAGTCCCACAAATGTGATGTGAAATGGTTTTTCTCCCATGTTGCATTTAAGGTAAAACAGCAAATGCTCGTTTTAGGCCAAAATGCATTGAAACCAATGTAAACAGCAAAAGTGCATGCTTTGTGATATCTCCTCTTGTAGCAAACACAGACAGCTCAAAATTACACACAATGTGTTGAAGACCAAGGCCCACAAATATGATGTGAAATGGTTTTTTTCCCATGCTGTGTTTAAGAGAAAACAGCAAATGCTCTTTTTAGGCCAAAATGCATTTAAATCAAATGAAACAGCAAAAGTGCATACTTTGCCATATCTCCTCTTGTAGCAAACACAGTGAGCTCAAAATTACACACAATGTGTTGCAGACCAAGTCCCACAAATGTGATGTGAAATGGTTTTTCTCCCATGTTGCATTTAGGAGAAAACAGCAAATGCTCGTTTTAAGCCAGAATACATTGAAAGCAATGGAAACAGCAAAAGGGCATACTTTCTGATATCTCCTCTTGTAGCAAACACAGACAGCTCAAAATTACTCACAATGTGTTGAAGGCCAAGGCCCACAAATGTGATGTGAAATAGTTTTTCTCCCATATTGCGTTTAAGAGAAAACAGCAAATGCTCGTTTTTGGCCAAAATGCATTGAAACCAATGGAAACAGTAGAAGTAAATGTTTTGTGATATCTCCTCTTGTAGCAAACACAGACAGCTCAAATTTACACACAATGTGTTGAAGACCAAGGCCCACAGATGTGATGTGAAATGGTTTTTCTCCCATGTTGCATTTAAGAGAAATCAGCAAATGCTCGTCTTAGGCTAAAATGCATCGAAATCATTGGAAACAGCAAAAGCGCATTCTTTGTGATATCTCTTCTTGTAGCAAACAGAGACAGCTCAAAATTACACACAATGTGTTGAAGACTAAGGCCCACAAATGTGATGTGAAATGGTTTTTCTCCCATGTTGGGTATAAGAGAAAACAGCAAATGCTCGTTTTAGGATTAAATGCATTGAAATTAATGGAAACTGCAAAAGAGCATACTATACCATATCTCCTCTTGTAGCAAACACAGAGAGCTCAAAATTACACACAATGTGTTGAAGACCAAGGCACACAAATGTGATGTGAAATGGTTTTTCTCCCATGTTGCATTCAAGATAAATCAGCAAATGGTCGTTTTAGGCTAAAATGCATTGAAACCAATGGAAACACCAAAAGTGCATGCTTTGTGATATCTCCTCTTGTAGCAAACACAGACAACTCAAAATTACACACAATGTGTTAAAGACCAAGGCCCTCAAATATGATGTGAAATGGTTTTTCTCCCATGTTGTGTTTAAGAGAAAACAGCAAATGCTCATTTTAGGCCAAAATGCATTGAAACCAATGGAAACAGCAAAAGTGCATACTTTGCCATATCTCCTCTTGTAGCAAACAAAGACAACTCAAAATTACACACAATGTGTTAAAGACCAAGGCCCTCAAATATGATGTGAAATGGTTTTTCTCCCATGTTGTGTTTAAGAGAAAACAGCAAATGCTCGTTTTAAGCCAGAATACTTTGAAACCAATGGAAACAGCAAAAGGGCATACTTAGTGATATCTCCTCTTGTAGCAAACAAAGACAGCTCAAAATTACACACAATGTGTTGAAGGCCAAGGCCCACAAATGTGATGTGAAATGGTTTTTTTCCCATGTTGCGTTTAAGAAAAAACAGCAAATGCTCGTTTTAGGCCAAACTGCATTGAAACCAATGGAAATAGCAGAAGTAAATGCTTTGTGATATCTCCTCTTGTAGCAAACACAGACAGCTCAAAATTACACACAATGTTTTGAAGACCAAGGCCCTCAAATGTGATGTGAAATGGTTTTTCTCCCATGTTGGGTTTAAGAGAAAGTAGCAAATGCTCGTTTTAGGAATAAATGCATTGAAATTAATGGAAACTGCAAAAGAGCATACTATACCATATATCCTCTTGTAGCAAACACTGAGAGCTTAAAATTACACACAATGTGTTGAAGACCAAGGCACACAAATGTCATGTAAAATGATTTTTCTCCCATGTTGCATTTAAGAGAAAACAGCAAATGCTTGTTTTAGCCAAACTGCATTGAAATCAATGGAAACAGCAAAAGTGCATACTTTGTGATATCTCCTCTTATAGCAAACACAGAAAGCTCAAATTACAAACACTGTGTTGCAGAGCAAGGCCCACAAATGTGATGTGAAATGGTTTTTCTCCAATGTTGCATTTAAGAGAAAACAGCAAATGCCCGATTTTTACCAAAATGCATTGAAACCAATGGAAACAGCAGAAGTAAATTTTTTGTGATATCTACTCTTGTAGCACACACAGACAGCTCAAAATTACACACAATGTGTTGCAGACCAAGGCCCACAAATGTGATGTGAAATGGTTTTTCTCCCATGTTGCATTTAAGAGAAAACAGCAAATGCTCATTTTAGGCCAAAATGCATTGAAACCAATGGAAACAGCAAAAGTGCATACTTTGCCATATCTCCTCTTGTAGCAAACACAGAGAGCTCAAAATTACACACAATGTGTTGAAGACCAAGGCCCACAAATGTGATGTGAAATAGTTTTTCTCCCATGTTGTATTGAAGAGAAAACAGCAAAATCTTATTTTAGGCCAAAATGCATTGAAACCAATGGAAAGAGCAAAAAAGCATACTTTGCCATATCTCCTCTTGTAGCAAACACAGAGAGCTCAAAATTACACACAATGTGTTGAAGACCAAGGCCCACAAATATGATGTGAAATGGTTTTTTTCCCATGCTGTGTTTAAGAGAAAACAGCAAATGCTCTTTTTAGGCCAAAATGCATTTAAATCAAATGAAACAGCAAAAGTGCATACTTTGCCATATCTCCTCTTGTAGCAAACACAGTGAGCTCAAAATTACACACAATGTGTTGCAGACCAAGTCCCACAAATGTGATGTGAAATGGTTTTTCTCCCATGTTGCATTTAGGAGAAAACAGCAAATGCTCGTTTTAAGCCAGAATACATTGAAAGCAATGGAAACAGCAAAAGGGCATACTTTCTGATATCTCCTCTTGTAGCAAACACAGACAGCTCAAAATTACTCACAATGTGTTGAAGGCCAAGGCCCACAAATGTGATGTGAAATAGTTTTTCTCCCATATTGCGTTTAAGAGAAAACAGCAAATGCTCGTTTTTGGCCAAAATGCATTGAAACCAATGGAAACAGTAGAAGTAAATGTTTTGTGATATCTCCTCTTGTAGCAAACACAGACAGTTCAAATTTACACACAATGTGTTGAAGACCAAGGCCCACAGATGTGATGTGAAATGGTTTTTCTCCCATGTTGCATTTAAGAGAAATCAGCAAATGCTCTTCTTAAGCTAAAATGCATCGAAATCATTGGAAACAGCAAAAGCGCATTCTTTGTGATATCTCTTCTTGTAGCAAACAGAGACAGCTCAAAATTACACACAATGTGTTGAAGACTAAGGCCCACAAATGTGATGTGAAATGGTTTTTCTCCCATGTTGGGTATAAGAGAAAACAGCAAATACTCATTTTAGGATTAAATGCTTTGAAATTAATGGAAACTGCAAAAGAGCATACTATACCATATCTCCTCTTGTAGCAAACACAGAGAGCTCAAAATTACACACAATGTGTTGAAGACCAAGGCACACAAATGTGATGTGAAATGGTTTTTCTCCCATGTTGCATTCAAGATAAATCAGCAAATGGTCGTTTTAGGCTAAAATGCATTGAAACCAATGGAAACACCAAAAGTGCATGCTTTGTGATATCTCCTCTTGTAGCAAACACAGACAACTCAAAATTACACACAATGTGTTAAAGACCAAGGCCCTCAAATATGATGTGAAATGTTTTTTCTCCCATGTTGTGTTTAAGAGAAAACAGCAAATGCTCGTTTTAGGCCAAAATGCATTGAAACCAATGGAAACAGCAAAAGTGCATACTTTGCCATATCTCCTCTTGTAGCAAACAAAGACAACTCAAAATTACACACAATGTGTTAAAGACCAAGGCCCTCAAATATGATGTGAAATGGTTTTTCTCCCATGTTGTGTTTAAGAGAAAACAGCAAATGCTCGTTTTAAGCCAGAATACTTTGAAACCAATGGAAACAGCAAAAGGGCATACTTAGTGATATCTCCTCTTGTAGCAAACAAAGACAGCTCAAAATTACACACAATGTGTTGAAGGCCAAGGCCCACAAATGTGATGTGAAATGGTTTTTTTCCCATGTTGCGTTTAAGAAAAAACAGCAAATGCTCGTTTTAGGCCAAACTGCATTGAAACCAATGGAAATAGCAGAAGTAAATGCTTTGTGATATCTCCTCTTGTAGCAAACACAGACAGCTCAAAATTACACACAATGTTTTGAAGACCAAGGCCCTCAAATGTGATGTGAAATGGTTTTTCTCCCATGTTGGGTTTAAGAGAAAGTAGCAAATGCTCGTTTTAGGAATAAATGCATTGAAATTAATGGAAACTGCAAAAGAGCATACTATACCATATATCCTCTTGTAGCAAACACTGAGAGCTTAAAATTACACACAATGTGTTGAAGACCAAGGCACACAAATGTCATGTAAAATGATTTTTCTCCCATGTTGCATTTAAGAGAAAACAGCAAATGCTTGTTTTAGCCAAACTGCATTGAAATCAATGGAAACAGCAAAAGTGCATACTTTGTGATATCTCCTCTTATAGCAAACACAGAAAGCTCAAATTACAAACACTGTGTTGCAGAGCAAGGCCCACAAATGTGATGTGAAATGGTTTTTCTCCAATGTTGCATTTAAGAGAAAACAGCAAATGCCCGATTTTTACCAAAATGCATTGAAACCAATGGAAACAGCAGAAGTAAATTTTTTGTGATATCTACTCTTGTAGCACACACAGACAGCTCAAAATTACACACAATGTGTTGCAGACCAAGGCCCACAAATGTGATGTGAAATGGTTTTTCTCCCATGTTGCATTTAAGAGAAAACAGCAAATGCTCATTTTAGGCCAAAATGCATTGAAACCAATGGAAACAGCAAAAGTGCATACTTTGCCATATCTCCTCTTGTAGCAAACACAGAGAGCTCAAAATTACACACAATGTGTTGAAGACCAAGGCCCACAAATGTGATGTGAAATAGTTTTTCTCCCATGTTGTATTGAAGAGAAAACAGCAAAATCTTATTTTAGGCCAAAATGCATTGAAACCAATGGAAAGAGCAAAAAAGCATACTTTGCCATATCTCCTCTTGTAGCAAACACAGAGAGCTCAAAATTACACACAATGTGTTGAAGACCAAGGCCCACAAATATGATGTGAAATGGTTTTTTTCCCATGCTGTGTTTAAGAGAAAACAGCAAATGCTCTTTTTAGGCCAAAATGCATTTAAATCAAATGAAACAGCAAAAGTGCATACTTTGCCATATCTCCTCTTGTAGCAAACACAGTGAGCTCAAAATTACACACAATGTGTTGCAGACCAAGTCCCACAAATGTGATGTGAAATGGTTTTTCTCCCATATTGCATTTAGGAGAAAACAGCAAATGCTCGTTTTAAGCCAGAATACATTGAAAGCAATGGAAACAGCAAAAGGGCATACTTTCTGATATCTCCTCTTGTAGCAAACACAGACAGCTCAAAATTACTCACAATGTGTTGAAGGCCAAGGCCCACAAATGTGATGTGAAATAGTTTTTCTCCCATATTGCGTTTAAGAGAAAACAGCAAATGCTCGTTTTTGGCCAAAATGCATTGAAACCAATGGAAACAGTAGAAGTAAATGTTTTGTGATATCTCCTCTTGTAGCAAACACAGACAGTTCAAATTTACACACAATGTGTTGAAGACCAAGGCCCACAGATGTGATGTGAAATGGTTTTTCTCCCATGTTGCATTTAAGAGAAATCAGCAAATGCTCTTCTTAGGCTAAAATGCATCGAAATCATTGGAAACAGCAAAAGCGCATTCTTTGTGATATCTCTTCTTGTAGCAAACAGAGACAGCTCAAAATTACACACAATGTGTTGAAGACTAAGGCCCACAAATGTGATGTGAAATGGTTTTTCTCCCATGTTGGGTATAAGAGAAAACAGCAAATACTCGTTTTAGGATTAAATGCTTTGAAATTAATGGAAACTGCAAAAGAGCATACTATACCATATCTCCTCTTGTAGCAAACACAGAGAGCTCAAAATTACACACAATGTGTTGAAGACCAAGGCACACAAATGTGATGTGAAATGGTTTTTCTCCCATGTTGCATTCAAGATAAATCAGCAAATGGTCGTTTTAGGCTAAAATGCATTGAAACCAATGGAAACACCAAAAGTGCATGCTTTGTGATATCTCCTCTTGTAGCAAACACAGACAACTCAAAATTACACACAATGTGTTAAAGACCAAGGCCCTCAAATATGATGTGAAATGTTTTTTCTCCCATGTTGTGTTTAAGAGAAAACAGCAAATGCTCGTTTTAGGCCAAAATGCATTGAAACCAATGGAAACAGCAAAAGTGCATACTTTGCCATATCTCCTCTTGTAGCAAACAAAGACAACTCAAAATTACACACAATGTGTTAAAGACCAAGGCCCTCAAATATGATGTGAAATGGTTTTTCTCCCATGTTGTGTTTAAGAGAAAACAGCAAATGCTCGTTTTAAGCCAGAATACTTTGAAACCAATGGAAACAGCAAAAGGGCATACTTAGTGATATCTCCTCTTGTAGCAAACAAAGACAGCTCAAAATTACACACAATGTGTTGAAGGCCAAGGCCCACAAATGTGATGTGAAATGGTTTTTTTCCCATGTTGCGTTTAAGAAAAAACAGCAAATGCTCGTTTTAGGCCAAACTGCATTGAAACCAATGGAAATAGCAGAAGTAAATGCTTTGTGATATCTCCTCTTGTAGCAAACACAGACAGCTCAAAATTACACACAATGTTTTGAAGACCAAGGCCCTCAAATGTGATGTGAAATGGTTTTTCTCCCATGTTGGGTTTAAGAGAAAGTAGCAAATGCTCGTTTTAGGAATAAATGCATTGAAATTAATGGAAACTGCAAAAGAGCATACTATACCATATCTCCTCTTGTAGCAAACACTGAGAGCTTAAAATTACACACAATGTGTTGAAGACCAAGGCACACAAATGTCATGTAAAATGATTTTTCTCCCATGTTGCATTTAAGAGAAAACAGCAAATGCTTGTTTTAGCCAAACTGCATTGAAATCAATGGAAACAGCAAAAGTGCATACTTTGTGATATCTCCTCTTATAGCAAACACAGAAAGCTCAAATTACAAACACTGTGTTGCAGAGCAAGGCCCACAAATGTGATGTGAAATGGTTTTTCTCCAATGTTGCATTTAAGAGAAAACAGCAAATGCCCGATTTTTACCAAAATGCATTGAAACCAATGGAAACAGCAGAAGTAAATTTTTTGTGATATCTCCTCTTGTAGCACACACAGACAGCTCAAAATTACACACAATGTGTTGCAGACCAAGGCCCACAAATGTGATGTGAAATGGTTTTTCTCCCATGTTGCATTTAAGAGAAAACAGCAAATGCTCATTTTAGGCCAAAATGCATTGAAACCAATGGAAACAGCAAAAGTGCATACTTTGCCATATCTCCTCTTGTAGCAAACACAGAGAGCTCAAAATTACACACAATGTGTTGAAGACCAAGGCCCACAAATGTGATGTGAAATAGTTTTTCTCCCATGTTGTATTGAAGAGAAAACAGCAAAATCTTATTTTAGGCCAAAATGCATTGAAACCAATGGAAAGAGCAAAAAAGCATACTTTGCCATATCTCCTCTTGTAGCAAACACAGAGAGCTCAAAATTACACACAATGTGTTAAAGACCAAGGCCCTCAAATATGATGTGAAATGGTTTTTCTCCCATGTTGTGTTTAAGAGAAAACATCAAATGCTCATTTTAGGCCAAAATGCATTGAAACCAATGGAAACAGCAAAAGTGCATACTTTGCCATATCTCCTCTTGTAGCAAACAAAGACAACTCAAAATTACACACAATGTGTCAAAGACCAAGGCCCTCAAATATGATGTGAAATGGTTTTTCTCCCATGTTGTGTTTAAGAGAAAACAGCAAATGCTCGTTTTAAGCCAGAATACTTTGAAACCAATGGAAACAGCAAAAGGGCATACTTAGTGATATCTCCTCTTGTAGCAAACAAAGACAGCTCAAAATTACACACAATGTGTTGAAGGCCAAGGCCCACAAATGTGATGTGAAATGGTTTTTTTCCCATGTTGCGTTTAAGAAAAAACAGCAAATGCTCGTTTTAGGCCAAACTGCATTGAAACCAATGGAAATAGCAGAAGTAAATGCTTTGTGATATCTCCTCTTGTAGCAAACACAGACAGCTCAAAATTACACACAATGTTTTGAAGACCAAGGCCCTCAAATGTGATGTGAAATGGTTTTTCTCCCATGTTGGGTTTAAGAGAAAGTAGCAAATGCTCGTTTTAGGAATAAATGCATTGAAATTAATGGAAACTGCAAAAGAGCATACTATACCATATATCCTCTTGTAGCAAACACTGAGAGCTTAAAATTACACACAATGTGTTGAAGACCAAGGCACACAAATGTCATGTAAAATGATTTTTCTCCCATGTTGCATTTAAGAGAAAACAGCAAATGCTTGTTTTAGCCAAACTGCATTGAAATCAATGGAAACAGCAAAAGTGCATACTTTGTGATATCTCCTCTTATAGCAAACACAGAAAGCTCAAATTACAAACACTGTGTTGCAGAGCAAGGCCCACAAATGTGATGTGAAATGGTTTTTCTCCAATGTTGCATTTAAGAGAAAACAGCAAATGCCCGATTTTTACCAAAATGCATTGAAACCAATGGAAACAGCAGAAGTAAATTTTTTGTGATATCTCCTCTTGTAGCACACACAGACAGCTCAAAATTACACACAATGTGTTGCAGACCAAGGCCCACAAATGTGATGTGAAATGGTTTTTCTCCCATGTTGCATTTAAGAGAAAACAGCAAATGCTCATTTTAGGCCAAAATGCATTGAAACCAATGGAAACAGCAAAAGTGCATACTTTGCCATATCTCCTCTTGTAGCAAACACAGAGAGCTCAAAATTACACACAATGTGTTGAAGACCAAGGCCCACAAATGTGATGTGAAATAGTTTTTCTCCCATGTTGTATTGAAGAGAAAACAGCAAAATCTTATTTTAGGCCAAAATGCATTGAAACCAATGGAAAGAGCAAAAAAGCATACTTTGCCATATCTCCTCTTGTAGCAAACACAGAGAGCTCAAAATTACACACAATGTGTTGAAGACCAAGGCCCACAAATATGATGTGAAATGGTTTTTTTCCCATGCTGTGTTTAAGAGAAAACAGCAAATGCTCTTTTTAGGCCAAAATGCATTTAAATCAAATGAAACAGCAAAAGTGCATACTTTGCCATATCTCCTCTTGTAGCAAACACAGTGAGCTCAAAATTACACACAATGTGTTGCAGACCAAGTCCCACAAATGTGATGTGAAATGGTTTTTCTCCCATGTTGCATTTAGGAGAAAACAGCAAATGCTCGTTTTAAGCCAGAATACATTGAAAGCAATGGAAACAGCAAAAGGGCATACTTTCTGATATCTCCTCTTGTAGCAAACACAGACAGCTCAAAATTACTCACAATGTGTTGAAGGCCAAGGCCCACAAATGTGATGTGAAATAGTTTTTCTCCCATATTGCGTTTAAGAGAAAACAGCAAATGCTCGTTTTTGGCCAAAATGCATTGAAACCAATGGAAACAGTAGAAGTAAATGTTTTGTGATATCTCCTCTTGTAGCAAACACAGACAGCTCAAATTTACACACAATGTGTTGAAGACCAAGGCCCACAGATGTGATGTGAAATGGTTTTTCTCCCATGTTGCATTTAAGAGAAATCAGCAAATGCTCTTCTTAGGCTAAAATGCATCGAAATCATTGGAAACAGCAAAAGCGCATTCTTTGTGATATCTCTTCTTGTAGCAAACAGAGACAGCTCAAAATTACACACAATGTGTTGAAGACTAAGGCCCACAAATGTGATGTGAAATGGTTTTTCTCCCATGTTGGGTATAAGAGAAAACAGCAAATGCTCGTTTTAGGCCAAAATGCATTGAAACCAATGGAAACAGCAAAAGTAAATGCTTTGCGATATCTCCTCTTGGAGTAAACACAGACAGCTCAAAATTACACAGATGTGTTGAAGACCAAGTCCCACAAATATGATGTGAAATGGTTTTTCTCCCATGTTGCGTTTAAGAGAAAACAGCAAATGCTCGTTTTTGGCCAAAATGCATTGAAACCAATGGAAACAGAAAAACTGCATTCTTTGCGATATCTCCTTTTGTAGCAAACACAGATAGCTCAAAATGACACACAATGTGTTGAAGACCAAGGCCCACAAATGTGATGTGAAATGGTTTTTCTCCCATGGTGTGTTCAAGTTAAATCAGCAAATGCTCGTTTTAGGCTAAAATGTATTGAAACCAATGTAAACAGCAAAAGTGCATGCTTTGTGATATCTCCTCTTGTAGCAAACACAGACAGCTCAAAATTACACACAATGTGTTGAAGACCAAGGCCCACAAATGTTATGTGAAATGGTTTTTCTCCCATGTTGGGTTTAAGAGAAAACAGCAAATGCTCGTTTTAGGATTAAATGCATTGAAATTAATGGAAACTGCAAAAGAGCATACTATACCATATCTCCTCTTGTAGCAAACACAGAGAGCTCAAAATTACACACAATGTGTTGAAGACCAAGGCCCACAAATGTGATGTGAAATGGTTTTTCTCCAATGTTGCGTTTAAGAGAAAACAGCAAATGCCCGTTTTAGGCCAAAATGCATTGAAATCAAATGAAACAGCAAAAGTGCATACTTTGCCATATCTCCTCTTGTAGCAAACACAGAGAGCTCAAAATTACACACAATGTGTTGCAGACCAAGTCCCACAAATGTGATGTGAAATGGTTTTTCTCCCATGTTGCATTTAAGGTAAAACAGCAAATGCTCGTTTTAGGCCAAAATGCATTGAAACCAATGTAAACAGCAAAAGTGCATGCTTTGTGATATCTCCTCTTGTAGCAAACACAGACAGCTCAAAATTACACACAATGTGTTGAAGACCAAGGCCCACAAATATGATGTGAAATGGTTTTTTTCCCATGCTGTGTTTAAGAGAAAACAGCAAATGCTCTTTTTAGGCCAAAATGCATTTAAATCAAATGAAACAGCAAAAGTGCATACTTTGCCATATCTCCTCTTGTAGCAAACACAGTGAGCTCAAAATTACACACAATGTGTTGCAGACCAAGTCCCACAAATGTGATGTGAAATGGTTTTTCTCCCATGTTGCATTTAGGAGAAAACAGCAAATGCTCGTTTTAAGCCAGAATACATTGAAAGCAATGGAAACAGCAAAAGGGCATACTTTCTGATATCTCCTCTTGTAGCAAACACAGACAGCTCAAAATTACTCACAATGTGTTGAAGGCCAAGGCCCACAAATGTGATGTGAAATAGTTTTTCTCCCATATTGCGTTTAAGAGAAAACAGCAAATGCTCGTTTTTGGCCAAAATGCATTGAAACCAATGGAAACAGTAGAAGTAAATGTTTTGTGATATCTCCTCTTGTAGCAAACACAGACAGCTCAAATTTACACACAATGTGTTGAAGACCAAGGCCCACAGATGTGATGTGAAATGGTTTTTCTCCCATGTTGCATTTAAGAGAAATCAGCAAATGCTCTTCTTAGGCTAAAATGCATCGAAATCATTGGAAACAGCAAAAGCGCATTCTTTGTGATATCTCTTCTTGTAGCAAACAGAGACAGCTCAAAATTACACACAATGTGTTGAAGACTAAGGCCCACAAATGTGATGTGAAATGGTTTTTCTCCCATGTTGGGTATAAGAGAAAACAGCAAATACTCGTTTTAGGATTAAATGCTTTGAAATTAATGGAAACTGCAAAAGAGCATACTATACCATATCTCCTCTTGTAGCAAACACAGAGAGCTCAAAATTACACACAATGTGTTGAAGACCAAGGCACACAAATGTGATGTGAAATGGTTTTTCTCCCATGTTGCATTCAAGATAAATCAGCAAATGGTCGTTTTAGGCTAAAATGCATTGAAACCAATGGAAACACCAAAAGTGCATGCTTTGTGATATCTCCTCTTGTAGCAAACACAGACAACTCAAAATTACACACAATGTGTTAAAGACCAAGGCCCTCAAATATGATGTGAAATGTTTTTTCTCCCATGTTGTGTTTAAGAGAAAACAGCAAATGCTCGTTTTAGGCCAAAATGCATTGAAACCAATGGAAACAGCAAAAGTGCATACTTTGCCATATCTCCTCTTGTAGCAAACAAAGACAACTCAAAATTACACACAATGTGTTAAAGACCAAGGCCCTCAAATATGATGTGAAATGGTTTTTCTCCCATGTTGTGTTTAAGAGAAAACAGCAAATGCTCGTTTTAAGCCAGAATACTTTGAAACCAATGGAAACAGCAAAAGGGCATACTTAGTGATATCTCCTCTTGTAGCAAACAAAGACAGCTCAAAATTACACACAATGTGTTGAAGGCCAAGGCCCACAAATGTGATGTGAAATGGTTTTTTTCCCATGTTGCGTTTAAGAAAAAACAGCAAATGCTCGTTTTAGGCCAAACTGCATTGAAACCAATGGAAATAGCAGAAGTAAATGCTTTGTGATATCTCCTCTTGTAGCAAACACAGACAGCTCAAAATTACACACAATGTTTTGAAGACCAAGGCCCTCAAATGTGATGTGAAATGGTTTTTCTCCCATGTTGGGTTTAAGAGAAAGTAGCAAATGCTCGTTTTAGGAATAAATGCATTGAAATTAATGGAAACTGCAAAAGAGCATACTATACCATATCTCCTCTTGTAGCAAACACTGAGAGCTTAAAATTACACACAATGTGTTGAAGACCAAGGCACACAAATGTCATGTAAAATGATTTTTCTCCCATGTTGCATTTAAGAGAAAACAGCAAATGCTTGTTTTAGCCAAACTGCATTGAAATCAATGGAAACAGCAAAAGTGCATACTTTGTGATATCTCCTCTTATAGCAAACACAGAAAGCTCAAATTACAAACACTGTGTTGCAGAGCAAGGCCCACAAATGTGATGTGAAATGGTTTTTCTCCAATGTTGCATTTAAGAGAAAACAGCAAATGCCCGATTTTTACCAAAATGCATTGAAACCAATGGAAACAGCAGAAGTAAATTTTTTGTGATATCTCCTCTTGTAGCACACACAGACAGCTCAAAATTACACACAATGTGTTGCAGACCAAGGCCCACAAATGTGATGTGAAATGGTTTTTCTCCCATGTTGCATTTAAGAGAAAACAGCAAATGCTCATTTTAGGCCAAAATGCATTGAAACCAATGGAAACAGCAAAAGTGCATACTTTGCCATATCTCCTCTTGTAGCAAACACAGAGAGCTCAAAATTACACACAATGTGTTGAAGACCAAGGCCCACAAATGTGATGTGAAATAGTTTTTCTCCCATGTTGTATTGAAGAGAAAACAGCAAAATCTTATTTTAGGCCAAAATGCATTGAAACCAATGGAAAGAGCAAAAAAGCATACTTTGCCATATCTCCTCTTGTAGCAAACACAGAGAGCTCAAAATTACACACAATGTGTTAAAGACCAAGGCCCTCAAATATGATGTGAAATGGTTTTTCTCCCATGTTGTGTTTAAGAGAAAACAGCAAATGCTCATTTTAGGCCAAAATGCATTGAAACCAATGGAAACAGCAAAAGTGCATACTTTGCCATATCTCCTCTTGTAGCAAACAAAGACAACTCAAAATTACACACAATGTGTTAAAGACCAAGGCCCTCAAATGTGATGTGAAATGGTTTTTCTCCCATGTTGTGTTTAAGAGAAAACAGCAAATGCTCGTTTTAAGCCAGAATACTTTGAAACCAATGGAAACAGCAAAAGGGCATACTTAGTGATATCTCCTCTTGTAGCAAACACAGACAGCTCAAAATTACACACAATGTTTTGAAGACCAAGGCCCTCAAATGTGATGTGAAATGGTTTTTCTCCCATGTTGGGTTTAAGAGAAAACAGCAAATGCCCGTTTTAGGCCAAAATGCATTGAAATCAAATGAAACAGCAAAAGTGCATACTTTGCCATATCTCCTCTTGTAGCAAACACAGAGAGCTCAAAATTACACACAATGTGTTGCAGACCAAGTCCCACAAATGTGATGTGAAATGGTTTTTCTCCCATGTTGCATTTAAGGTAAAACAGCAAATGCTCGTTTTAGGCCAAAATGCATTGAAACCAATGTAAACAGCAAAAGTGCATGCTTTGTGATATCTCCTCTTGTAGCAAACACAGACAGCTCAAAATTACACACAATGTGTTGAAGACCAAGGCCCACAAATATGATGTGAAATGGTTTTTTTCCCATGCTGTGTTTAAGAGAAAACAGCAAATGCTCTTTTTAGGCCAAAATGCATTTAAATCAAATGAAACAGCAAAAGTGCATACTTTGCCATATCTCCTCTTGTAGCAAACACAGTGAGCTCAAAATTACACACAATGTGTTGCAGACCAAGTCCCACAAATGTGATGTGAAATGGTTTTTCTCCCATGTTGCATTTAGGAGAAAACAGCAAATGCTCGTTTTAAGCCAGAATACATTGAAAGCAATGGAAACAGCAAAAGGGCATACTTTCTGATATCTCCTCTTGTAGCAAACACAGACAGCTCAAAATTACTCACAATGTGTTGAAGGCCAAGGCCCACAAATGTGATGTGAAATAGTTTTTCTCCCATATTGCGTTTAAGAGAAAACAGCAAATGCTCGTTTTTGGCCAAAATGCATTGAAACCAATGGAAACAGTAGAAGTAAATGTTTTGTGATATCTCCTCTTGTAGCAAACACAGACAGCTCAAATTTACACACAATGTGTTGAAGACCAAGGCCCACAGATGTGATGTGAAATGGTTTTTCTCCCATGTTGCATTTAAGAGAAATCAGCAAATGCTCTTCTTAGGCTAAAATGCATCGAAATCATTGGAAACAGCAAAAGCGCATTCTTTGTGATATCTCTTCTTGTAGCAAACAGAGACAGCTCAAAATTACACACAATGTGTTGAAGACTAAGGCCCACAAATGTGATGTGAAATGGTTTTTCTCCCATGTTGGGTATAAGAGAAAACAGCAAATACTCGTTTTAGGATTAAATGCTTTGAAATTAATGGAAACTGCAAAAGAGCATACTATACCATATCTCCTCTTGTAGCAAACACAGAGAGCTCAAAATTACACACAATGTGTTGAAGACCAAGGCACACAAATGTGATGTGAAATGGTTTTTCTCCCATGTTGCATTCAAGATAAATCAGCAAATGGTCGTTTTAGGCTAAAATGCATTGAAACCAATGGAAACACCAAAAGTGCATGCTTTGTGATATCTCCTCTTGTAGCAAACACAGACAACTCAAAATTACACACAATGTGTTAAAGACCAAGGCCCTCAAATATGATGTGAAATGTTTTTTCTCCCATGTTGTGTTTAAGAGAAAACAGCAAATGCTCGTTTTAGGCCAAAATGCATTGAAACCAATGGAAACAGCAAAAGTGCATACTTTGCCATATCTCCTCTTGTAGCAAACAAAGACAACTCAAAATTACACACAATGTGTTAAAGACCAAGGCCCTCAAATATGATGTGAAATGGTTTTTCTCCCATGTTGTGTTTAAGAGAAAACAGCAAATGCTCGTTTTAAGCCAGAATACTTTGAAACCAATGGAAACAGCAAAAGGGCATACTTAGTGATATCTCCTCTTGTAGCAAACAAAGACAGCTCAAAATTACACACAATGTGTTGAAGGCCAAGGCCCACAAATGTGATGTGAAATGGTTTTTTTCCCATGTTGCGTTTAAGAAAAAACAGCAAATGCTCGTTTTAGGCCAAACTGCATTGAAACCAATGGAAATAGCAGAAGTAAATGCTTTGTGATATCTCCTCTTGTAGCAAACACAGACAGCTCAAAATTACACACAATGTTTTGAAGACCAAGGCCCTCAAATGTGATGTGAAATGGTTTTTCTCCCATGTTGGGTTTAAGAGAAAGTAGCAAATGCTCGTTTTAGGAATAAATGCATTGAAATTAATGGAAACTGCAAAAGAGCATACTATACCATATCTCCTCTTGTAGCAAACACTGAGAGCTTAAAATTACACACAATGTGTTGAAGACCAAGGCACACAAATGTCATGTAAAATGATTTTTCTCCCATGTTGCATTTAAGAGAAAACAGCAAATGCTTGTTTTAGCCAAACTGCATTGAAATCAATGGAAACAGCAAAAGTGCATACTTTGTGATATCTCCTCTTATAGCAAACACAGAAAGCTCAAATTACAAACACTGTGTTGCAGAGCAAGGCCCACAAATGTGATGTGAAATGGTTTTTCTCCAATGTTGCATTTAAGAGAAAACAGCAAATGCCCGATTTTTACCAAAATGCATTGAAACCAATGGAAACAGCAGAAGTAAATTTTTTGTGATATCTCCTCTTGTAGCACACACAGACAGCTCAAAATTACACACAATGTGTTGCAGACCAAGGCCCACAAATGTGATGTGAAATGGTTTTTCTCCCATGTTGCATTTAAGAGAAAACAGCAAATGCTCATTTTAGGCCAAAATGCATTGAAACCAATGGAAACAGCAAAAGTGCATACTTTGCCATATCTCCTCTTGTAGCAAACACAGAGAGCTCAAAATTACACACAATGTGTTGAAGACCAAGGCCCACAAATGTGATGTGAAATAGTTTTTCTCCCATGTTGTATTGAAGAGAAAACAGCAAAATCTTATTTTAGGCCAAAATGCATTGAAACCAATGGAAAGAGCAAAAAAGCATACTTTGCCATATCTCCTCTTGTAGCAAACACAGAGAGCTCAAAATTACACACAATGTGTTAAAGACCAAGGCCCTCAAATATGATGTGAAATGGTTTTTCTCCCATGTTGTGTTTAAGAGAAAACAGCAAATGCTCATTTTAGGCCAAAATGCATTGAAACCAATGGAAACAGCAAAAGTGCATACTTTGCCATATCTCCTCTTGTAGCAAACAAAGACAACTCAAAATTACACACAATGTGTTAAAGACCAAGGCCCTCAAATGTGATGTGAAATGGTTTTTCTCCCATGTTGTGTTTAAGAGAAAACAGCAAATGCTCGTTTTAAGCCAGAATACTTTGAAACCAATGGAAACAGCAAAAGGGCATACTTAGTGATATCTCCTCTTGTAGCAAACAAAGACAGCTCAAAATTACACACAATGTGTTGAAGGCCAAGGCCCACAAATGTGATGTGAAATGGTTTTTTTCCCATGTTGCGTTTAAGAAAAAACAGCAAATGCTCGTTTTAGGCCAAACTGCATTGAAACCAATGGAAATAGCAGAAGTAAATGCTTTGTGATATCTCCTCTTGTAGCAAACACAGACAGCTCAAAATTACACACAATGTTTTGAAGACCAAGGCCCTCAAATGTGATGTGAAATGGTTTTTCTCCCATGTTGGGTTTAAGAGAAAGTAGCAAATGCTCGTTTTAGGAATAAATGCATTGAAATTAATGGAAACTGCAAAAGAGCATACTATACCATATATCCTCTTGTAGCAAACACTGAGAGCTTAAAATTACACACAATGTGTTGAAGACCAAGGCACACAAATGTCATGTAAAATGATTTTTCTCCCATGTTGCATTTAAGAGAAAACAGCAAATGCTTGTTTTAGCCAAACTGCATTGAAATCAATGGAAACAGCAAAAGTGCATACTTTGTGATATCTCCTCTTATAGCAAACACAGAAAGCTCAAATTACAAACACTGTGTTGCAGAGCAAGGCCCACAAATGTGATGTGAAATGGTTTTTCTCCAATGTTGCATTTAAGAGAAAACAGCAAATGCCCGATTTTTACCAAAATGCATTGAAACCAATGGAAACAGCAGAAGTAAATTTTTTGTGATATCTCCTCTTGTAGCACACACAGACAGCTCAAAATTACACACAATGTGTTGCAGACCAAGGCCCACAAATGTGATGTGAAATGGTTTTTCTCCCATGTTGCATTTAAGAGAAAACAGCAAATGCTCATTTTAGGCCAAAATGCATTGAAACCAATGGAAACAGCAAAAGTGCATACTTTGCCATATCTCCTCTTGTAGCAAACACAGAGAGCTCAAAATTACACACAATGTGTTGAAGACCAAGGCCCACAAATGTGATGTGAAATAGTTTTTCTCCCATGTTGTATTGAAGAGAAAACAGCAAAATCTTATTTTAGGCCAAAATGCATTGAAACCAATGGAAAGAGCAAAAAAGCATACTTTGCCATATCTCCTCTTGTAGCAAACACAGAGAGCTCAAAATTACACACAATGTGTTGAAGACCAAGGCCCACAAATATGATGTGAAATGGTTTTTTTCCCATGCTGTGTTTAAGAGAAAACAGCAAATGCTCTTTTTAGGCCAAAATGCATTTAAATCAAATGAAACAGCAAAAGTGCATACTTTGCCATATCTCCTCTTGTAGCAAACACAGTGAGCTCAAAATTACACACAATGTGTTGCAGACCAAGTCCCACAAATGTGATGTGAAATGGTTTTTCTCCCATGTTGCATTTAGGAGAAAACAGCAAATGCTCGTTTTAAGCCAGAATACATTGAAAGCAATGGAAACAGCAAAAGGGCATACTTTCTGATATCTCCTCTTGTAGCAAACACAGACAGCTCAAAATTACTCACAATGTGTTGAAGGCCAAGGCCCACAAATGTGATGTGAAATAGTTTTTCTCCCATATTGCGTTTAAGAGAAAACAGCAAATGCTCGTTTTTGGCCAAAATGCATTGAAACTAATGGAAACAGTAGAAGTAAATGTTTTGTGATATCTCCTCTTGTAGCAAACACAGACAGCTCAAATTTACACACAATGTGTTGAAGACCAAGGCCAACAGATGTGATGTGAAATGGTTTTTCTCCCATGTTGCATTTAAGAGAAATCAGCAAATGCTCTTCTTAGGCTAAAATGCATCGAAATCATTGGAAACAGCAAAAGCGCATTCTTTGTGATATCTCTTCTTGTAGCAAACAGAGACAGCTCAAAATTACACACAGTGTGTTGAAGACTAAGGCCCACAAATGTGATGTGAAATGGTTTTTCTCCCATGTTGGGTATAAGAGAAAACAGCAAATACTCGTTTTAGGATTAAATGCTTTGAAATTAATGGAAACTGCAAAAGAGCATACTATACCATATCTCCTCTTGTAGCAAACACAGAGAGCTCAAAATTACACACAATGTGTTGAAGACCAAGGCACACAAATGTGATGTGAAATGGTTTTTCTCCCATGTTGCATTCAAGATAAATCAGCAAATGGTCGTTTTAGGCTAAAATGCATTGAAACCAATGGAAACACCAAAAGTGCATGCTTTGTGATATCTCCTCTTGTAGCAAACACAGACAACTCAAAATTACACACAATGTGTTAAAGACCAAGGCCCTCAAATATGATGTGAAATGGTTTTTCTCCCATGTTGTGTTTAAGAGAAAACAGCAAATGCTCGTTTTAGGCCAAAATGCATTGAAACCAATGGAAACAGCAAAAGTGCATACTTTGCCATATCTCCTCTTGTAGCAAACAAAGACAACTCAAAATTACACACAATGTGTTAAAGACCAAGGCCCTCAAATATGATGTGAAATGGTTTTTCTCCCATGTTGTGTTTAAGAGAAAACAGCAAATGCTCGTTTTAAGCCAGAATACTTTGAAACCAATGGAAACAGCAAAAGGGCATACTTAGTGATATCTCCTCTTGTAGCAAACAAAGACAGCTCAAAATTACACACAATGTGTTGAAGGCCAAGGCCCACAAATGTGATGTGAAATGGTTTTTTTCCCATGTTGCGTTTAAGAAAAAACAGCAAATGCTCGTTTTAGGCCAAACTGCATTGAAACCAATGGAAATAGCAGAAGTAAATGCTTTGTGATATCTCCTCTTGTAGCAAACACAGACAGCTCAAAATTACACACAATGTTTTGAAGACCAAGGCCCTCAAATGTGATGTGAAATGGTTTTTCTCCCATGTTGGGTTTAAGAGAAAGTAGCAAATGCTCGTTTTAGGAATAAATGCATTGAAATTAATGGAAACTGCAAAAGAGCATACTATACCATATCTCCTCTTGTAGCAAACACTGAGAGCTTAAAATTACACACAATGTGTTGAAGACCAAGGCACACAAATGTCATGTAAAATGATTTTTCTCCCATGTTGCATTTAAGAGAAAACAGCAAATGCTTGTTTTAGCCAAACTGCATTGAAATCAATGGAAACAGCAAAAGTGCATACTTTGTGATATCTCCTCTTATAGCAAACACAGAAAGCTCAAATTACAAACACTGTGTTGCAGAGCAAGGCCCACAAATGTGATGTGAAATGGTTTTTCTCCAATGTTGCATTTAAGAGAAAACAGCAAATGCCCGATTTTTACCAAAATGCATTGAAACCAATGGAAACAGCAGAAGTAAATTTTTTGTGATATCTCCTCTTGTAGCACACACAGACAGCTCAAAATTACACACAATGTGTTGCAGACCAAGGCCCACAAATGTGATGTGAAATGGTTTTTCTCCCATGTTGCATTTAAGAGAAAACAGCAAATGCTCATTTTAGGCCAAAATGCATTGAAACCAATGGAAACAGCAAAAGTGCATGCTTTGTGATATCTCCTCTTGTAGCAAACACAGACAACTCAAAATTACACACAATGTGTTAAAGACCAAGGCCCTCAAATATGATGTGAAATGGTTTTTCTCCCATGTTGTGTTTAAGAGAAAACAGCAAATGCTCGTTTTAGGCCAAAATGCATTGAAACCAATGGAAACAGCAAAAGTGCATACTTTGCCATATCTCCTCTTGTAGCAAACAAAGACAACTCAAAATTACACACAATGTGTTAAAGACCAAGGCCCTCAAATATGATGTGAAATGGTTTTTCTCCCATGTTGTGTTTAAGAGAAAACAGCAAATGCTCGTTTTAAGCCAGAATACTTTGAAACCAATGGAAACAGCAAAAGGGCATACTTAGTGATATCTCCTCTTGTAGCAAACAAAGACAGCTCAAAATTACACACAATGTGTTGAAGGCCAAGGCCCACAAATGTGATGTGAAATGGTTTTTTTCCCATGTTGCGTTTAAGAAAAAACAGCAAATGCTCGTTTTAGGCCAAACTGCATTGAAACCAATGGAAATAGCAGAAGTAAATGCTTTGTGATATCTCCTCTTGTAGCAAACACAGACAGCTCAAAATTACACACAATGTTTTGAAGACCAAGGCCCTCAAATGTGATGTGAAATGGTTTTTCTCCCATGTTGGGTTTAAGAGAAAGTAGCAAATGCTCGTTTTAGGAATAAATGCATTGAAATTAATGGAAACTGCAAAAGAGCATACTATACCATATCTCCTCTTGTAGCAAACACTGAGAGCTTAAAATTACACACAATGTGTTGAAGACCAAGGCACACAAATGTCATGTAAAATGATTTTTCTCCCATGTTGCATTTAAGAGAAAACAGCAAATGCTTGTTTTAGCCAAACTGCATTGAAATCAATGGAAACAGCAAAAGTGCATACTTTGTGATATCTCCTCTTATAGCAAACACAGAAAGCTCAAATTACAAACACTGTGTTGCAGAGCAAGGCCCACAAATGTGATGTGAAATGGTTTTTCTCCAATGTTGCATTTAAGAGAAAACAGCAAATGCCCGATTTTTACCAAAATGCATTGAAACCAATGGAAACAGCAGAAGTAAATTTTTTGTGATATCTCCTCTTGTAGCACACACAGACAGCTCAAAATTACACACAATGTGTTGCAGACCAAGGCCCACAAATGTGATGTGAAATGGTTTTTCTCCCATGTTGCATTTAAGAGAAAACAGCAAATGCTCATTTTAGGCCAAAATGCATTGAAACCAATGGAAACAGCAAAAGTGCATACTTTGCCATATCTCCTCTTGTAGCAAACACAGAGAGCTCAAAATTACACACAATGTGTTGAAGACCAAGGCCCACAAATGTGATGTGAAATAGTTTTTCTCCCATGTTGTATTGAAGAGAAAACAGCAAAATCTTATTTTAGGCCAAAATGCATTGAAACCAATGGAAAGAGCAAAAAAGCATACTTTGCCATATCTCCTCTTGTAGCAAACACAGAGAGCTCAAAATTACACACAATGTGTTGAAGACCAAGGCCCACAAATGTTATGTGAAATGGTTTTTCTCCCATGTTGCATTTAAGAGAAATCAGCAAATGCTCGTCTTAGGATAAAATGCATCGAAATCATTAGCAAAAGTGCATTCTTTGTGATATCTCTTCTTGTAGCAAACAGAGACAGCTCAAAATTACACACAATGTGTTGAAGACAAAGGCCCACAAATGTGATGTGAAATGGTTTTTCTCCCATGTTGCATTAAAGAGAAAACAGCAAATGCTAGTTTTAGGCCAAAAAACATTGAAACCAATGGAAACAGCAAAAGAGCACTCTTTGTGATATTTCCTCTTGTAGCAAACACAGAGAGCTCAAAATTACACACAGTATATTGAAGACCAAGGCAGACAAATTTGATGTGAAATGGTTTTTCTCCCATGTTGCATTTAAGAGAAAACAGCAAATGCTCGTTTTAGGCCAAAATGCATTTAAACCAATGGAAACAGCAAAAGTGCATGCTTTGTGATATCTCCTCTTGTAGCAAACACAGACAGATTAAAATTACACACAATGTGTTGAAGACCAAGTCCCACAAAAGTGATGTGAAATAGTTTTTCTCCCATGTTGTACTGAGGAGAAAACAGCAAAAGCTTATTTTAGGCCAAAATGCATTGAAACCAATGGAAACAACAAAAGCACATACTTTGTGATATCTCCTCTTGTAGCAAACACAGACAGCTCAAAATTTCACAGAATGTGTTGAAGACCAAGTCCCACAAATGTGATGTGAAATGGTTTTTCTCCCATGTTGCGTTTAAGAGAAAACAGCAAATGCTCGTTTTAGGCCAAAATGCATTGAAACCAATGGAAACAACAAAAGTGCATACTTTGTGATATCTGCTCTTGTAGCAAACACAGACAGCTCAAAATTTCTCAGAATGTGTTGAAGACCAAGGCCCACGAATGTGTTGTGAAATGTTTTTTCTCCCATGCTGCATTTACGTGAAAACAGCAAATGCTCATTTTAGGCCAAAATGCATTGAAACCAATGGAAACAACAAAAGCACATACTTTCTGATATCTCCTCTTGTAGCAAACACAGACAGCTCAAAATTTCACAGAATGAGTTGAAGACCAAGACCCACAAATGTGATGTGAAATGGTTTTTCTCCCATGTTGCGTTTAAGAGAAAACAGCAAATGCTCGTTTTAGGCCAAAATGCATTGAAACCAATGGAAACAACAAAAGCGCAAACTTTGTGATATCTCCTCTTGTAACAAACAGACAGCTCAAAATTTCACAGAATGTGTTGAAGACCAAGACCCACAAATGTGATGTGAAATGGTTTTTCTCCCATGTTGCGTTTAAGAGAAAACAACAAATGCTTGTTTTATGCCAAAATGCATTGAAATCAATGGAAACAACAAAGCGCATACTTTGTGATATCTGCTCTTGTAGCAAACACAGACAGCTCAAAATTTCACAGAATGTGTTGAAGACCAAGACCCACAAATGTGATGTGAAATGGTTTTTCTCCCATGTTGCGATTAAGAGAAAACAGCAAATGCTCGTTTTAGGCCAAAATGCATTGAAACCAATGGAAACAACAAAAGCGCAAACTTTGTGATATCTCCTCTTGTAGCAAACACAGACAGCTCAAAATTTCACAGAATGTGTTGAAGACCAAGACCCACAAATGTGATGTGAAATGGTTTTTCTCCCATGTTGCGTTTAAGAGAAAACAGCAAATGCTCGTTTTAGGCCAAAATGCATTGAAATCAATGGAAACACCAAAAGCGCATACTTTGTGATATCTGCTCTTGTAGCAAACACAGACAGCTCAAAATTTCACAGAATGTGTTGAAGACCAAGACCCACAAATGTGATGTGAAATGGTTTTTCTCCCATGTTGCGTTTAAGAGAAAACAGCAAAATACTCGTTTTAGGCCAAAATGCATTGAAACCAATGAAAACTACAAAAGCGCATACTTTGTGAAATCTCCTCTTGTAGCAAACACAGACAGCTCAAAATTTCACAGAATGTGTTGAAGACCAAGACCCACAAACGTGATGTGAAATGGTTTTTCTCCCATGTTGCGTTTAAGAGAAAACAGCAAATGCCAATTTTAGGCCAAAATGCTTTGAAACCAATGGAAACAACAAAAGCACATACTTTGTGATATCTCCTCTTGTAGCAAGCACAGACAGCTCAAAATTTCACAGAATGTGTTGAAGACCAAGTCCCACAAATGTGATGTGAAATGGTTTTTCTCCCATGTTGCGTTTAAAAGAAAACAGCAAATGCTCGTTTTAGGCCAAAATGCATTGAAACCAATGGAAACAACAAAAGCACAAACTTTGTGATATCTCCTCTTATAGCAAACACAGACAGCTCAAAATTTCACAGAATGTGTTGAAGACCAAGACCCACAAATGTGATGTGAAATGGTTTTTCTCCCATGTTGCGTTTAAGAGAAAACAGCAAATGCTTGTTTTATGCCAAAATGCATTGAAATCAATGGAAACACCAAAAGCGCATACTTTGTGATATCTGCTCTTGTAGCAAACACAGACAGCTCAAAATTTCACAGAATGTGTTGAAGACCAAGACCCACAAATGTGATGTGAAATGGTTTTTCTCCCATGTTGCGTTTAAGAGAAAACAGCAAAATACTCGTTTTAGGCCAAAATGCATTGAAACCAATGAAAACTACAAAAGCACATACTTTGTGAAATCTCCTCTTGTAGCAAACACAGACAGCTCAAAATTTCACAGAATGTGTTGAAGACCAAGACCCACAAACTTGATGTGAAATGGTTTTTCTCCCATGTTGCATTTAAGAGAAAACAGCAAATGCCAATTTTAGGCCAAAATGCTTTGAAACCAATGGAAACAACAAAAGCACATACTTTGTGATATCTCCTCTTGTAGCAAGCACAGACAGCTCAAAATTTCACAGAATGTGTTGAAGACCAAGTCCCACAAATGTGATGTGAAATGGTTTTTCTCCCATGTTGCGTTTAAAAGAAAACAGCAAATGCTCGTTTTAGGCCAAAATGCATTGAAACCAATGGAAACAACAAAAGCACAAACTTTGTGATATCTCCTCTTGTAGCAAACACAGACAGCTCAAAATTTCACAGAATGTGTTGAAGACCAAGACCCACAAATGTGATGTGAAATGGTTTTTCTCCCATGTTGCGTTTAAGAGAAAACAGTAAATGCTTGTTTTAGGCCAAAATGCATTGAAATCAATGGAAACAACAAAAGTGCATACTTTGTGATATCTGCTCTTGTAGCAAACACAGACAGCTCAAAATTTCAGAGAATGTGTTGAAGGCCAAGACCCACGAATGTGTTGTGAAATGGGTTTTCTCCCATGTTGCGTTTAAGAGAAAACAGCAAATGCACGTTTTAGGCCAAAATGCATGGAAAGCAATGGAAACAACAAAAGCAGCATACTTTGTGATATCTCCTCTTGTAGCAAAC